>JAHHFK020002574.1:0-600000 GCA_024533555.2 Aedes koreicus | reverse complement strand
ACAACGAGTCGACTTACTGGAAACCCACGGTTGTTGAGATACTTTCAAGTGTTCACCTACCAGAGCGAGTTACCGGAGCAAACTGAATGGCAGTTCCTCTAGAGGCAATTATCATCAGCTGTTGTAGGTGATGTTTTATCTTTAGGTGAGTTTTTTATTTTCAAATGGCACTTGGCAATGATAAATGAGGCTTATCATGCTGTCATACATGGTTCAAACGAGCTATTATTGTAACGTCAGTACACTCTTAATATGCATATAAGAAGTGTGTTTGAATAGTTTGTTTTTTATTTTTGAAATATTCTTACTTCTGAATGCGGTTTGATGAATGAAAACTTATATGAATGAAGATTGCACATGATTGAAAAAGTGCTTCCGTATTGATAGCATGTCCTTACTTGAAACGCAACATCATTAGCTTGTTATCATATAACGAATTTAAAAACCTTTTGTTTTTTCTCTACTAAGAATGTTTTTATGATTATGATTTATGGTACTCAGATAAACGGTGGATTCGCGGAAAATGGCACAGACAAAAATGTTCACCAACATTTAGCTTCAACTCGAATTATGTGTTTTATTTATTTCACTTGACTTCGTGCTAGCATCTTTCTTATTCCACCCATTAGTTTCGTACAACAGCTTTTTCTATCTTTTTGGTCACCCTTGTCCAGACCTTCTCCAATTCTAGCTCATTTAGGATTTTTTTTAAATGCTTACAAATTGCTGTCTTTATTTATTTATTTATTCATCATTTGACAACATGATCTTAATGAAATGTACTTAATCCTAGCTTAGTTCAATACATTTAGAGATCGTAAGCGTTGTTTGAAAGTATTTGTAGACAAGTTAAAATCAAAAACATGATATCCTAATTGAAATTGTCTGCTTATTGAGTTCACGGGATCATTGAAGCCATATAGAGTATTTCTCGGAGTAGGTTGAATTAGCAGTCGTGACCGCAATACACGTTCTGGAGCATAAATTCTCGTACGCTCCAGCAAGGCAGGATTATCGATTTTGGCACGGAGTATTTTGGCACCAAATACGGCTTGATTCATCTCACGACGATTCGCCAGTGGTTCAATGCTCAGTAATGCACAGCGATTCTCGTAAGGCGGAAGGTTGATAGGATCATGCCAGGGTAGGTTTCATAGTGCGAGACGAACAAATTTGCGTTACACAGGTTCGATCCTAGAGATCTACACAGCTTCGTATGATGACCAAACCACTGATGCGAATTCGAGAATCGATCTAACTAGAGAGCAATAGAGAGCGCGTAGACATGTAGGATCATTGAAATCTTTGGCGATTTTCAAAATAAATCCAAGTTGACTGGTGGCTTTGTCAACTACGGCTGAGTAATGCAGCTTGAACGTGAGTTGGTGGTCCAAGAGCACTCCAAGATCTTTGATTTTATCGACACTCACGAGCGAATCGATCTAGTAACTCTTGGAGTTGCCTGCAATCAGCTTCATTACGTACTATGACTTATATTTTCCAATCGTCTGCATAAATCAGTATTCCACCGTTTGCTAACAGGATCGTCATGTCGTTGAAAAATAGTACAAACAGCAGTTGTCCCAAGTTGCTACCTTGTGGTACACCAGAGCACGAAGAGAAAGGAGTAGACAATGTTGATCCAATTTTCACATTGAGTTGTCTGTTGCTTAGGTACAAGCGGAGCCAAATGATCGTTTGACACGCCAACTCGAAGTAGCCTTGCAAAAAGAATGTCATGGCTCACAATGTCGAAGGCAGCTTTTATGTCGGTGTATATGGCATCAACCTGAGCTCCATCGTCCAAAGTTTCGATACAAAAAGTGGTAAATTCACATAGGTTACTATCTATGGATCGCTTGGGATAGAATACGTGCTGAGATTCACTGATGTAGTTCCTGCACGAACTAAAAAAATCATTATTCACAATAATTTCATGGCATTTGGATTCAGCCGACGAAGAGGTAATTCCACGGTTAATTGAAATATCGAACTTATTGTCTTTTTCATGCACCGGGAGCATATGAGATTTCTTCCAGGCGGATGGAAAACGTTGATGCTGAAGTGATTGGTTGAAAATTGCTTGAAGAGGAGCGACCAAAAATGAGCTACCCTTTTACACACATGAGGGAATGCCATTAGGGCCAGGCTGAAAAGACTGCTTAAGTTTCAGTAGGGCTGCTTCAACTATTGATGTGTTAATCTCGAAAATGTCTAAATCGACCGCGTCTCTTGGTACTAGGTCAACAGCAAATTCTAACTCCTCCACAGTTTGGATCCGGTCTTCAAACACGATAGTAAATTTCCGAAAGAAAAACTCCCACTTTGCTTCAGCCGTTTGTGCATTTGATTCTCCTAGGTACATCATGGTCGGCAAACCACTCTCCTTACGCTTTGAATTTACAAAACTCCAAAAACGTTTTGGGTTTCGTCGAAGATCATGCTGTCTCCGTCTGACGTACAGTTTGTACAAGAACCGATTGTATCCACGATAAATCGGACTGACTTTGTCAAATACAAACATCTTTGTATGGCAATATTGCTGTAATAACATGGAGCGCCGCCGTCGCAGGGTACGAAGATGCACATTTGATCAAGCTGGACTCCTTGGGGGCCTCATTTGCGGTACAGTCTGACTAATGAAGTAACGCCATTAAAGTTCTGTCCAGTTAGAATCCGGAATCACTTATTGTGTTGCAGTGGCACAGAAAGTGACCGCTGCAAGAATTCTTTCACAGCGGTTTGTTTTCCTAGGCGCCCACTTTCTGTGGTATAAATTTCACGGTGTTTTGTGCAGTGAGTCAAAAGTTATTCCAGATGGAAGCTGAGAGGAGAGAACAAATTCTGCACACCCACGTTGATAATCCAACGTGGTCCGCAATAATGATGTGCTCAAACGTGTCAGGAAGCGAAAGAGCGTGGATCGAGTGCCTCAAGGTAAGCGTCGTAGTGGAACATATGACCGCAAGATGAACCAGAAGGTGTTGAGCACCGTCAGAGCAAACCCTGGACTATCAGATAATGAAATCACACAAAAATACGCTGCTGCTCGCAGTACCGTTCGAAGAATTCGTTAGCGAGCAGGATATCGTTCTTATCGAGCCAGCAAGCAACCAAAGAGAACGTTGAAGCAAAGTTTCGTCACCAAAACTCGAGCTCGGAAATTGTACCAGCAGGTTTTGACGAAGTACCAAGGATGCCTGCTCATCGACGATGAAACCTACGTCAAAATGGATTTCGGACAGCTTTCTGGCCAAAAATTCTGCATGGCGACGGCACGAAGAGATGTTCCGGGGGAAATTTAAGTTTGCTTTTATGGACAAATTTGCCAAAAAAAAACTGATGATTTGGCAAGGGATATGCAGCTGCGGAGCAAAGACCAAAGTGTTCGTGACGAATAAGACGATGGACTTGAACCTGTACAAGGAAGAACGCCTCAAAAACCGCGTACTACCTTTCGTTAAAGCCCATAACGGTCCCGTGAAGTTTTGGCCAGATTTGGTGAGTTGCCACTACAGCCGGGAAGTCATCCAGTGGTACCGCGATAATAACGTAGATTTCATCGATAAAACATAAATCCACCCAACTGCCCGCCGCTCCGGCCCATCGAGAGATTTTGGGCAATAATGAAGCGGAAGCTTAAGAAAAGTAGAAAAACGGCTCGGGACGCGACTCAGATGACCAAAATGTGGAACAAATGTGCCAAGGAAGTTGACTCCGGAGGTGTGCAGCGTTTGATGGGAGGAATAAAGAAGAAAGTGCGAATTTTCATTAAAAACGAAGAGAAATTATTTGTATTGATATTTTTCCTTAAAGAACAGTGAATTACCTTTGTTTTGATGTATTAAACTTATTTGTACGTCAATCCGTTACCGAGATACAGATGATTTTATTATTCCGGATTCTAAATGGACATAGCTTTACCCACCCCTTCTTTTTTTCTCCCCCCCCCCCTCATTTTTTGCTAACAACACAACAAAAAAACAACAATCCCCCCCACGAAAATTTTTTAAAGAAGGGCCAGCACCACCACAAAAAAAATAAAATTGGGCCAACAAACACAAAAAAAGAGAGGAGTGGGAGATTACCGATAAATTGAACCACTTTCCAGTTGCAAATGTTACGAAGCCGCTTGTCATATCCGAGCCCCTTGAAAATATGAGATCAAGGATCCGGTCAGAGCAGTTTTGAATTAAATTACGCTATTTTAATCCAAGAAACGCAACACTATCAAGAAGTAACTGACTGGCCATTGAAGTATGTGACAAGATCGGATCAGCGAAAGCGTACCCACTGGTTGAATTCTTCCAGATCAAACGTGGTTGATTGAAATCACCGAACAAAACGAGCTCACTCATTTCGCTATGCTTGCTGTGTGCTTCAAAAATGGCATCTATATGAAGCTGCATGAAATTAGTGTCTTGACTTTTATCCGGTGGTATGTACGATACACCAACAAACAGGGGATACGGTTCGATCACGATTATCACCCATAGCTGCTCGATGTTATTTTTAGTAGTACGCTGAACAATTGAATAGCCGTACTTTCGCTTCACAGTTACTTATGAGTACACCTCCACCACGTCGACGCGAGCTGTTGGAAGCGAAACGGTGAACGCGATGGATATTATGATCTTTGCTAAACACCTGGCATGATTGAATACGCTCGTCGAGCCAAGTCTCTGTGAACACGTACACATCGTAATCCAATTCTGAGGTTGATAGAAACATTAGATCAATTTTGGTAATGAGACCACGAACATTCTGCTAGTACATATTTAACCAGCTTGGATGATTGTTCGGCGACGTTAGACTCAGTGAGAGCAGAGAATGCAACATTCCATGCAGAAGAGCTGCAACGTGGACGAATGTTAGGCAGCAAAAGGTTACGATAAGCAGAATACTTGCCTGGCAACACAGGCTGGAAGAGCCTAGCTCTTTTTTCAATCAGGTGAAGTTCCAGTGAACTTTGAGGATTTATGTATTTTCGCACAAAAAGCAGATTATTGGCATCGTACCACTTCAACACGATCCTCCAATAGCATTCTAGCATAATGACAGGAGGCAAGATCCGGCCAAAATAGAGTAGAACCCTTGAGGTTTTTGATATATGGGTAGATTCGCTTTTGAAGAAATTCCCAAGCAACACATCTATTGCATATTTGGTTGCAGCAACTTAATTGAGACTAAATTGAGTCACATTGCTGTTATTTTTATTAAATTGCAGCAAGTGTGCTACTAGGGCTCTTGCTTATATATTTATTTATTTATTTATTTAATTCCAGAATTCATCACTTCTCATTCCGACTGAACCGCAAATCGCCTTCCATATAAGAAACTTCTAGGTAAATTTCAACTCTTTTTGCTTTTGAACAGCCTCTGAAACGTGAAATGAGTGCAGTTACGCTTTGGGATATGGGGTCATTGGTTTCACCCTAGGATATCTCGAGAGCCTTACCAGTTATGACATCCAGTCTTCAGTAAACTTGCCCTAGTGGTAAAGACCTTGCTAAAGGTGGTAACATAAGTTCGAAATTCTCAAGCAACGCAGCGCTTGTATGCATATGAGCTTCCAGTTTGTTTATGCTGTATCAGTTAGGACATTGCTTTCTTGAGCAAACTTGCACTAGTGGAACGCCCTTCTGGATGGTGGTCACATATGTTCAGAAATCAATCACTACACGGTGCTAGTGTGCATAAAGAGTGTATCGAAAAGTAGTGAAGGACATTGATTTTCGAATAAAAGAATGAAAAAAAAAAAACATATTTTGACTTCAGTTTTCGATTTGTTGGAGATAAATAACCTTTTGTTGCATTTCCAGTTTTTTTTTAAGCTCCTGCATGTTTTGGGACACTTACCCTCCTCTCAAAAGTGCCGCTTGACAATCGGCCAATACCGTTCAATTGGCCGAAGATCCAGACAGTTCGGCGGGTTGATGTCCTTTTTCACGAATTGTACATTACACAGCCAAATGCGGTCAATTATGAACACTACTGAAAGCAGCATACTTAGCGTATGCAGAATTTAAACCAAAGTTCCAACTCTTCAAGATTTCAATATAATCACAACTAAAGATTATTCTCCTAATAAAACGAAAAGACTGAAAAATATTATAAATAATGTTGATACAAAGCATATTTCAAGAAAAACGCAAAACGATCTTGAAAATTCAATACGAAGATATTTTTTGTTTGGAAGATGAACCATTGTCTACCAACAATTTTACTACACAGACCATCAGTCTGACTGACAATGTTCCAGTATACATACCAAATTATAAAACGATTCATTCTCAAGGCGATGAGATCGAAAGACAAATTCAGAAGATTAAAAAGGGAAAGGTTATTGAACCTTCAGTGTCATCTTATAACTCACCAATCTTACTAATACAAAAAAAATCCACCACTTCAGATAAAAAATGGCGTTTAGTTATCGGTTTTAGACAATTATAAAACAAAACAAAAACAACAACAACAACAACAACAACAACAACAACAACCAAAATAGGCGAGGAAATCACTCCAACCATGCCTATAATTGTACACAAATAGGTATAGAGCGAGGAAATAAGCCTCACACTGAAAATCAAACTCAAGAGGAGGTTAATACATTACAGGTGTTATTTCGTGAATAGCTTTGTGGTGGCATCGAGAGCATACTTTAAAATTACTTAAAAGGGAGTTACTGCCCGAAAATATAAAAATTGATAGGAGAGAAATTCTCACAATTAACGGAATTGGAGCAGGAATTAGATTAGTTGGAACGATAATGTTGATAATTGCATTGAATAATATGAGATTTTCATGTAAGTTTCATATAATTGATGGAAATATATTGAGTTTAATAAATGGTATATTAGGGAATGACTTTTTGTTAAAATACTCGGCGTGTATTGATTTCGAATCAAACCCTTTAAGCCTGCAGAATATGAAAGGGAAAACTAGAACATATTTGAAAAATACATCATCGGACATAATATCTTTACATTTGAGAAGCAAATTTATTGCATATATTATTACGGATATTGAAAGTGATTACTTGATATTTCCGAATGAAGTCGCAAAAGATGTTTTTTTAGCATCGACAATTGTTCGACCCAAAAATTGTAAAGTCCCTGTGAAAATTTCAAACACTAGGGACGAAACTATTAATGTCAAAAGTTTCAAGCCAGCTATGAAACCATTATCAGAATTCTATTTACTTTTCAAAACAGAGTTTGAAAGTAAAGATAGAGACAAATTACTTCTCCAGAATGTAAATTTGGAACATTTAGGAGAAAAGGAGAAACTTGAGTATTGAGCAAATTTGAAAGAAATTTGCCGATATCTTTTTATTACCAGGAGATAAGTTGACTTACTCCAATGTGATTCAACAGAGCATCCCATTGAAAACTGGGCCTGCACCAGTGTACAAATGACCATATAGTCAACAACAAGTCGTTGAAGATGAAATCGAAAAAATGTTAAAAAAATGATGTTATTGAAGAAACATCATTACATCGTCAGTACCCAAAAAGGCAGATGAGGAAGGCCAGAAAAAATGGAGATTGGTAGTGGACTATTGAGCTGTTAACGATAATGTGAAGGACGATAAGTTTCCACTACTCAATATTACAGATATTCTTGATTAATTGTCAGGAGCTATCTATTTCTCGCACCTTGATTTGAATCAGGGATACTATGAAATACTTATTGATCCTAAGGATAGGGATTGCACAGCGTTCTCTACCAATAAAGGTCAATATCGCATTAAGCGATTACCGATGGGATTGAAAGTTAAGTTGCTCGGCTTTTTCACGTTTGAACTATGACAAATGTTTTGTTTATTTGGATGATCTAATTGTTTTTGGTAAGAATATTGAGGATCATAATAAGAATCTGCATACAGTGTTCAACAAGTAAGAGAAGCAAATTTAAAATTAAACGCCAAGAAATGTGAATTTTCGAAGACACAAATGTTTTACTTAGGATTTGTTGTTTCAGATGAAGGAATATCTCCGGATCCGTTCATAATCGAAGTGGTGAAGATTTGTGGCATTAGCAAATTGAGATAAAGCAACATAACTTTCTTAGACTAGATGTTCCAACGACCATTTTTAAGTAAATTTTTGTTCTATACACCAAACAGGGTGGTCTGTTTAACTATTCTCATCGACTATTCATTTCCCTTTTCCTTTGATATCTATTAAAGGCAACGAGGGTTCCCCGTGTCTTTTTAAGGTACATATTAAATCTTCCCTATATCCAACGGTTGCATGGATTTGGCCACACATTTGGATCCGTTTCATGGTGACATGCAATGTCTTCAACGAATTATTCCCCATTGTAGCTCTATCCACGAGGTGTGCAAACGTCAATGCTAAGCTAATGATAATGCTAGTTCATAATAGGCACGGCTTTCATTGATGATGTGTCTTCGAGTTTCGTGGCTCTCAACACTGTCACAATGACCGTCACAAGGGTGCCGACAAATTCTATTGCATCAACAACGGTCGTGACACTGCTACCGAGATTGCTTCGGTCGCGCTTGGAGCCACCTGTCAGCATGTATTTTGTTTTGAACGCGTTTACCTGTAGCCCAATTCGTGCTGTTTTGCGTTTCAGTCGAGTGTATTGGTCAGCCATTGTCGCAAATATTCTGCTGACAATGTCCGTATCATCCGCGCCTCGCAATGTTGAACAACAAACAGAAGAGATCATCGCCTTGTCTTAATCCCCTCCTGCATTCAAATTAATATTCGAATATTCACACAGTTTACATCACTCCATTAATTGTAGCTTGGATCAGTTTCATAGCTTCACTGGAAAGCTGTTTTCGTGCAAAGTTAGCTCCGCTCGATATTTAGAATCATATGCGGCTTTGAAGTCAACGGGATCATCTTGAATCTAGATTTGGATGTGTCACATCCCAGCTACTAGTCTTGTACGGCCACAAAACATGGACACTGCTTGTGGAGGTGGAGTATAAATGGAAGGCGGAACGTGGAGGAGGCGAAGAAACCACGAATGGCATCAGTTACCACTCATCGTTCACACCACTAAAACCGGTCGACTTCAGTGGGCTGAGCATGCTGTAAGAATGTCGGACGACAGCCCAATGAAAATGATTCTCGATAACGATCGCACCGGCGCAAGAAAAAGAGGCGACTTTCACGATACGTGAGGTTAAGGATGTTATCTAACAGCTTTAGAGCAACAAGTCAACTGGTATTGGAGCAGAACTTTTATAAATGGGCTCGGCTAATTTGGCGACTTGGAGTAAACAAAAGTTGTCCGATTTTGTTTTCCAATTTGACGTTCGACGCTCCTTTTTTTTGGTCACTTCGTAATAGGTCCGCAAGGGAATACTCCTTCCTGAACTTCCGGATCGCAAAACGCACCGCTTTCAGACCAACGTTTTCTAGTTTCTCCATCTTTCTTAGTGATAATCCTACACACATAGAAATTTATGAGCATATTATCAACAAAAATAATGCAGCGTGTAAGTGAGACTCAGAGATAACAAAATTAAGTCATGGGCCAAGCAGTGTTTATAAAATTTAAAATTATGTATTATTAACTCTTGCAGACAGTGTTTCGCAACATTTAATGCAATACCTTGTGTCTCGTGATGGAACCCTTTGTTGTATGAGTTTGAAAGTATTGGAATGCCTTGAAATTATCACTGCTTGGCTTTGCAATATAGCTTGTTGTGATAAGATAAGCATCGAAATCAAAAGTCGTGAACCATTAGGTATTGTCGATTGGATATCATTGACAATTGGCTGATTAACGCTGTGTGATATGACATGCCTTATCGAGTTGATCGCAGTAGAAATTAGGTAGCTCGCCTAATTCCGAAAATCTACTCTTAGCTATTATTCCTAATGCGAGAACACTTACCGTATCATATTAGTTCATCAAGATAAGCCTTGCGTAGAACACGTTATCTGACTGTAGTATTTATTTTATGACGCTTTTATTTTGACTGCTCACTTATGCTCTAGTCATGTGTTTCTAATTTATTTTACGTGAAGCCCATTTCCACTCATTAAGATTTTACAATAAACTGAAAATGCATTTGAAAATTAAAGCCTACGGTATTGCACAGCACAGTGCCGTACGGTCTGGACTTGTGAAGTAGTATAATTTATTCGAAATTCAATCCGAGCTTGATTTTAATTATCATCGTTTTTGCATGTTCGTACAGAAGCAAGTCTGAGCGTGTGTGTTTATGTTTATATTGCTCGCAAATAGATAGCACAAATCATAGAACCAGGCCAATTGGATTGAGGATGGTTTTAATACAAATTGGAGAGGATGCAGTGCCTGGTGCGTTGCAGTGCGATCCGAGGTCTAATTAAGAAGAGATCATACATAAACGCACCACTGCCGCTGTAGCCATTCTCATCAGATCGGAACGCGTGCCAGTGCGTTTTATATAATAATTAATTCATTTGTATTTTAGTTGTGTGAATATGCGACATCAAATTGTTCGCTGGATGAATGCAATTCTGGTGCTGGAAACAATAACAAAATAACGAATAAACTAATAGTAAAAATATGGTTAACCCGATCAAGCAGGTCAAGCAGTCAAGTATTATGCAGATAGACTCGTTGAGTCATAGAGAAAATTATTGGTGCAGATTAAATCAGAACTTAAAGAGATTAGTAAAAAGTAGTTTTTGATACTGGATGTATCCTTTCGTAACATAGGAATGCAATATTGAAAATCTTAAATTGGAAGCCTTACGAAAAGGGGTCACGGTGGTCAACAGGTCGATAGGTCCGATAGAGCTCGACAGGTTATGAAATTGAATAGAAGTTGTTTGAAATTGAGCGTAGGGCTTTGTTTTGGCAGTATTTCCAAGCAAACACAGACACTTTTGCCAAACATCCCACTGCGGGGTATTTTTTGTAGATAAAAAAAAGTTCCAATTTTTTAATACTTTCATTCATTTGCACAAGCTCAATCAAATCAACTTTACGGGGCCAAGTTTTCATGTTTAGATACATCAGTTCCTAGAGCTAAAGTTAGGGGGATAGAACCGATAACTCGAGGTTAACAGGAATAACAATTTTACGGACGGGAATTGAAAGTATGATTTACATAACACATTTATTTTAAATTCTTAATCTTAACTTTTTTTAAAGGATAGGATTTACTTTTGAAATGAACATTTTCGAGAAAGAAAAAAAGACACAAACTCAGATAAAAAAAAACAGTGGGGTTGTGTTTAACACACGGCCGGTTGACGTAGATTACGTTAAACCGCTTGATAAGTCTCGTAAGTTTCGTAGCGGAGGTACTGTTCTAATGGGACGTTGGTTTAGCAAAAGTACGTGAGTAAGTACTTAGTTAGAACATTCTATGATTCGCTTCTTAGACATTATTTGGCGGCCCTGTAAAGGAACGTTTGGTTTGAATGTTGGTATAATAAAAGGTAACGGTTGTGCTGGCTGTAGGGATTGTGTTGATTTGATCGACCAGCTGGATACCATTATCCTTATCGCGTTATTGATTGTTCAGTGTCTGTTTCAGTTATTTTCAAATTTTCATTTGACCACCCTTGCCATAAGGCGTAGTCTGATCAAAATATCGTGGGTGTGATTCTGATAGATCGTTAGACCAGCATTAGCATTATTCTTAACGTAAGCAGCCAATCCGGATACTGAAACAAACCCGAAGGACCAAATCACGAGGTTACGTAGATTGATTCTAACGGTAAAAATCTGATTTCCAAAATCACCTTGCTTTTCCAATCGGAAACCACCATTATACTTTGTGAATGGCCTCAATAGCATCCTTACTATTTTTATAAATCGGTTCGAATTAGAAATCAGTACTAATATTTACTAATATTTTATTAAGCACCACGTGAATTTAGCTTATCGTTTACCAAACGAACTGCCACCGAATCCTGTTCAAGGTGAATTTGTGATGGCGAACAGAGTAGTGTTGTGTTTGTTTTGCTCATAAAAATTAGTTGCAGTATTTGACTTGCATTCGGGCGAGGCCCGCGCCGGTATTGCATTAGTTAAGGATTATAAGTTTTTACACATTGAGGATGTCTGCTAGTCACAAGCTTCATCTGTTGGTTCTCTGTGTAATAACCGCTTATCTGAAAAAAATAAAAATAAAACGGAGTATGAATCTCGGGCAGTTAATCATGCTCATTCTTACCGTTACATATTCTCATCAGTTGGCAGCCAGCTGTACGAAAGAGCAACGACGAGTTGTTAAATAAACTGCTTCCACAGAATACCGAAAAAAAAAGGCATAAATTAAAGCTCACTATCTAAAATCTCTCCCTTTCAGGACGACCAATTCATTGTTGAAAAGTTCGATTGAGTGGAATTTATTTAGCTTACCGTTGCATATTCTCATCAGTTGGCGCATCGAAAAAGTGTTGAATAAATTGCTGCCCGAAGTAAAAGCTAGCAGCTTAACAACCGGAGCCGGTTGATTAGGTATAACGACGACTTAGTTAAATAAACTAACGTCCGGTTTAAGCCAGGTGCTTCTAAGCAGGTCTGCGAATTAGGCGTGGCGATGACCTCCTCATTTGACTCAAATTTCTCCCGCCGAGTGACTTTTCCAACAAAAAGAAGTCTGGAGAATACGGTAGATGGGGTAGCAGTTCGTAACCCAATTTGACCAATTTTGCCGTGGTTGGTGATGGCAGAAATATGAGCAGATGCGTTGACATGGTGTAAGAGCACTTTTTGCCAAATGGGGCCGTTTTTCCTGCAATTCGACGTCCAATCGGCCCAATAATTCGGCATATTAGAGTCTTGTGAACGTTTTGCCCTTTTTAGCCACCACATTTTCGGCAGATAGGACAGTCTTTTCCTTCTTCGGAGCACGTCCGCCGGATGAAGTTCACTGTTTCGACTGTTCCTTGGTCTGTGGTGTGTACCAATGGATCCGTGTTTCGTCGACGGTTACGAAACAGCTTCAAACACTGCTCTGAAATGGTCTCACGGTAGCGCTTGTTGTCCCGAGTGAGCAAACGCTGAACCTATCGCGCCGACAGCTTTCTCATGCCCAAAATATTACGCAGAACTGTTACCCATGCAGTCTTTTGAGATGCTTACTGTCTCAGCTCTCTCGCGCAATCGGCGGACTGCCATTCTTCGTGGTAGCCGTTTTTAGGGCGTGGCTCATCAAAAACCGACGAGCGAACTCGTTGAAATTCGTTAAACCAATTTTTGACAGCCACCATCGAAGGAATAGAGTCAACGTACAGAGCATCTAAGGGCTCGATGATTACGCTGCGTGATTTCCCTTCCAAAAACAAGAATCAAATCACCGACCGATATTCCCTTTTCCATTTTTCTAAAATCAGGGGACAAGCCCGCTTCCACACGTTTTGACAGTAGCCGTCTACAAGATTTTAGTACACGATAGTAAATATTTTTTGCGATCGATGGCGGTGAGTGAGTACTTATCGGACCGCCCTCGTACAATGTTTCGCTACGAAACTCGGTGAAGTGTTGCCTAATCTAACGTTATGAACATATTGATGCATCAAACAGGTTAGCGTAGCTTACGTCAACTAGCCGTCAACTAACGCTTGCTTTTAAAAAAGAGACAATTGATTTAAAAAAAAAACAATAAAATATATCAAAATCAAACAAATTTTCATTGATTCCTGTATTAATTCATTATTTTACAAAAACTAATCCACTCCCTGTCTGGCAGCCTAGCACCAGTTGGCCAAAACTTTGGCCATAGCCGTCGAAAAAAAAGATTTTGGCATATTTTTTAACTCCCTGGTCGTCTTATGGATCAGTTCGTTTTCGGTTTTATTGTTCGAATAGGTCCTCCATATGAGGTTCACCCACTAATTTTCAATTGGGCACAGCTGCGGAACGTTGGGGGATTGACGTTCTTGGGGATGACTGGAATTATTAAACGCTCCATCTCCTCTAGTGACCGCAAGTCCCGTAGAGCGGTTATGACATCCCTCTCTCACTGATTGTCAACCACAAGAGAACTTTACGTCACTGCTCACCTCCTCCTTGATTTGAAATAGCCGGTCCCCTGCCAGTCATTGCCGTGAAGCGTCAGGTACCTCTCGTCGTTCATGATCACAACCACGTTGGGCGTCGCAGGGAAGACATCCTTGATTAGCATCTTTTGCCGCTGCTTTTGGGTGGCCGCTTGCGCTTTCGACACGACCGGCCTCGACTTCCGCTTTTTCATGACAATGTTCATGTTAGGGCCGGTTCATAATCCACGTAGACTCATTTTTTGAAAATCTCAGACCCCTCCTCCCCCCTCGTAGACTTTTCTCTGTACATTTTTTTGAAATTTTGTATGGAGCGTAGACTTTGGTCAAAACCACCCCCCTTCCCCCAGAAAAGTCTACGTGGTTCTTTTTGACCATCTGACCGGTCACACTGACCTCCTGGTCCAATGCGCGGAAGGATTTCGCCACCTTGCTTATCGTCTTCCGCTTCACCGCTTGCTGGACTTTTCCGCAAAACCGTCGGGCGGCTGGAACCCGGCTTTCGCTCGATGCTCTTCCCTCTCTCCAGGAGCGCCAGGATCTCGTATATGACCGGTCAGCTGTATCCGGCCGACACAAAGTGCAGCACAATGACGGACATCTTCGCTCCGAGGTTGCTTCACTGCTTTCGCCATGGCCGCCGTAAACGAACCGATAGACAGTGTTGGTGACTGCCGAAAAAATAAGAATGCATACATTTTTGTTTTGTGACATGTAAATATCCACTGGGAATCCACTGCATCCAGGTTGATAATGCCATTACCATTACCAACTAAGTAACCTGTGCCATTATCAGTATCTACCAAAAACAGAAAATATTTGCCTAAAGGAATACATGTCACTTTATTTGAACATTTGGCGTTTAGCTGCTACATATTTTCTGTTTTCCCGCTGTATTGACTGGATACACTGTGCTTTTCCGATTCATTTTTGCTTTGAACGCGGTACCACACAATCACCAGGAGATCCGATCGGAAGCTTCGAGCACTAGCACTCAATCGAATCAGGAAACGAAAATGAATCACCAACAGAAGCCAACGAACGAATCAAAAAAATGTACAGGCAAGCAGTTACACTGTTTACACTTCCCAAAGGCTACCTGTGACAGAGATTTCACATCGCTAGAACTGCTCCGTATATATGAGCATATGAGCATGATCGAGTCAGTAAACATTTGCCTGTCAAGGAGGCTCCCTTCCCCTTGCCTACCATGCATTGTGGTAGCTAGGTAAAAGTATATCTGCTCGATCAGATACCGCCTTCCAAACATGCCCTACGCTCAATTTCAACTACTTCTATTCGATTTCACAACCTACCGTGCTCTGACGGACTTATCAATACTTTATCTTCACATCTTTGGTTCTAGCAGAAATTGCTGTCCACTCCTAGAGTTGCATATTGATAAGAATGATTTTTCCAATTTTCAAACATAAAAATAGTAATATTTACATCGATGTCTCAAAATATCCTCCTTTGGCTACTTCACACGCCTTTAACCACTTAAGGAAATCATCGACAAGGGACTCCTCTATAGATTAAGCATCCCAGGCTTTGGTAAGACTAGCTTTTAAATAATCCAACGATGTGTGTGGCTTAGTACAGGCTCTGGACTCAAGAATGGACCAGACGGAGTAATCCATTGAACTCAGGTCAGAAGAGTTGGAAGGCCATTCATCGTTGATCAAATATTTCCGGAAAAAGCCTGTTAGAGAGTTCCAGCGTCCTTTTTGCTTCATGTGATGGTGCCCAATCTTGTTGAAACGTCCATTTGTTCTTACCAAAATGTGTACGTGCCCGTCATGGTGCTACAATGTCCGTTAGCAGCATCTGGTTGATTTTGACGCCTTTCTCAACCGGAAGCTGTAATTCCCGCCCAAATCGTCACCGTAGCTGGATGGTGTGATCTGGCTACATTCATTCGGTTAGAGAAACCCTTCGACCAAATCTAGCGATCGTATTGGTGGTATTGCTTCACAGTGAAAATGTTTTCATCGGTGAATAAAATTGTAGATGACGTCCATTACCGAACTGATTCAACAAAATCTTTGCTTTCTGGTACCGATTGTCTTTCGCCATATTTCGGATTGACCATCTAGAACTTCGATTAACCCTTTGACGAAGTACACACTTAGAATTATATGCCAAGTCTCGGCTTTCTGAAACCAAGATCCGCACAGCCGACCTTTCAGTTTCGTTCTCGGCTTTTTTATGTTAACCGACAATCTCTCTCTGAAAACTCATATAGTTAGCTGGGAATCTCGGCATGAGCAAACTAACAAATTCGAAACAAACAGAAATGGGGTTAACCGAGAATTTGGGTAAATTGTGTGTAAATATTCGAAATTTTGAATTAGATTTTCATCGAAATATTGAATATTTCATACCTGTAGGCAATACCCTGCAAAGATGGTGTTTACGTCGAATCCGGCTGGCACAAGAAGGCGTGGAGCACAGCGAGCTAGATGGGCGGATCAGATAAACCAAGACCGGGTGAATTAGCGTAGAATTGTTGACGAGGTTTTATCAATGTAATTTATGTAGTGCCAATAAATATATGTAATGCATTTCCCAGTGAAACGCATCTTTTGATTTCGTGAAAAGAGACAGTTTCTTTTTTCATCTGTTCCGCAACTGAAGCTTGCAAATCAGCAGGGTTAAACAGATTTATCAGCATCGAATTTTAATTTTTTGGGTACCGGCGCATTCGTTTGAAGGTCTAAACTGTCCAATACCGGCGGAAGTGGATGGGGGTGTCGCTGAACAATGTGCCTTTTCAGTGATATGAAATGGCTGTACATTGACCGGGTCCTCCCGGGTTCTCAGCTCACTCGGTAAAGGCGCAGCTTCAAAGCAACACCATGCAAGAGGTGGCTGGGTTCGATTTCCGGTCTGGTCTAGTCTATGATTTTTTAGCTTAGGAAAATTTCTCGACTCCCTGGGCATAATAGGGTATGATTGCCACACAAGCATACTAATGCAAAAATAGTATAAGGCACCGAAAGCCCCCAATTAATAACTGTAGAAGTACATGTAGAACACTAAGTTGAGAGCAAGCAATAAGCTTGAAATGCTAAAGAAAAAAGAAAGAAAGTACCTTGACCGGCATTTTGGAACCGCGTAGTCGTAAAACACTCTATCCGGATCAAAATTTGGATTCCGGATGTGATTATTAAAATGCCGCTGTAGCTCTTCCACATAGCCTCGAACTACTTCTCGACAGAAGCTTATGCTCGACATTTCAAGCTAAATGTAACAGATAAGTAAATTAATTTGTACTTACTAAAACTATTGTGCAGTGCAACAATATGGCGCATGGTGGTTGACAGATAAAAAGCCGGGCCTCGGATTACAAAACTGCTAAACCGATATTTCGGTATGATAGGCAGACCTTCAGCTTAGGTTGGTTGAAGTTTGGTTAACGTTTGTGCTCGGCTTCTAGTGTTGCCGAGAATCGGTGTAGTAATGAATTTACCCGATATTTCAGTTTCAAGTGATGCTGAGACTCGGCATCGTTCGATGTTTTGCCGAGTTATCAGTTAAATATGAAAATGCCGAGTGAATTCAGCTAAATGTTTAAACGAGCCCATGAATAATTTTTAATTGTGTATACTTTGGTACTGAGGTGCCCTCGCAGTTCTTTTTCTGCCTCTTCCTGAACGATCCTTCAAATTTTCAAATTCATTGTATCGTTTTATAGCATCTCGAACTGTTTGTATTGGCATTTTCAATGTCCAAGCGATTAACACAGGAATGTTTCCTTGCTTACAGCTCAATCACCGCACTGTGTAATGGCTTCGGCTTCATTGAGACACTACATGTGAACGAATTGAAATGAAACTGTGCTTTTGTTTGTTTTGAACCAATGTAAAATATACCAACGGTGTGCTCATTTCAACATCCGTCAAATCTGAACTATATACCTAGAGAAAAAACACGGATAGTATTTTCTCGCCTTATATTATGATTGACGATTCAATGGTGTACCCACAACTAGTTGACAGTATAATCGCATGAAAAATCGGTGAACTTTGTCTAATTTTCAAATGCAGGTGTGAAGCGCAAATCCTCTGATCTCTCGTGCATTTATTGAAGTTTTTAATTATTTTCTCAACTTATTTATTTCAACTATTCAATTATTTTCAAACCAAAATAAATTTCATTTTTGAAATTCTGAATATTTCTATGATACTAGGAAATCAAAAATTCCGTGTCATATCACCATGTTAATTTTCTCAAATGATCATATCGCAACTAATTAAAACTGATCCCGGACCTCACAAAACGATGACATGGATTTTAAAGAGAACTATTTCATAGAATCCACCATTTCAAAGGGTAATCATATATGGCCACAGTGGCACTGCATAGCATTCAGCCATCGAATTCCGATTAAACCCGACAAATATGACTGGTCACAGAACTTTTTTGCATCTCTTTCATTGCAGTTCTCAAAGGCTAATTTATTCATGCACTGTAGCACAGTGACACTATCAGCCATAGGCTAAGTGAGACATACTGACATAGTCATTGACCGCGTGGCCACCCCGAGTTATCCGTTAGCTGACATCGCCATGCTGTCATTATGATGCGGTAGGTGGGTACGAAGCAAATCATCATCATTCAATTCAACACAGCTAAATGAGGAGACGAGGTGCATTCCACCATGCGCGTTTCATTATAATTTCATTAAATAATTAAAATTGATTATTTTCAAAAGCAATAACAATTATCATTGCTTTTAAATTTCAATTTTCGACATGTTGCATAGCCTGGAACGGGTACGTGATCCAGCTTTTAAGCGAAGAGTAGACTAATTAAAATCCGCCTGGAAGATTCGCACCTGTGTGCGTGGGTAAGTATCGGATTAATTGCCGAAACGGTCTTCATTAGTTCAAAACCCCATCGTTCGCTGTCACTTGTATCTTCATCCGATTGAGCTCAGTGACACAATTCTCTTCGATGAAAGCGCTGCTCCGCTTGAGATTCAGGCAATGTAGGTTTTAATCAATCAGACAAGTTTCGATACCGTGAAATACGTCTTCATTTCATCGTCTCAGTGAACATACAATACGGGGGGACGACAGCGCACACTGGAGAATTGGATTGAAAGCTGTCTTCATTTTCGTTATCTTTGTCGTACTGGGACGCATATGTTTGCTTTCCCGTTTTGGGGTGATCAAATTTTGTCGATGCTATTATGTTTTCTTCTGGTACTTCTTCCTGTACGTAGATATTAAAAGTTTCTGAGTCTATGATATTTTTGCATAATTGTGAGACATGTTCAACGCAATGCCACTCTTATCGCGAATATAACCTAATTCCTACCTGAGCACCCCTCCAACGACACCAGCATAATCGTATTGTACATGCAGAGTGAAAAAAAAACCGTGTGTGTGAGAGCGAGAGAGAGGATTCGATTCCGTCACATGTGGGATTCGGTTCAAATCTAATCAAACACAATCCGTGCTTCACGTTTCAGAAGGAATTCACGTATGATAAGGATAGAGTTTGACGAGAATGAGAAAGCCACGGTGGAAATCAAGGCAGGGGAGGATTGGAGCACGGGGCAAGCTTTCGATATATTCATATATATCTATTCTATACTGGAGAAGATGAACAACTTGGAGAATTAGGGAGCCAAATTGATTCAGGAGAGTAGGTATTCAATCAAACTGCTTATGATCCTTGTGATGTGCTTGCTTTCTGCTACTATTGCTGATGGTAGTGAAATTGAAAGATTCCCATCTTTTGAAGAAGCGCAGAGTAGTTGCTACTTTTCGACAACATTTGAAGATTGACAAAAGTCGATATGATACAATTTATCCAACATAGTAAAAATTTTGATAAATGTCACATTAAATACTGACATAGAAATGCACAAAAACAACAATGAATAGCCATATGAAGTTTTGCGAACTGTTGACGAAGAACTATACATGTCCTATAATGCCTTTATTTTTAGAAAACTGTGAAAGGCCATGCCTGATAATCATATGTTTTGATTATTGTAGTAAATTGATAGGATGATTAACAATTGACTGATGATGATTTTTAGATGAAATATTTTTTTCGTCGTCATGAGGAGTGGACTATCAAATAACAATTATAGTACTTGACTGATGCTAGATTCTCGAAAATACAATATGAATGCGTACTTGAAAAGTGTATCTATTCTCCTATGGTGAGATATTGCCCTTCTAACGAATTTTAAATTAAGATATGATTCATTGTCGCTAGCCACATTACGGAGGGTTCTGATAATTTGTCCATAAATGACGAGGTACTTAATATGGTCACCACAGAAGTCAGTATTGGTTTCTCATGTTATTTAAGGTGTCGATGTATTGGTTTTGGCCCAAGTCCGAAACTGTCCACTTTCCCCGAGCTACCCAGCATATATCTGGATGTGCAAAATGTGTTCCTACACACTTAGAAAAATTAACAGTTTTCGGTAATTTTCTACCGAACTTTCAACAGTTGAACGTTCGGTAATCCGATTTAACGGATTTCGGTAAAATTTGACAAGTTCCGGTAATTTTTTTACCGGAATACTGTAAAATTTCACCAAAATCCGGTAAATTGGATTACCGAAAGTTCTGCTGTTGAAAGATCGGTAAAAAATGACCGAATACTGTAAAATTTTCTAAGTGTGTAGGCACTGTATATAATCAACACTGTGCTTCTTTTTTGAGTTCTTAAGTGATTTGATGTGTCCATAGTTGGGTATTGGTACAAAGCGAAACTAATAATTTTCCCTGGGGCAGGGATGAAAAATAAACGAATGTTGGATTTCAAGACGGTGTCACACATCAATTTTTAAATTTCAAAACTTTTTTAAATTTGATTATATGCTTTCGCTTACTTCTGCAAAGTTGACTCAATTTTCATTTTCTTTTATATTTTACTTGTACCGAAATTGAGTTGAAAATGCTCATTGCCGCCTAATTATATTTCACCGTGTATTGTTCATTTCCAGTAGCTGAGATTTACATTTCCTCTCATGATTGTTTACATGTGGTATGTACCAGAAGATTTTAAGATGAACACTAAGCTAATCCCATTAAAAATCCGTAATCTCATCATTTGAGATCACCTGGACCATGAATCGTTCCGGAAAATTGCTGCTAAGTATGCTTTAAGCTACTCTGGTATAAGGAAGGTATGGAAGAAATTCGAACAATATGGAAGTGTTACAGATAAATCGGGTTGTGGGAGAAAGCATCCTACGTCAACGATGATGTGAGAATCGTGCGAGAGGCAAGAAGATGACATCAAAAAAATCAAACGATTAAAATTTGCTCAAAAGTATGTTGAATTCTGGAAACAAGTGGTGTGGTCTTTTGAGAGCAAATTCAAATTGTTTGGCAAGAAACAGCAACCTCGTGTTTGGTTAAAGCCAGGAGAACGCTTGTTGGAGCAGAAAGTACAGAAGACTGTGAAGCATGGTGGAAGATGTATTATGGTGTAGGGGTGCTTTGCGTGATCCTACGTAGGAAATCGAGTGCAAATTAAAGGCATTCTGACTGCTGCTCGTTACATTGATGTAAACAATAAAAATATAGACGACTCGCTGCTTAAAATGAGGAAAACTTCATTTTAGACAATTCAAGACAATGACCCAAAGCACACAGCTTGAAAATCAACTGCGTTCTTCAAAGTAAATCGCACTAAACTGTTGCAACGGCCACCAAAATCACCAGACCTCAACCCTACCGAACATTTGTGGTCAATTTTGGATAGACAAGTTAATAATGGCAAAAGGTGGGTATACTAAATACTGCAATATTTTTTTACTATGTTTTCATTACATTTCGACGGCATTTCGAGCAAAACTGAACAAGCACAAAACAAAACAAAATTGGCAGAATAAGGAGAAAGTGAGCTAACACATACACAAAATGATCCGTAACGCTGGTAGATCACCTTTTCGTGGTGCGTTACGTGGTATGGTACTGTGTATTGGAGGTTCCAACCCGGGCTATCCCGGGACAAAAAATCCCGGGATCTTGAAAAATTCGGGATTTCCCGAATCCCGGGAAAAGATTTTTCACCGTCCCAAAAATCCCGGGATTCCCGGGACACACATTTCTTATCTATTTTTTCGCTTTGATACTTCCCAATAAATTTCAGTGCACCGTTTACGCGCATTGAATATAACCCATATAACGCCAACATACATATTTATTGTACCTACATCGATGTTATACATCATTCATGAAAATGCATCATTCGTCATTCCTTTTGTGTTGGTTCAGTAGGCATTCGCATTTTTGCCTACACATTCAACACACACACGCGCGCGCGCCAATACGACGCAAGCTGTCATTTCCATTCACAACATTGTTTTCATTCACTGATTACTGCTTCTATGTTCATTGAATTATTTCGGATTGCCGTTACATCAAAGTAAGTAGTAATACAAAATTTGTGCTAATGTAGCCTTACATCCAATTATTTCAAAGGCATGGCTGAAATTTAGAAACACTTCGATAGAATTGCGGATGACAAAGAAAAAGCATAATGTCGGAAGTACGAGCAAATGTTGTCGTGCAAGGGCTCTTCGACCAGTGGCTTGCTCCGGCACATGAAGAACAAACACGACATGTTTATTTTATTTTATTTGTCGTCAATCATATATGTAGACCGGTTTTACATTTTTGCCTTAATTCTACTCTTACAGATATTCTGAGAAAAATGCTTTTTTTAGTTGATTTTTATTCATTGTTATATCAATTGTGGTGCAGTATTTGTTATAGCAAGACATCATCTTATTTATGGGTCCGTTTTGGGCATAGTTAGTTCTTTGATTATTCATGTAGAATAAATTCCTGTTTCTTAAGTGACGGGTGGGAGCGTAGAAGTTGAGCTTCTCTAAAATATCTGCGTCATTTATTCTTTGCCCAATAACATCGTTTATAAATGATAGAGTCGCAAACTCACGTCGTTTTTCAAGACCATCTATTTTAATTAACATACATCGAGATTCATAAGAAGGTAACCGAAAAGAGTTCCATCCTAACTTACGCAAAGCATACAATAAAAACTGTTTCTGCACTGACTCAATACGGTCTTTATGTGTATTCTGATATGGATCCCAAACCACGCTGCAGTACTCAAGAAGGGGCCTAACATATGTTACATACAATGTTTTTATTGTATAGGGATCATTGAAATGAAAACTAAACCTCTTGATGAACCCGAGCATATTACTTGCCTTGTAAATTATATTGTTGTAGTGTTCTACAAAAGTGAGCTCGGAATCAAGTATGACTCCCAAATCTCTAACCTGATTGCATCTTTCAACAGTTTGTTGACCTATAGTGATGGTGTCTTGCCTTACATTGCGCTTTTTAGTGAATGAGACTGAGATGCACTTTTTAACGTTAATCTCTAGTAAGCTTTTTGTACACCAAATATGAAAATTATCAACTTCTCTTTGAAAGACTTCGATGTCAGATGATTTACGTATTTCCATGAAAAGTTTCATGTCGTCTGCATATATTAAAACATTTAAATGGCGTAAAATATATTCAACATCATTGACAAACAAAATAAATAGTAAAGGACCCAGATGGGATCCCTGTGGTACTCCCGATGTAACATTCACAACCGATGATAGCTTTCCTTCAAATCTTACTCGTTGTGTTCTTCCAAGCAAGTATGACTGAACCCACTTTATTAAATTATGGTTGAAACCTATCTTAGACAATTTGTAAAGCAACAAAGGAATATCGACTCTATCAAAAGCTTTGCTAAAGTCAGTGTATAAGGTTTCAACGTAATTACCTTCATCCATTGCATTTATTGAAAAATTTACAAAGTTTAGCAAATTTGTAGAAGTAGAGCGTCCTTTCATAAAGCCATGTTGCTTGGTAGAGATAACATTTTTAACTTGTGAAAAAATATGTTGATTGATAATGGACTCAAATAGTTTGGGAATACAAGATAATATTGCAATGCCACGATAGTTTTTCACATCTGATTTTTTACCGCTTTTGAAGATCGGAACCAAGTACGATTCTTTCCAAATGAGGGGAAATACGCCAGTTTTTAGAGATAAATTAAACAACCAAAACAAGGGTTTTACTAATTCCTTTGATAATGTTTTCAAAAATACTGGCGGTAATCCGTCAGGACCAGCTCCTTTAGAAGCGTCTAATGTGCTTAAAGAAAGCAAAATTTCGTTGACGGATACATTATCAACAGTCACATTTAACGAAGGCTCAGGAAGATATGAGAAAAATTGATAATCTCGATCCTTGTCGTCACGAGTTGTGTAAACATCTTGAAAAAAATCAGCAAATAAGTTACTGATTTCGGTTGGATTCTTACCGTCTTTGTCGTTGAATTGCATTTTTGTTGGAAAATTTCTTAATTTCTTCTTATCTTTAACAAGGTTGAAAAACGATTTCGGGTCTGATTTGATATTAGTTTCAGTTTTTCTATTATTCTCCTCATGTGCGATCTTCATTTCTAAATTCAGTTCATCACAGATAGTTAAATATATTGTGAGGTTTGTATCATTTTTATCTTTTTTATAAGCTTTGTGCGCTTTTTGCTTCCTATTTTTGAGATTTATAATTTTCTTAGTATACCACACCGGATTCTTATTTGGTCTTCTCCTATGTCTTTGGGGTACTGCAGTCTCTACTATATCGTAGATGTTTCGATAGAATACAATTACGGCCTGCTCTGTTGACAAATTGCGAAATATGGTTTGCCAATCAATCGAGTATAGTTTGTTTTTAATGAGATTGTAGTCTGCTTGTTTAAAATCAAAATAAATTTCGGTTAAATCGTTATCCAACATTGTGGCGTTGTCATGACTGAAAATGGAATATTCAATAGCAGTATGAAATGCTTCATTTTTCCAAAGAGGTGCTGGTGCCTCAATAACGCAAAAATCATCGGTCATATTAGTGAACAATAAATCAAGGTAGCAATTGTTCCGATTTCGTACATGATTTATTTGATTGAGCCCAATCTGCGCACTTTTTTCAAATAGAGTAAGAAGTGTTAAATTATCTCCAATTATTGGTATTAAAAGAGATTCATTTTGATCATCTATAATAAAATCAGTAGCATTTTGGTTAAAGTCACCATAGATGTGAATATTGACGTCAGATTTAAATTTTGTCAAAATACTTTCAGCAATATTAAAAAACATTTTGTATGAATCAATTTTTGCACTTTCTGGGGGGAAATAGACTGCTCCAAAAATATGAACTTGATTTTCGATCATAGATGTAACCCAGACATGGTCAAATTCCTTGTGTTTTTTTGAAGTGATTTCTTCTGATTCATAATCAGATGAAATTGCAATTAATACGCCACCTCCGGATTTCTTATTGGATAACGATTTATCTCGATCGTCTCTATATACATTAAACTTATCGGCAAAAACTTCAGAACTTTTAATGCTCGAATCCCAACTAGTCTCAGTGGCTAAAATAACAGAGTAGCTACAAGCAGCAACACGTCTATAAATTTCATTAATCTTCAACGCACTTTTCATTCTATTAAAGTTTTGACAATAGATTGTTATTTCCTTACTTTCTTTACTATTTTTCAAAGCACTCACGTGTTGAGAGTCGGTTTGATTGCGAGCAGACGTCAAGTTTGGGGTAGTATTATACCTTCCATTTTCTGCTAGATTGTTGTCCTCCAAAGGGTCCGTCAATTCTTGGTAAAACACGAATGCCTGCATGTACACATCTGACAAGGTGCTGTTGAAGTTATTGGCACGGGTGAGTGCCCTGGAACGGAAGTTACTGGAACAGCTGATGAACTGCATAATGCGACAGAAGATGTCCCTGGAGTCATGAAGTTGAACGAGCTCGTTGGAACGGTAGGTGTGGAATAGGGTGGTGATGCGTCACTTGCCGGGTACGGATTTTGTATCCCACCACTTTGGAAGTAAATTGGTCGATGGCTGAGTGGTGGCCTGGAGAATTGGTGCTTCGCAGCAGCAAGAAGCACACGGTCTGATGGTAAATGGTTGTAATTGTTGATGTTGTTGTTATTATTGTTATTGGGGTTGGTGGTTCTACGATGGTTTTGTAAATGGTGAGTAGCATTGTTATTTAGAATATTTTGTTTTTTGCTCTGCTTCTTCCGCTTTCGAGCTTTATCGGCCATTTTTTGCTGATTCAAGCGGTGTAATTTACGAGCATCGTACTGTGACCAGTCTGCCATCCAGACTTTCCTCGTGCCCAGAAAACGCCACCCTGAGTCAACGGCGTCTTTTTTGTAATTTAATTCTGCTTCTAAACTGGAGCATGGGTCAGGTGTCGATAACGGTGATTCTATATTATGATTTGCACAAATGTTTGCCGATAAAGACTTGAGTTCGTCAAGAATATCGATACCCAACATCGAATTTGTGCTCATTGTACAATTAGCTGCTAATTCAATGGATTGCTGATTGAGCAGGCTAATTTCATTGTTGATGTTGCGTAGGTCAGTTGATAAATCTGACGTAACCACTTTCAATGTTGAATGTATATTATCTTTTGTTGCTGACATCGCTGTATCGAATAGGGAAGTGACGTGATTTTTGATCGCAACAACGCTACCAGCTAAACTGTTACTTTTGTTGATCGCAGAAAGCTCATTTTTTATACTGGTGAGCAGAGTTTCGAGTCCTCTTTCCATGTTTTCAAACGCTTCATGAACGGCGTCAGGCTTGTGTTGGGATGCAAGCCGGTGCATCACCTCTGTATTGTCATGAAGCTGTTTTTCAAGGCGTTTCTGTTGCTCAACCAGTCCATTGAAGTCAAGCTTAGCCTGTAACAGCTCCTGGCACGAGCCGCAGCATGGTAGTACATAGGAATTCACATCCACCAGGTTTTTTTCTCTCCTCCGTAGCGAGCCACGTTGAACGGTCACTCCGATGCAGGCAGCGTGAAATTTCCGTGGACAACCGGCACACGTCCACATAACCGAATCGATGGAAGCGTCGAAAGTACAAATTTCGCAGTTCATAGCGTATGCAAAAGTAAAACTACTGAGTCAACAAGAATAAAATAAGTCAATGAAAATAAATATAATCGAATACGCGCACGGAACCGGCAGCAAATTAAAAACGCGTCCGCACTTATCGACGATCGAACACAATACAATACCCCCCCCCCCCCTTTAACCCCACCCCCCCCAAAAAAAACCACCAAAATTATATAACCCACCCCCCCCTCCCAAAACCCCTCCCCCAACACCCCCCCCTCCCTTTCATCAAAACACTTTCCAAATTCCTTTCCTCTTTTCTAAAAACCTTCAGAACTCTTCAGACTCGCTTCGGAAGCATTGGGAAGACGAGATGCTACATTGCTGTCTGCGGAAGGCAGCTTGAGTTTCTTGTATTGGAAGCTTAAGAAAAGTAACTCCAAAGTTGGAAATGACCTCTTCGATACAATCACGAAACGAATCAACGAACGGTGCCAAAAGAAAATAATAACAGCGCTGAAGTTCCTTCAAGGTCTTCCGTCGTCAACGCAAGTGCCAGTAGAACTGGAAAGCTCATCGAAAACGCAAATGATTAAGTTCATTAAGGAACTGGGTGTTCGATTGTAGCAAGACTGCCAAAGACAGACCGACGATGCTGCTGCCGAGCTGGATTGTCCTGTATGCATGACGATTCAGGATCGACACCATCGAGCATGCGTGGAGAACTGGAATCGGCTATAGAGGAATATGCCAACCCGTCTCAGACTGATTCGGCAATGATTGATTTTTGAAAAGTAATTGCGATAAAGCTGTCACTTTTTGAGCTACATGGTAAGTTGAGCCCAAATCTTGAAATCGTTTTCGGCAGCTGAAAATCAATCAAACCGACGTCAACCGATAGCGAGCGCATCTTTTCGAACTCCAGAAATATCTGTTCTAAAAAGCGAACCTCACTGTCCGATGAAAGCATTAATAACATTTGCTTCTTGAAGTCGTATTTTCAGAGAACGAATTCAAATTGATAAGATCAGTTACTTGATTTGAATCATTGACTTTTTTTATTGATGAATAAAACATATTCCTAACCACAAAACTCCGTTTTTAAGTACATTGAAAAAATTCCCAGGATCCCGGGATTTCCCGGGACAAGCAACACATTTTATCCGGAATCCTGGGACAAGCAAATTGGTCGGGAAATGGAACCTCTAATTCATACGATTCCTTCATGTAAGCAAACTAGCGTTATTTTGTTTGGAGAAGTATTTAGCGAATTGTTCATCACGATTTCTGTAGTACGAAATTGTCACACCAGGCTCTAAGAAATTTCTTTCTTTCAAGCGTGATGCAAGCAGTTCAGATTTCTGTTTCGACAATTCCAAATCACGTACCAAATCGTTGAGTTCTGCTTGGGAAAATAAAGATGGCTTTGTTTCAAATTCTATGTCGCTTTGATCTGTGTCCTCGTTAACCAGCTGGACAGTATCTTCAAATGATGACTCCTTTTTTCGTTTTGGGCAAATAGGGTACCGGTTTGAATTCGAATGTGGAGTTGGTTTTTCTACGGATTGCACATCAGCATGCTGCACCGACTTATAACGGCCATGTTGTTGAACTTCGGTGAGGCAGAAATAACAATCCGTAGCATGGCAAAAAGGATTATTTCAAATAACTGGCCTATCGAAGGACAAATAGCGGTGACAGAAATGAGAGTATATAACAAATTTGAATAGGACCAGTGGTAAGACATACATACCTTTTTCCTGCTATCCACCTAGCCAGGCATGTTTTGCACGAATTACACAGAACGTTAGGCACCCATGGTTTATCCAGATTCTCCGGACAAATTTCAAAATAAAAACGGAACGCAGATTGAAGAGAAGCAGTGAATTTAACCGGTGTCGTAAAAATGTAGACCCCACAGGCATAACAAAACTTTTGTGGTTCATTTTTGCATTTGAATTCCCGTTTTGCAGCGCACGTTTTTCTCACTCCGATAACTGAACAACGAACTGTCACAATTTTTTATTTGTTTTGAAGGGTTACCAGTAGCTATTAAAATTAGGTGCCAGAATATCGTACCAAACAATAGAACAATAGGAGAGAGAGAGAGATATGGGCGTATTTCTTTCGAATTTCTGTTTTTTCCCGCATTTCTGCACTTTTTCCAAAAACCAGCATAACTTCCTCATTTTTCAACCGATTCTCACCATTGAGCACTTATTTTCTTTGTTTAAGCAGCATATGCAATATATTTTTTTGTTGACGTTATTTTGGTATCAATCATATGTTTAGCACATTTTTTTCTACAAATCTCCAAAAAAAAAAATCGCAAAAAAATATATATACTTATAAATACCGTTGAAACGATTTCTCCTAGAATATTGCAAAGTTTAAAAGTAATAAATTGATTTTTGCTTCACTTGATGACAAAATATTTGAAATTGGATCACCCGTTTTGGAGATATTTCATTTTAAGTAAATGTGTTTTTGTTCATTTATTAAAAAAACCACTTTTATCCATATCTCGAAAACTGTTCTACTCTAATTTTTTTTGGCGGCCTTTTTTATATTCTGCATAAAATTTCACATTAGAAATGATGATCAGCTTACCGAGTTCATAAATGCTGTAAACTAGTGCTATGATTATGAATACACACTAAACACATAAAACACATAAAACAAAGCTGAAGAGCCCATTGGGCTAAAACGCTTAAAAGTGTAATTAAGTATATAAGACAAGGAATGGAAAATAAAGCAAAGCAAACAATGTTAGTAGTAGTAGCAATTTTAGTTATAAGTGTCGCAGTACTGTAGCTGGGCAAATCATCGAGCCATTAAGGATCAGCAGCTGGCGATGGCATGAACTCCGAAGGCAACCCCGATGGCATGAAACCTGTAGTGCGAAGCGGCAACGTGGATTTGGCAACTGGTGGTGGCACGTACCATAGAAGGTGCACTGGCGACCAACCAGTCAGTTGTCAGGTAGCTGATTGCTCTGCAGGCTGTTGCTAGCAAGCCCCTGGCTAGGCAACCGTTGCTAGGCAGCCATTAAATATGCAGTGGTGTGCTAGGCAGTCGGTTGCCCAAGCCGGTGATGATTTGTTGCCAGCTGGTGGGCGCCACCACAAGGAGATAAATAAGGTGCTGTGTGTGTGTGTGTGTGTGTGTGTGTGTGTGTGTGTGTGTGTGTGTGTGTGTGTGTGTGTGTGTGTGTGTGTGTGTGTGTGTGTGTGTGTGTGTGTGTGTGTGTGTGTGTGTGTGTGTGTGTGTGGATAAGATTTGTAGCCATCTTTATCTGAAGCCCAACGTGCACTGCAGAAATAACCTGCTTCGTGAAAAGACCGAGAAGGATTCAACTCTAATGCGGACTATTTCAAATCCGCCCTTTTCAGTACCACCAATCCAATTTGGAGAGTGTTTGTTTAATTTGAATTCATCTAACATCTTACCGATTGGCAGACAGCAGTGGCTAGACCAATTTTAATTTTCTCTTCGTTGCATACCTTGAGCATTGTGCACAGTTTAAAAATGGCCACGATACATTCAAACATCGGTCGTTAATAATTCGGTCGTTTCTTGGTTGATTTAATTTTGAGCTAAGATTTTTGCGCTTACCTAGATGTTTTCACGATTTTCATTTCATTTACTCAAGTATTTAAAAATGTTAAACAAAAGATGCATATTTTAGCGTACATATTCATCAATTGGTGTTTGAAAATGTCAAAGAATGTTGCGTTCCGGCAAGTATCAAGAAATTTCCTATCACAGACAACGTTTTGATCCTCGAACATGATATTCTGAAGTAACATTCCAATTAGTACTGTTATGAATAGTTATTCTGTTATGTTAACGATTCGCGTTGGATAAGAGTTTTACTGCTAAGAAGAAAAAAGTTTTGAGAAACTGAAAGTGAGAATGCCTACGATGCCTAATCGATTTGATGCGAACTGATTATTTTCTCAAGTGTTTCTTTTCTATACATACAAGTATATTCAATATGAATCAACTATATTTCCTCTACTCCTTTCAAAGATTAATTTATGATTGATTGACTTTATTATCGAGACTTTCAGCCCTTTCGATCAATGATATTTCTCAAAATTCATTCTCTCTCATTTGTGAGATCCAAAAGTCAATATTTGAATGATCTGCCTTTAGAAACATAATTGCCTCACATGACATTCTGTTTGCCGTATGATCATTTTAACCAATCTTCCTTTTTTAGGGCCTCCAAATGCTTTCTAAAGAGTGTACTATAGAATTTTCTAACATACTTCCTATCTAATGGTCTAACGATCTATTAGGACCACACACACGCTATTTTGATCAGACAACGCCTTACGGCAAGGGTAGGGGTCAAATGAAAATTTGAAAATAACTGAACAAATAGCTTTATCATTTCTCGATATATTTTCGAGATTTTTGCTCTAATCATTTGGAAATTTTCGTGACTGATAACTATAAAAAATATCATTGATAATTTACTTTGATTTCCCAAACAGACCCTGAACAATCTATAACGAAATAAGGATAATGGTATCCAGCTGGTCGGTCATACACACAATCACTTCAGCCAGCACAACCGTTGCCCTTTCATCATACCAACATTCAAACCAAATTTCCCTTTCCACGGCTGCCAAATAATTTCTTAGAAGCGAATCATAGAATATTCTAACATACTTACTCACTTACTTATGCTAATGGGACGTTAAGTCCCATTAGAAAAGTACCTACGTTGAAATATTCTGCTATGAAACTAACGAAACTAATCAAATGGTTTAACGTAGTCTACATCAACCGGTCGTGTGTTATACACAACCGCACTGATTTTTTTGCAATAGATCACAAAATTATCCTAGTTTGTGAATCTGCACTGCTTTTTCCAAAAATATCCGCAGTTACGGTTTCCAAGGTGGAAAGTACTGGGGTAAGTATCTGTCCAGCGATGGTGGACTAAATATTTTTAGATGCGAAACATGGCATGCGGTATATCAAACTTCATGATTTTGCAAAACTAGGTCATAAAAAAACGTTTTGAGGATTTTTGAATACTGGTCACTAAAAAGGGTCCTGCGGGCCCAAGTTTCTCCGGAAAAGTGGCCATATTCAAATCTTTTCCCTGGCTTGCGACATATCAAACTTCGTGATTTTACAAAATTTTGTCGTCAAAGGACATTTTGAGGATTCCGGACAATACTGGCCACTAAGGGAGGCCCTGCGGGATTCAAGTTCCTCCGGAAAAGTGGTCATATTCAAATCGTTACCAAAACCTGGCATACTAAACTTCCTGATTTTGCAAAACTTTGTCTTTGGAGAAAATTCTAAGGGTGTCTGGCCATATTTTTTACTTAGGGACGCCCTGTGGGATTCGAGTTCCTCCGGAAAAGTGGCTATATGCAAATCTTTTTCAAAACCTGGCTTGCGAAATATCACACTTCATGATTTTGCAAAATTTTGTCTTCGGAGGACATCCTTTGGATTTCTTACCATAATGGTCACTTGGGGTGGCCCTGCGGGATTTTGTGTTCCTCCGAGAAAGTGGCCATAATCTAATTTTTACCAAAACCTAGCTTGCGACAAATCAAACTTTATGATTTTACAAAAATAGGCTTTGGAGGACATTCTGTGAATTTTTGACCATACTGGCCACTTGGGGAGGCCCTCAGGGATCCGAGTTTCTCCGAAACAGTGGCCATGTTGAAATCTTTACCAAAACATAGTATGCGACATATCAAACTTCCTGAGTTTGCAAAATAAGGTCATCGGACGTTCTGAGAATTTCTGGCCATACTGCCCATATGGGCTGGCCCATGGGGCCCAGCGGAATGTAGTAATTCGGTTTGAATATGGCGATAGTGGTGAGAGTGATAGTGATAGCGATGGAAGACGGGAATTGAGGGAACTTCCCTACTATCGTATTTCACGACACAAGTCAGCAGCATCGGCTTGCGTGCACGTTCCTAGAACTGCCAGGTGTAGTCAAGTGCAACACTTAAAGGTTTTATTATTGCCGATGTATATTTGAAATTTCGCGGGGGCGTCCCCGGCGTAGTGGTTAACATCCATACCTCTCACGCCAAAGTCACGAGTTCGAATCTCACCCACGTAACACAAAAAAAAATATAACGAGTCATCATTTTCCAGGAAACTCTATCGTAGGGTAGATTGAACAAATAAGATCTCGCCTCATTTTTATTATCAGTCCGTCCTCTTCGTACTCTTTTTCTGAATTTCGTTCGATAGTGTGAATTATGTATGTGCAAAATGTCGAGTGACTCGAATCCGATACTTCGAGCATCGTGGATCCGGATTCAGCCTGGGTGGAAAAGGATATTGAAGACGAGATTGTTGAGAATGATCCTTTTGAATCTGAAGGCGATTCTGAGGAAACCAAATATGTGTGGAACTATGGTGTGGCGATCAAATGCCATCAAAGCAGCAAGTGACCGCAATGGCTATTTTAAAGCAACACGGAAATTTAACACTTATCTCATTTTCGTTAGGACCATACTACAAGCATTTTTACTGTATTTAGACGTAAGTACGATTGAGTATTGATTTGTCAGTAAACGAACGATGAACGATGAAAATGTCGAGTTATGATGAGTTGCTGGCTTGGATTGGGATTCTCCTGACTGCAGGCAAGAATCACGACTCAAAAATTCATATTAAGGAGTTGTGGTCAACTGATGATGAGAAAACCATGATAAGCTGTGCTGCTTGTAACAGAGCGATATGTGGAAGGCATAAAATGCGGAGATCGAAGTTTTTTGAAATCTATTCCAAATTCCAATTTGTGATAAAACACATTTAATTTTTTTCTTCTACAAATATGTACTAGAGAAATAAACTAAAAATAGACAACAAACTATATGTCATGTACTCTAAATTATTTTTACTGCATAGAAAAATTCTCTTCTCACGTGGCTTTTCGCAAAATTTTCTATTTGCTAACAATATGAATATGGCCACTTTCCCGAAGGAACTTGAATACCGGAGAACCACTCTAGGTGGCAAGTATAGTCATAAATCTACAGAACGTCATGCGATGACCATATCATGACGTTTGATACGTCGCAAGCCAGATTTTGGTAAAGATTTAAATATGGCCACTTTTACGGACGTACTCAAAATCCCGCAGTGCAACCCCCAGTGGCCAGTATGATAATAAATTCAAAGAATGTCCTCCGAAGACAAAGTTTTTCAAAACCATAAGGTTTCATAAGTCGCAAGCCAGGTTTTGGAAACGATTTGAATTTGGACACTTTTCTGGAGGAACTCGGATGCCGTAGCACCACTCCAAGTCAGACACGCTCACAATGTCCTCTGAAGACAAAGTTTTGTAAAATCATGAAATTTAATTTGTCGCAAGCCAGGTTTTGTTAAAGATTTGAATATGTCCACTTTCCCGGAGGAATTTGGATCCCGCAGGGCCACCCTAATTGGCAAGTATGGTCAGAAATCCTCAGAATGTCCTCTGAAGACCTAGTTTTGCAAAATCATAAAGTTTAATATATCGCAAGCCTGGTTTTGGAAAAAAAATTTAATATGGCCACTTTTTCGAAAGAACCCAGATCCCTTAGTGGCCAGAAATCCTCAAAACGTCTTTTCATGACCTAGTTTTGCAAAATCGTGGAGTTTGATGTGTCGCAAGCCAGGTTTTGGCAACGATTTGAATATGGCCACTTTTCCGGAGGAATTCGGACCCTGGAGAGTCATCCTAAGTGGCCAGTATGGTTAAACACCCTCCAGAATGTCCTCCAAAGACAAGGTTTAGCAAAATCATGAAGAATGATGCGTCGCAAGCCAGGTTTTGGTATTAATTTGAATATGGCCACTTTTCCGGAGGAACTCGGGTATCGCATGGCCTTTTATAGTGCCAGTATAGTCAGAAATCCTCAAAATGTCTTCTGATGACGTAGTTTTATAAAATCATGAAGTTTGATATGCCGCATGCCATGTTTCGCATCTAAACATATTTAGTCCACCATCCCTGGACAGGTACTTACCCCAGTACTCCCACCTTGGAATCTGAAACTATGGACATTTTCTGAACAACCAGTGCAGATACGCGTTAGATATTAATTTATATTTCCGGTTTATTTGGGCGGCAGGACACCGTCATGTGGTACATTCACATTCCGGATAGTAATTTATTAAACTTTTCGTCGCGTGGCCTGAGATTGCATCACTGCAGTGAGTAGACATGGACACTAACACTTACCATATAAATAATTCTGCAACTGAGGGGTGTAGCTATTGCTGTATTAAACATGGAATGAAACTAAATGAAATGTTTGTCTTATCTAAGAGTGTAATGTCATTACCCCCCTCCCCTCCACTCTAATAAATTCCCTGCCATTGTGCCCCAGTTATACTATCCTTTTGTTTCCGTGCTAATTGTACCTACCCGGCAAGCAATTGGTCAACCATCTGCGCCTAGCTCTTGAAAGGGGCTATAGAAACCGAGGATTTGATGGCAGCCGCAGCCATGAGCAGTATTCATTTACTTAAATAACCTTACCTGCCTAGCCCTTTCCAAACGATGATGTGACCTATTTACCTCGAGCCAGCCACGAGTAATTTACACCCCACTTACAAAAGCAATGCATTGTTAATAGCAATATTGATTATCGGCTCCGCAAAGTGTAACACACGTGCCTTACAAATTAACGAAATAATAAAAAAAAACTAAATACAATAAAAGGAAGAAGCCAATTTAAACTATTTGTTATCCGTTTTTGAGGACCTGGAAAGGGAAAACCATACTTTCAATCTCTTCATGAACAGATTTGTATGGGAGCAAACGTAGGTTATTTTTAAGTAAAAAATTGAAAAAGCTATGTATTTAGAATCCGGAATAATAAATCATCTGTTATTTAGAATCCGGAATAAAAAATCATCTGTATCTCGGTAACGGATTGACGTACAAATAAGTTCAATACATCGACATTAATCGGTAATTCACTGATCTTTAAGGAAAATATATCAATACAAATCATTTCTCTTCGTTTCTAATGACAATTTGCACTTTCTTCTTTATTCCTCCCATCAAACGCTGCACACCTCCGCAGTCAACTTCCTTGGCACATTTGTTCCACTTTTCCACTTTTCTTAAGCTTCCGCTTCATTACTGCCCAAAATCTCTCGATGGCCGGAACTGCGGGCAGTTGGGTGGATTTGTTTTTATCGATGAAATCTACGTTATTATCGCGGTGACATCGGATGACTTCCCGGCTGTAGTGGCAACTCGCCAAATCTGGCCAAAACTTCGTGGGTCCCTTGTGGGCTTTAATGAAAGGTAGTACACGGTTTTTGAGGCGTTCTTCCTTGTACAGCTTCGAGTCCATCGTCTTATTCGTCACGAACACTTTGGTCTTTGCTCCGCAGCTGCATATCCCTTGCCAAATCATCAGTTTTTTTTTTTGGCAAATTTGTCCATAAAAGCAAACTTAAACTTCGCAGGAACATCTCCTCGTGCCGTCGCCATGCAGAATTTTTGGCCAGAAGGCTGTCCGAAATCAATTTTGTTGTAGGTTTTATCGACGATGAGCAGGCATCCTTGGTACTTCGTCAAAACCTGCTGGTACAATTTCCGAGCTCGAGTTTTGGTGACGAAACTTTGCTTCAACGTTCTGTTGGTTGCTTGCTGGCTCGATAAGAACGATATCCTGCTCGCAAACGAATTCTTCGAACGGTACTGCGAGCAGCAGCGTATTTTTGTGCGATTTCATTATCTGATAGTCCAGGGTTTGCTCTGACGGTTCTCAACACCTTCTGGTTCATCTTGCGGTCATATGTTCCACTACGACGCTTACCTTGAGGCACTCGATCCACGCTCTTTTGCTCCTTGAAACGTTTGGGCACATCATACACGGTTGATTTGGTGATTTTCAACGTTTTTGCGATTTTTATTGCGGACCACGTTGGATTATCAACGTGGGTGTGCAGAATTTTTTCTCTCATCTCGGCTTCCATCTGGAATAACTTTTGACTCACTGCACGAAACACCGTGAAATTTATACATCAGAAAGTGGGCGCCTAGGAAAACAAACCGCTGTGAAAGAATTCTTGCAACGGTCACTATCCGTGCCGCTGCAACACAATAAGTGATTCCGGATTCTAACTGGACAGAACTTTACTTATACTAATGACACTCAAATAATTTTGATGCATACAATTTTATGTTTTTCTTATCAAATGGTGTATGAAAAAAGTAATTCTGTTCAGTCGAACGAGACTTATTAGCGTTCATAAACCTTTAACTTTAGCGTAACGCTCACATTTTTAAAATTTTGAAATGACACCCAGTATAGCAAAGAGAAACGTAGTCCTACGTTAAAACCGAGTAGCGCGTTGGAAACATCCAGAATTGTGCTTGTGGCATTGAATACGAGGGTAGCTTTTTAAAAAGTACAAAGTTTCGTTGCAGAAAACAAAGAATGTATTTGTTAGTCCTACCTTCGATTTCGTATTATAAACGAAATTTAATGTTCATTGTGGTCAATTATTAAGCCTACAGGTGTTCATATGGGTCCTCATTTATACATGCAGAGATTTTACCCTTTCATCCCAATTACACTAACGAATCACTTACTTCTTTTGGAGGAAGAAAGTAGAACAAAAAAAAACCTTTCTAGGAACAGACGCATTCAAATTTCCATAATATAATTTATTTAGAATCGCGGTACGCTTCCACCCACTGAAGCAGAAAGATTTGTCTTTTTCATGCTTTCTTCTCCAAACAAACGTTACCTTCCATTACAAGCCATGCCGATCGTCGTACTTAAAGTCATTTTTCTCCCCAAAGCTATTTACTTTCATCGGGCAGCTCAGATGTTCCCTTCTCGGTCGACAACAATCTGTTCCTATTATGCACTGCAGCCGACGACGATGAAGAAGACGGTTTGCTTTTACGAAAGGATCCCAGCACAATCACCAGACAACCAACCAAGCGCTCCACCCCAGGCTACAAAAATGCGACGAACGAACATTTCTCCGCGGGCAGATTCCAATTCTGGAAACAATTACAGCCAAGATTACAACAACACTCTCCTGCTCCATCTCATTACGGGTTCTTTTTTTTTCTTTCGCTGCTGCCTGTTTTCGCTTGTTATTCTAGTTTATTATTCTCTTTGCGATTTTGCCTATCACTTGTGTCTCGATTGCTCGACTGCAGCCGCCAGCCGCCAAATTTTTTTTTAAGATTTTATTTTGAAGATGGAGAACAACTTGCGCTCTAGGTACAATTGATCCACTTTAATGGTGTCTGCTCGTACCAGGTAGTTGCAGCATAGAGGGAGGACTGGAAAATCTTCTCGAGCAATTTATTGACAAACATTCCGACCACTTCTGGTTGTTGTTCAAACACATGAAATAAAAAGAGGAATTATCATCTATGGCATAAATTTAGCATTGCGACCACAACATTTTCCCTGTCCTGAATGAAGTGTGTCACCGACGGAAATAGCGTGCAATAAATGACTGACTACGCCCACAGCGCAGTGAAAGATGGGGTGACATCAGATTCGGTATGATTTATGAGCTGACAAATCGAGTATATCGATTTAGATGTCAGGAACGCAACCCCTCGTTCTGTTTATCGGTCGGAGCCATACGCAAGAAAACTCCCCCAGAGAAAAGTGCACCCTCTTTCGGAGCGATGCACACCACATGTGTCTTACGGAAACAAATATAGGTACGGAAGGATCATCGAAGACTTACGGAGTCATGCCTTGAACAGTAGCCAGAATCACTATTTGGCCGCGGCCAGCAAGAAGCGTGCAGTTGATGATTATAGATTACACTATTGGTTTTCCGCTCTGGCAATGTGACGATATTGGGAGGGAAATAGTAATCTAGAGTTGGTGCTTTATTTTTTGAGGAAGGAAGAATGAAAAAATAGCGCTTATCGGGATAATCATGGGCGATAATGATGGTGTCAATGGCCGTGCAAGTGAGTATGATTAATTGTGTATTTATGGTAATCAGATTAAGTGATCATGCGTCAAGATTTATCTGTCACACACTCAGAGTGGTAGGCTTGGGAAGGGGTGCTTTAATGTGTAATCAATCGATGCAGCATAATACTGGAATAGGACTTTTGCTTTTGTTGGACACTCTGTTAAAAATAAAAAAAAAATCAAATAGTATAAGCTTTACACTGCGTTGAATAAAGTCGAAGTATGCAATAAGCCAAATGAACCTGTTATGCTCCATATTTTCCCTTCATTATTATTATTTTAATATTATTGGTTATGACTTTGATTATGATAATTACTGTGATCATGATTTTAAATTCTGATTAAAGTTATGATTTTGAGTATGGTATTTTTTATGATTGTGATTATGATAATGATTATGAATATGATAACGGGTATTGTTTTGATAATGGTTATGGGTATGGTTATGCAAATGATTATGATTATGATTATAATTATGATTGGGATTTTGATTTAACTAATGATAATGTTTATGATTAAGATTATAATGTTAATTACGATTATGGTTATGATTAGGATTTAGTATTATGTATTATTTGATAAGTATTATGATGATTATTTTGGTTATTATGGTTAAGATTACGATTATAATGATGATCATGATTATTATTATGATTTTGATAAAGCTTAAGATAATTATTATGATTATGATAACGATTATGATGACGATCAAGATAATGATTTTGAATTTTGATTATTATAATAATTATGATAAAGATTATGATAATGATTATGATAATGGTTATGATAATCATTAAGATAATGATTATGTTAATCATTATTATCATGATTATGATAATTGTAAACTTGAAAAAATTTTAATTTTATTGTAAAATTAAATTGGTCGACCTGAAAAAGGGCGATGGTTATGATACGCCTAAGAAATAATCTAGTTGTCACAAACAACGGTTTGTACTGGGGGGTGCCCGCCTCTGGTTAGGCTTCGGAAGTGGATGAGGCACACGTGGATTATCGATTTTTACGACCCATTGCCACGGCAATAGGTAGAGCGGGAAACTTGCAAACTTGCAAAATCTTCGCAACGAGAGAGCGAAAAACACAACCGTACGTGCCGCTCAATCGAACTTGAATATCCCAATGAAATCATTTTGGTTCCAATCGTATTCTTTATACTGGCATTGTCTCGAAAGAAGAGAGGCACAGACATGCAGTACGAAGCAAATTTCATAAGAGGGGACGGGCTTCAGTTACAAAACCAGCCACCGGCAACAAACAAAATAAATTTGCAGCTGAGGCTATGGCTGTATTAAACATGGAATGAAACATAGTGAAATAAAAAGAAAAAGACAATGTCAACCATTTTTTACCCGTTTTTGAAGACCCGGAAAGGGAAAACCACACCACAACATTGTTCGTATACAGATTTGTATGGGAGCAAAAGTAGGTCATTTTTATGTAAAAAATTGAACTACTTATACATATAGCATTGAGTTGAAGTTTTTCTGATCAAATGGTGTATAAATGAAGTCATTCTTTTCAGTCAAACGAGAGTAACGTAGTCCTATGTTAAATATGACAGCGTTGTCTGTTGACGCTCCTTGGTTTGTTTGTACTGACAGCTTCACCCCGGAGCGGTCCTAGTTCCGGCCGCCCAAAAGTACTGCGTGATTGTAAATTGCAGCAGCATCTGAAGAAGAAGACCGAGGGCAAGGTGGCCTCATTGATCCGCGAATTCGGCCTATTCGACAAAACGGTGCAGAAATACCTTGGCAAGATAGACATTGCTATGCGGAAGCGTCATTTGAGAATTGCCGTGTCTGAGCAACAGGCAACCGCTCCTTCTGGGGGTTGAACAGTCTGCTGATAAACATTTTTCTGGCGAAGCGTCACATCGTGGTCATAATGACCTAATCGATGCTAGACGGCAACGACTGGCAGGAGCCCGGATTCTTTTCGTTCCCCACTGTGTGGTACACAATCAGAGTGCGAAGTGTTCTGAACGATAGTGTTGTGAAACACATAAGTAAAGTCGGCGTATAGCATGACAGGTCGACATAACGGCGACACAAAATGTACGTATCCAGCAAACAGAGCAATCGTGGTCAGCTTCACTTTCAATCATCGACGCTGCAAGAGGTAAGAGCTTCTTCGGAAGCTACGCTGGGTGATTCCTAACTTGGCCAACCAAAACGCACACCCATCAAGGAGGTAAGCGTTGACGTCAAATGTATCTTCCTCAACTAGTTCTCGAAGAAGGGAATTTCCAAGCCACTGTTTTTTTTCCTTCGGGGCTTCCGGTGAACGGAGGGATACTAAGTTACGAAGTGTCTGCTGGGAGTTGCCTGAGGTATCCGGTGTCATACAGTTTCCGCGCCCGTGGTTTCACGCTTCATTTGTGGTCTTTTGGACTTCATTTTGGATTCTTCTGCTTCTTGTACGTATGATTTTAATTCTTTCTGTCTCCCCAACATAATCGTATGTTTTGTTTTGTTCCAACTTGTTCAGTTGTGTTCAAAATGCCATCGAAGCAAGAAGCGTTACGCTAGCGGATTGTACAGTTCTATCAAACGAACAAAAATCACGGGAAAAAGTTCACTGTGAACAAATTTTTTTTTTTTTGTTAAATCATTTATTTGTACAGGCTTAATCGAATCAACTTTACAGAGCCAAGTTTTCATATTTATATACACAGATTATCTTAAAACTAACGTTAAGGGGATAAAACCGATTACACACGGCCGTCTCAAGTTTAATAGGAATAACAATTGAATGCATGGGAAGATGGACGGGAGTTTGAAGTATGGTTTACAAAGCACGTTTATTTTAAATTCGGAATTGATTAAAAACTTAAAGCTATAAAACTTTTGGTTTTCTTTTGACTTGAACATTTTTGAGAAAGAATAAAAAAAAACACACACAAACATAGAATAACTTACAGTAAACATACAGGTTAAACTAACTACAATCTAAGGCTAATGTTAGTCATAAACACATAAATGAGTTTCATAAACTCCAGATCACGTAGAGTCAAAATATCTCGAACCAGTACATTGGGTTGAAGGGAATCATAAAGCTCAGATCTGACTCCACAATGCTCAGCACAAGACCAAATTACGTGATCTGCGTCCTGGTAACCTTGTCCACATTCACAGAGATTGCTGTCGCTAAGTCCAACTTGGTATAAATGGGCGTTCAAAGAATAATGATTGGACATGAGGCGAGACATGACACGAATGAAGTCTCGACCCACATCCATCCCCCCAAACCAAGACTTCTTCGACACCTTTGGGATGATAGAATATTGCCATTGCCCCAAATCTCCTGAACTCCATTTATTCTGCCAGCTGACGAGTGACTGTTGACGAAAAATAGAAAAAAAATCATTGAAGGCGATTTGTCGATCATGAATATCGCCTTCTATAGCGCCCACCTTTGCAAGCGAGTCCGCTCTCTCATTGCCCGGAATTGAACAATGAGATGGGACCCATACAAAGGTGATGATAAAATAACGTGAAAATAAAGCACTTAGAAGCTCCTGTATTTTCATGAGAAAATACGAGAAGTGCTTTACCGGCCTCAAGGAGCGAATAGCCTCTATATTGTGAACCAATTTAAAACCGAGAATGTTTCAGTTTCAACCATCTATCGTATCCTGGCATCTTCAGGAATAGCTCGTAGGAGTGGTAGTGGGAGACCGGCAGAAATAATGGACAAGAAAGGACTTAGATTACTCCATAGTACGTTTAACAACAAGAATTCGATTAGTCAATCTGATGCAGCAAACAAGTTCAAAACTACGCAACCTTACATCTGCAAGAAGATATGAATAGTCTGTCACAAGAAATCAAGAGCACCAGAATATACAGAGCAACAGATATCAATTGTAAATCCCAAATACCGGTGGATGACCCGAAATTACGCCGGAAAATGTTTCGTTTTGTATGATGAAAGATACTTCCCTCTTATTATTATTTCCCAAGAAATAAGAGACATTATTCTGATAATATTTCTACTGCATCTTTGAACGTGAAATATAAGTTTAAGCATAAGTTTGAGCAGTAGGTGATGTTTTATTTTGTCATATCTGAGAGACGAATTTCCAAACCATGGTTCAAGCCCAGTGGTTTGGTTATTAATCAAGAAGTATACCCAAATCAATGTTTGAAGACAATATTGATTCCATTTCTTCAAACATATAATGCAGATGGAAATTACGTGTTTTAGTCGGATAAAGCATCGTCGCATTATGCGAGAAAAACACAAGCCTTGCTGGAAAACCTAAACATCCCGTATGTATGTATGTGTATGTATGTATGGTAGCCACCATCCCTTCATGCCCTTGGCTTGGATGCAGCTCCACTTAATAGCTAGATCAAATTGAGCCACTGATCTGAATTCACAATATCGCTGTATGATGGGCCAAAAACGGAGGGCTGGACCCGTAAGCAGAGACACTCACGCGAAATCCACGGGAAATTAAGAATCTCCTTCCAATGATACGGTCCAACAATTCGAATAATCCAATTCGCAATACTTATTAAGCTTTCTACAGGATGGCTTGTTAAGAAGGGCGCGTCACTCTCACTGAAACTGTTGGAGTAGAATTCGCAGCATCACAATCGAATCGGTAGGATAAACAATATGATAGTGCTCGTTCCCTCCTAGACTCAGGCAGTCAATCAAACCATCGTCCAGTTTCAACTTGAATTAAAACCCTGATGCTCCCTCCCAACCCAGTATTTATTATAATATTGAAAATATAATTTATTATTATCCAATATATGCATAATTAATAAAACAAATAAAAAATACAATATTATTTAATAAAAAAAATAATAATAAATAATATAAGTTCGCAACTAAGCTCTCGCTGTTTTTTGGCGAAAAAGGAACGTTATTTTGAAAACAAAGGTTACAAACGAATTATTCAAAGTATTGCCTATCACTAGCTACGACTTTTTCCCAACTTTCTGGTAGAACGTGAATACCATTTCGATAGAACTGTTCGTCTTTTGATGCTATCCAAGAATCAAGCCATTTTGAGATGTCATCATATGAGTGGAATTGCTGACCAGTGAGACCATGTGCCATCGACCGGAACAAGTAATAATCGGACGGTGCAATATCAGGAGAATATGGCGGATGGGGTAGGACTTCCCATTTGAGCGTTTCCAAGTAGGTTTTCACGGGTTTCGCAACGTGAGGTCGAGCGTTGTCATGCTGAAGAATCACTTTTTCGTGTCTGTGCTCGTATTGTGGCCGTTTTTCGTGCAGTGCTCGGCTCAATCGCATCAATTGAGTTCGATACCGTTCCCCGGTAATGGTTTCGTTTGGTTTCAACAGCTCATAATAAATAACACCAACTTGGTCCCACCAAATACACAGCATAACCTTCGCAGCGTGAATATTCGGCCTAGGCGACGATGTTGAAGCATGCCCGGGCAGTCCCCATGAGTGTTTCCGTTTTGGGTTACTGTAATGAATCCATTTTTCGTCACCCGTCACAATGCGATGTAGAAAACTCTTCCTTTTTTGCCGCTGGAGCAGTTGTTTACAGACGAAAAAACGACGCTCTACATCTCTTGGCTTTAAACGTAAGGAAACCAAGTTCCTTGCTTTTGAATCATTCTCAACGCATGCAATCGCTTAGGAATGGCTTGGCGGATAACTCCTAATCCTGAACCAAGCTTTTCTTGCGTTTGACATGGAGCATCGAGCAATGCCTCCAATTCAGAGCCTTCGAAGTTGTTTGGCCTTCCTTCACGCGGACGATCATCAACACTGAAATCACCGTTTTTGAAGCGACGAAACCAATCACGACACGTTGTTTCACTCAGAGCAGCATCACCGTAAACTTTTTGGAGCTCTTGATGTGCTTCAGCCGCCGTTTTCTTCGAATTTATTTATTTATTTATTTATTAGACGTCAAACAATAGTAGACCGTGTTGTTACATATAATCCTTATACTACAGATACATCCTTAAACTAAAATTAAATGCCTATGTTCTATTGCTTCGCAGAGTGTTAAAATATTTTTTCAATTTTGTCCTAGCTGTATTAAAGTCAATCATTTCACAATGCTGATTATATACAATCATCATGCGGTTCAGCGGTCCAAATTTAGCATAATTTGTACGATGACGATCTACTGCGAATAGGTCACGATTACGTAATTGTCTAGTGGGGGCATATAAATTTAGCTTTGACAAAAGATCAGTTGAGTCAATACGTTGTGATACCAAATCATTAACAAACAATACCTTTGCATAATCTCGACGTTCTTTCAAAGTTTCAATATTGATCAGCATACAACGTGCTTCATATGCTGGGAGAGGTAATGTTGTCCATCCTAGCTTTCTTAGTGCATATAATAAGAACTGTTTTTGGATTGACTCTATTCGTTCTTCATGTTTTTTCATATAAGGGGACCAAACAATACTACAATATTCTAATATTGACCGCACATAAGCAACATAAAGCATTTTTATTGTATATGGATCTAAAAAGTGGTATCCGAAACGTTTTATAAAATTAAGCATATTGCCTGCTTTATGAACTATCGTGTTATAATGATCCACAAACGTTAGTTTTGAGTCTAGAATAATACCTAAATCTCTTATTTTATCGCATTTTTATACATTTTCTATTCCTAATAAAACTTGAACATTTGGCGTGCTATGTTTTCTGCTAAACGTTATGAGATTACATTTTTTAACATTTAGTTTCAATAGACTTTTACAGCACCATGTATGAAAAACTTGTATCTCATTGCGAAATACAATAGTTTCATTATCGTTCTTAATTTCTAGGTACAATTTTATGTCATCAGCATATATAAGAACGTTGAGATCTTTTAAGATAAGAGATATGTCATTAATGTATAGAATAAAAAGAAGAGGTCCTAAGTGTGAGCCTTGAGGAACCCCTGACGTGACTTGAATTGGGTTTGACTTTTTATTATTGAACTTTACAATTTGCTGACGATCAGTTAAATACGATTTGATCCAATTGAGCAGTCTCATCTCAATTCCCATTTTTTCAAGCTTGAAAATCAACATTGGAATGTCTAGTCTATCAAACGCTTTACTGAAGTCGGTGTAAAGAGCCATTACGTGATTACCTTTATCCATTGCATTTAATGAATAATTGACGAATTCTAGTAAATTCGTAGCAGCTAAGCGGCCTTTGAAAAAGCCATGTTGTGCGTTAGTAATTCTATTTTTAATTTGGCTAAAAACATTTTTGTTTATGATCGATTCGAAAAGTTTTGGAATGCATGATATTATGGCAATGCCACGATAATTTCGAATATCGGATTTTTTGCCAGATTTATAAATTGGTATTAGGAAAGACTTTTTCCATTCTTTCGGAAATTCACCACTATCCAGTGACATATTGAACAGCCAGAAAAGAGGAGTTGTGAGTTCAGTTGCTAGGTTTTTTATGAATGCTGGTGGAATTCCATCAGGTCCTGCGCCTTTATTAGCGTCTAATTGTTTTAGACCTGAGAGAATGTCTTGTACAACAATGTTACTGACACCAATATTACCTGGATAGTGAATGAAAGAAGAAAATCAACACTTCCCGCAAATGACGATTATTTGGCACGAAATTAGACATCTTCAAACAACCAAAATATTTAACACTAAACCAAAATCACTGATTTGACAAAGCGGTTTGTTTACCATATGTCTGAGCTTGGTTTACAACGCTTGAGATGTACAACATTCGACCAGCACTTACTACTGGCGCCATCTATTGCTAAACAGCGGGAACTTAGTTACGCACCTAATACATGAATCAAAAAAATATGTATGTATTCATAACATATAGATATACATAATCAGCAGAATTGAAGAGCATTTATTTATTTTAATAAAATTCAATGAGTTAAATTCATAGAAAAACACCTTTAGATACAATGAAATAAAATATCTGTACTATCTGGAATCTATTTCCTTGTAACCTTGAAGCAAATGAAATTTAATTATTATTATTAATATTTTAGTAAATATTTTTAATATGATTATACTTATATATATATAATGATGAAATGATGAAAATATTACGATGTTGTAATAGTATACACTTAAGAAATTAAATGCAACTATTTGTCTCTTCTGCTGTGATGTTAGATGATTGAAACTCTGAAATGGCAAAAATTTCCAAAGTGATATAATGAAAGAAAGTTGATCACCGGGCAGCAAGAGAATAGCAAAGAAAATTCAAGCAAACAATTAGCCGAAATAAATTTCATATGATTATGATTACTGCCCAAAAACGGAAGCTTAATAAATCTACAAAAAAGAAAAAAAAAACCAGAGAGAGAAAAAGAAAAATGAAATTTGAATTCTCCGATAACTCTTGCTTTCTACTGGGCCCATAAATAATTCTTTATATCTGTGAAATAGAAAATGAGCGATCATAAACAATTTTAGTTGTGAATTATTAATTTTTTTTGGAAATTTTATTTAGTTGAATCCTTTCTAAAAAAAACATTAAAAACCATCCTATCTTTTCAAATACATATCGTGGGTTAGGTGGGCTAAAACTTACGGCGATGCATAGATGCGAACCTGAAAATAGCTTTAAAAATATTGTGAAGGGATGTTATATGTAATATAAAATGATAGTAACAATTATATTTGTACTGTCTGCATGTCTGTAGACTGATGTCCAGCTGCAATTGTAGACGTTCTTGCATTATCATTGCCACGAAGGAAACAAAAAAATTAAAATTATTAAACAACATTTGGGAATTCCATAGATGATCTGAAATTATACACCGTATAAAGAATACTTCCATTTTTTTGTGGTAGGGTAAGAATTTCCTACATCGCGTTGGTGGGACTGCTTCCTAAGGTATAGCTGACGCGATACAGCGTTTCTTACTCAGCCGTTGGATGCGAGGACAGACGCTGTTTGAGCTGCACCTCCTTGGTGGACAGACGCTCGGAACGCACCTCATCAATCTAGCTGAAGTCAGAAAGACAACAGTGCCCAGGCTGCACTACCAGCTAAGTACGCAACCCTTAGCTGGCGGTCTTTGTCATCTCTTGACCCGTGGAAGCATGAGGTAGGAACTTGTGAGGACCAGTGCTATGTTGCGGGGACGCACGCTCGATCCCAGTTGTCTACTCACCATTTTACAGCCCTTTTCATTACCCCTTTTTTGTACAATGCACAAAATTTATTTCGTGAAGACCAGCCAATCGCTGCTTCTCTTCGATCGTACTCATATATGTTGGTGTTCCTACTGGGATGGGCGGGAATCATTAATTTATCCCAAAATAGAAATTAAAGCGCTGTCGAGAGTGAGAACCTCATACACATTAATCAAGTAACTTCTTACGAGTCAACATGGCTTAGTGAGATCAACCACGGATTCAATAATAGCTCTTCCTAAAAGTACAGGATCGAACCCCATGTCAGAAACATTTACAAATAAAACCGCTGATCAACTCCTGTTGTTGCGTTTTTTTTTCTGAATTATATTTTGAGTCGATAAAGTAGATCTGTCAGTCGTTCATGCAACCACCAGAGAGACGTTTCTTTTTTATTGGTAACAAATTACTCGTAGCTCTTTGTATTGTTTTCGTACAATGAACGAATGTTCTCTCTGTGTCAACAAATGCCTAAACATCCCGTATGTACCAAAAAATCGCAATCCAACAAATTTGCCCCAGTGTCGCCCGATTGAAGATCTCTTTAAACAACTTTAAACAACTGATTAATAGAATCAAAAGATGCATTCGCCAAATCGACAAAGAAGCTATACAACGCTCCTGTTCAAACATCAGGACGTCAAACAGCTGATGACGAACCGTGTTCAAATGTTCATTAATTATTATTATTTAAGTAAAGAGACGTGCCTTCAAAATAAATCAATCAGTTTTTCTTTCTATAAACAGGTCTTTTTGTTATGGCCCTTAAAGAAAATTCTCAATTTTTAGTTATACCCCGTTAGTGCTCCACTTTTGCACGATGGCAACGTTAGAAAAGTGTGCCTTTATTTTCTGGGACAGTTACGACGTGTGTTTGGAGCTTACTGTACTGCGCAATCGGTGATTTCCTGGAGTATTCGGAATTGCACATTTGGCGACCGTGACAGGACAAATTATAGAGTGGTGTACAATGCTGTCGTCTCGCCCCACACAACCTTTATTCAAAACGATGCACTTCGGTACGAATAGCCAAATTTCGCGACGAAAATCGATAAATCAAAAACCATTACTTTAGACATATGATGTCTTTGTAAGATTTTATCTTAAAAATAAAATCTATCTGTTGGTTTGGGTGGTGAATAGGGTGGTCCTTTTATGTTCATAATGAAAATTCTAACTTTGTATTCTTATGATTTAGAGGAATTTTTGCTCCTTCAGAATTGTAGATAATTTAATTTAATGAAACTTTGCTGAAAAAACCTAATTTCTCATCAAGGTATCGTTTTATGACACTTTTTATAACTTTTCTTAGGGTGGGACTTAAAAACACAGTTGTTTTGCTATAATTTTCATTTCAATTTTGAAAACTTTGTTTGGACGATTTTAAGGGCATAAAAAGATGCACATTTTGAAGATACAAGATGGTTGCTACTTATTGTATAAAAAAAGCTTTAGACGTTGAAGTGTAAAAGAATACGTCTTTTCAAGATATCTTACTCAATTATTTGCAAATATTTGCAAATACGAAATACGTGAACTGAAAGTAAAAACTTCCATCTATAAGACCTATTCAAAATCGTTTGTCCCCATTTGTACGCTTGTGGAGTAAAAATCATTTTTAAATTGGTCGTTTTGCATTTTTTTCTGCATAACTTTCGATCAGCAGCATCAACAATTATCATCAAAGTGCCTTACAACGTGAGATTTTTATGACAATGTTTATATTTTTATGTTAATTCAACTCCATTTGTTTATTAACATTCTTATCACAGACAAACAGACAAAACACATTGAAAATTTTGCACTGTAAATCATCGTCACTAAAACAACCTGCGCCATCTGTTGAGCACACTGTAATGGGTGACAAGGCTGAACAGATGGGGGTAATGAGCTAACGTCAAACATAATGGAATACACTATGTGCGCCATCTGTGGCGATACTTCCGACTAAGAAACATTTGAATTGACGTTTAATGCGTAATCCTTGAAGAAACCGCAAGTGTTATGTTTGATTGTCTGTTTGTGTTGACATATTGACATTTGTTTCTTACGTTTATTATATATATATATATATATATATATATATATATATATATATATATATATATATATATATATATATATATATATATATATATATATATATATATATATATATATATATATATATATATATATATATATATATATATATATATATATATATATATATATATATATATATATATATATATATATATATATATATATATATATATATATATATATATATATATATATATATATATATATATATATATATATATATATATATATATATATATATATATATATATATATATATATATATATAACTCATAGTTACATTGAACCATGGCAGTTTTGTGGTGGCCGCATTTACTGTCTCATCCAGAAGGCACTGTACCACAGCTGGCTACAGTGACCATTCCCAGGAAAAGAACTGTCACCCGTGACAACTACAATTCCTGAATCTTGTTGTTTCACCTAATACATAAATAAAACTTTGCGCAGTGGCGATATCGTTACCAATAAAGTACAACAGAGTTGCGATTATTGCATCAGAAAACCAGAAAACCTTGCTACTTGATAATCAAAAAAAGTATTTATACTCGAAAATATAGGTGTACCAAAAATTTGTTTTCAAAGAAGTTATATTGTTATGATCATTTAATTACAAAGCTTCATGAGCTATCAAAGCTACCCGCATTAGGGACGATTTAAATTGTGCATGTACTGTTTTTTTTTTTCCGATTTTTTGTTTTGTCTAATTTACAACCGATACCCGTTTCTTTATATGAGTTTTGCTTTAACCTGCATTTGCACGATCCTCTTTTTTACAATTGTGCTACTCAATGCTACTATATAACATGGAGCACGAACCGATATAATCTCAGTATAAAACATAAGCTCTCCGTTGATAGTACTTGGGTATTGGTGAGGGTTAAATTTATCTCCCATGACACAACCCGCATATCTGGCTGTTGCAAATGAAGGAAGGCAAGGTCGCGTCATACTAAGACGGGATACATTCATGACACTAGGTCCTCCGGTTATCCCAACGCAAGTAATTTTGGCAGGCGATCTCTCTGTTCTTTTGGGTTGGATGTGAGTTACGACTCGATTTCTGAATTTAAATACTCGGCTAAGAATGTAATGGGAACATTCACAGATTCTGCTCACTGCTTTTTCAAGAAATAAATAATGTATCCTCAACATTTCAATTGGAGATGATTATAGTCAATAGAAATATTCAAGTCATCGGATCTGCAAGACTCAATCCCTTCATCTTGTAGTAAAACTTCGAGGCAGCTGTTGACCAAGGAAAACTTTCTCCCATGAGCCTTATTTACTTCGAACACCGACGGCGGCTGTGATGAGCACTGGAAAGAGAATCTTTGATTACCCAACAACCACTTTTCGTGCGTTCTTGAATCTATAACAACAAACTTCAACGGGTAGTAAGCTTACTCAACGTCAGAAAAAGTCTCACGTTTCCAATAGAAAATATTTATCAACAAACTTTTTTTTTTCGTTAAATATTAAATTAACCTCAATCGAAAACTTTTCTCATCATTGAATTTTTAATTGGAAAAAACAACTTTGCTTGCGCTTTGATCATCTCTAATCTATTAACACTCGAAAGCTTTCCATTCGCTGATCCAACCATCAGACTGTGAGTTGCAATCAAATTGAGCTGTAGTACACAGACATATCTCTAATCAGTGCCCTGACTGGTAATTGTACCCTTAGCATGACGAAATGGAAAATGATGTTCTGGAGTTTATCGAGTGCTTGAAAAACAACTACCGACAGAAAACCACATCATTTCGAATTCAACAGAAATGCAAACAAACAAAATCATCAACAGAAAACCTTTTCACTCCCGTGTTCAACAAAAGAATGTCTCACCTCGGTTTTGCTGGCAAACAGGGTCGCGAGGGAACAATTTTCCCCGACACTTTCTTTCGACACTCCATTTACATCCCAGTTGGGTAACGTGTCACCATGAATGGGCGTGGGTGGCGTTTGAGGTACACCTGCACATGCTGCTGCTGCTGCTCAGTAACTCCTTGTTAACTAGTACAGTTCACAAATGTGGTGCGATGGGAAAGGTTTCACTGGCTGACACTCGTTTGCAAAACAAAATCAACAACACACATAGAATAAAAAACAGTTTCTTTGCAACAAAGGGTATCACGGGAGATGGAATGTGTTTTGATCGCAGTCGCAGTAAAGTGACCGAGAAAAAATGAAAATTGGATGGCAATCGTCATAAACGATACGAGGAAAACATTGCAAGAAACATAAAGTTGAGAATAACTGTTTGTTGCTAAATCAATGGCAAAAGTGGAAAAAGAGACCTGATCAATCACTTGCCGTCATTAGAAGAAGAGACGAATTAGTTCCCCAAAAACGTATAAGCTCAAGATCAAACATCTTCTCGGCCATGTTTCTTCTTTACGCATTGAACATAATGAAGATAGATAAAAATGTCTACTTAAACATTTTTCACATAAAATTTGCATGGAAAAAATCACTTATGTGTCGGGGATGGAATGACATAAGAAAAAGGTTAACAAATCGAATCAAAGATACACAGTTTGAATGAAACATGTTATTTCCTGCGTTATCTAACGCATTGATATGGAATGCTAGATTTGTTATGAATGTATGGGATATGTCATGTAAATTTATGCCACATATCACTTAAATCTGTTTTCCCAGGAGACTGACTAGACTAATCAAGGCATCAATTGGTGGTGTACAGTGCTGTGTAAAGATATCGGGTGCGGTATTTATTTATTTATTTATTTATTTATTTATTTTATTCATCTGACATCTAGTTCTAAATACGTCAACACTAATATTAAAATCAAAGTCAGGATACCGATGGTTAAATACGTTCATCATTGACCGAATTGGCTCGTTCTGATCATACTCGTAGTAACGTCGAGGCAAGCGAAAAAAAATCGCTAGAACGAAGTGTGTACCCAGGTACGTTCACGTCCAACATAGCCAGTAGATTCGGAGCGTCAAATTCACCAGCCAATATTTTGAAGACGAACACAGCTTTAGCAGTTTTTCTACGGTGCTCCAATGTACTCAAGCCCAGCAGCTGGCATATGGCTTCGTACGGTGGCAGATTCACTGGGTCATTCCACGGAAGGAAGCGTAAGGCGAATCATATGAACTTCCGTTGTACAGCTTCAATTCGATCGACTACTGTTACATAGTAAGGGTCCCACACGACAGATGACGTTTCCAATATGGGTCGAACCAATGAAACATACAGCGATTTAAGCGTATACGGATCACGGAACTCTTTTGTAATTTTGGATACAAAACCTAGTTGACGACGCGCTTTCTTGATGATTTCCTCGTAGTGTTCCTTGAATGTAAGCTCCTTGTCCAAAAAGACTCCGAGATCCCGTATAGAATCCACCCGTGCAAGTGTTTCATCGCCAATAACATAGTGGTTTTTTTCGTTGAAAACTAATTACCGAACATTTCGGTACAATGAGCGTCATACTATTTGTATGACACCAGGCGCTAAGCCGATTAAGAAGATTTTGCAATTCGATACAGTCCGAAAGATTTTCTACAATCATGTATATTTTCATATCATCGGCATATAAAGGGTGTCCACGATGAAATTGCCACACACAAAATTGATTCGCAAAATTCGAGTTTTCATCCGATTGCCATCAAATTTTCAGGGATTGAGAAATAACTATTAAGCTTCATTTTACCATTTTACTCGTATTTTATTTACAGTCCATACGCAAATGCCCGCACCTTGGCCTTAACCCCGGCCATAAGATTCTGCACAACCTGTGAATCAACCGATTTTTGCATGTAAACCCATACTTTCTTCAGTTCCTCGACTGTCTTCACTACCTTAGGTCGTTTAAGAAGGTGCTGCTTCATAATCGCCCAGTACTTCTCGATGGGGCGGAGCTCCGGAGTGTTGGGAGGGTTGAACATTTTCGGCACGAAATTGACCTTATTGTCCGCATACCACTTCAGCACGTCCTTGGAGTAGTGGCATGAGGCCAAATCCGGCCAGAAGATTGTTGGGACGTTGTGGGCCTTCAAGAAAGGAAGCAGCCGCTTCTGGAGGCACTCTTTTATGTACACCTGTCCGTTCATCGTGTCCTGGGTCACGAAAGGTGCACTCCGCTTCCCGCACGTGCAGATGGCTTGCCAAACCAGGAATTTCTTCGCAAATTTGGACATCTTCTGAGTGCGGACATGCTCCGGAACGCTGAACTTATCCTTGGCCGTGAAAAACAGGTTGCCGGGGATCTGTTTGAAGTCGGCCTTCACATATGTTTCGTCGTCCATGATGCAGCATTCAATTTTCGTCAGCATGTTGAGGTACAACTTCCTGGCACGGGTTTTGGCGGACTTGTTCTGCTTCTCGTCGCGATTAGGGGCCTTTTGTACCTTGAACGTTCGAAGCCCAGCCTTAGTTTTGGCCTTCTGGACAAAACTTCGGCTTAGGTGCAGCTTCTTAGCCACATCCCGAACGGAGGCGTTCGGATTTCGGTTGAAGGCCCCAACTACGCGGTTGTGATTTTTGGTGTTGTACGGAATACTTTTTCCTTCACTTCTGGGCTTCCGATCGGTGGTCAACCGTTCCTCGAACCGCTTAATCACTCGCGACACCGTGAAATTCGCGATTCCCAACGTTTTAGCGATGGAACGATGCGAGAGATCCTTGTTCTCGTGATGAATGCGCAAGATTTTATCACGCACGAGCTGTTCTTTCGACTCCATTTCCGCGAGTTTTGATCACAGGACTTTAAAACTTGCAGGATGTAAATAATGCACTATGAACTAAATCCACCCAAATTTTCATTAAATTCTACCCAACGGTTAAAAAGTTAGAGCAATTTCATAGTGTGGCAATTTCATCGTGGACACCCTTTAGTATGCAGAAATCTTCACCAAGGTGCAAGGCGACATCATTGAAGAAAAGCGAGAATAGCAACGGACCCAAGTTGCTTCCCTGTGGGACGCCAGAGCTTTGTGAATCAGTCAGAGACAGCAGAGCCAGTTTTAACTGCCAGTGTTCTACCACACAGGTTAGGTCTTACCATGCAACGAGCTAAGCGGAAACTCCAAGCTTTTCAAGTTTCGCTATTAGAATCGCGTGACTAACTCGATCAAATGCTGCTTTCAAATCGGTGTAAACGGCATCAATCTGCATCCCACGTCCAACGTTTTGAATACATAGCGATGAAAATTCCACGAGATTAGTTGTTACGCTTCGTCCAGGAAAGAACCCATGCTGCTTAGGGCTGATGTATTGTTTCACACGAGAACACAGGTAGTTAGATACAACTATTTCCAGTAATTTAGAACACGCGCATAAGGACGTAATCCCTCGGTAGTGCCTTACATTATTCTTCGCATCTTTTTTATGAACCGGGAACATGAAAGAAGCCTTCCAGAGAGTTGGAAAGATGCATTGCTGCATTGACAAGTTGAAGATGTGCAGTAGAGGAACAATCAGACTCGCAGAGCATTTTTTCAGAACAGAGGCAGGAACTCCATCCGGTCCAGGTTGGTACGACGTTTTGAGTTTATACAGTGCCTTGGTCAGATTGTCTGCAGATACAGTGAAGGTATCAGCATCAATTACATCACGCGGTACATACCTCAGCGCATCTGAAGTATTGCAGTCATCTCGCGGGTCCTCGAAGACTGATTGAAAAAAATCAGCCAGCAAGGAGGATTTTCTTCCCTGTATATTCGCCGAGCGATGGTCCAAGTGCATTACAGAAGGCAATCCGCTATCTTTACGCTTGGAGTTAACAAAGTTCCAAAATCGCTTAGGTTTTCGCTTCATATCACGCTCAGTTTTTCTTGCGTAACGTCGATAGAGCCAGTTGTTTAGTCGTTTATACCGTTGGCTACAACATTTATAGGAGAACTTGTTTAGAGATGATCGATGAGAACGGTATGTTCGACGAGCAGTGTTTCGTTCCATTTTACAAGCTTGAAATTCACGACTCGACCATGGAGGTTTCAACGGCGGACGTTGTAGAGGCAAACAACCGTTGAAAACTTGATGAAGAATCTGCGAAAATTTGCCTACACAATCATCGACCTCAGTGCAGAGACAGACAACAAACCAATCGATTTCCATCAATCGTTGGCTCATGAAATCATATTTAGCATTTTTGAAATCAAAGGCAACAAGATCATATCTGTTGTTAGCACTACTTGTTTCAATATCGCTTTGAACGATCAAAATATGGGGAGGATGAGGCGGATCAACGGAAATTAATGGTTCGACAGCTTCTTCGAGCTCAAATTGTCTCCCAAACGAATCATTAACAAGATCGAGGTCAAGCGTGTTTCCTGCATGATTCTTAATATCGTTGACTTGTACTAAGCCGTTCGAATACATGCAATCCTCCAAGGTAGTGCATGATCGAGATAAAGTTGAATTAGAACGTTCAACAATACAAAACGGCTCATCAAGTCGTGTCCCCCGTAAACTAGGTAGATTGAAGTCCCCCTAATATAGCGAGTTTGTCACCGTCCGCAGTGGCCATCGAAATTTCCTCCACACAAGCAGCATGACGGCGTAAAATCAAATGATCACTTGCCATATCTGGAGGTATGTAGATACCACTGACAATAAGCAAGTAATGGCTGAGCTTAATAGTGACCCAAACATGTTCAATAGTATGATCATTTACTTCCAGTGTCGACGATGATAAATTGTTATGCACAGCAATTAATACACCTCCGGAACGTTTCTTGTTGCTGGTTAGTGGATTACGGTCACATCGGTAGACCGTGTAGCTCTCGTCAAACAATATATGGGATTCGATAGCGTCATCCAGCCAGGTTTCTGTGAGAACCAATATCTCAAACCAAGACTCGTTCGCTGCAGTGTAGAAGTCGTCCAGTTTTGTGCGCAGCCCCCGTACATTTTGGTAGTAGATAGAGAGCCCCGTAACTCGGCCGGATATTGCGGGATGGGCAGGCGTCGAGAACCTACGACCAGCAGACGATTCAGGGAGCGAATTATTCAAAGCGATTGTGTACTTGCCTGCATTTGGTGTTTGGAAGATCCCTCCTCCGTCCTCACACACAGGTCCAGGATGACTGTTGACTATAGGACTCGTTCGAAACACGCAATGGACTTCGACGCGGTAATGGTTTTTCCTGCCTCGTGTTCAACATTGCGCTTAAAAGCGTTATGAAACTTGCGGGCTTTAACACGCGGGACACGGTTTTCAACAAATCCATTCAATTCGTTTGCTTTGCTGATGACGTGAACTGACGTTACTGAGCAGTACACCAGGCTGAAACGTGAAGCAGGAAAGGTTGTATTAAGGGTGAATAATGCGCGCATTAAAAAAGAGGATCGGATGGATATTAAAAAAGAACGGAAAAATATATTTTAACAAAACAAATTGAAATTTTATTCATTAAGAAATCAAAAACTTCACAAAACTACCTCTACTCCCTGCCGCACCGCCTTGCGGCAGTTAGCCGGAACTTTGACTTGAGGTGAAAAAAAGAAGTTTGTAGGCATATTCTTCAGTTCTGGGGTCGCCTTTTTGATCAAATCATCCGTCGTTTTGGCCTCGAAATTATTTGAATATACTCTCCTCTTCAAATTGGTCCCGAACTTCTCTAGTTGGGATACGTTGGGAGGGTTGGCACACTACCACACGTTCCGCTTTGCCGGGAAGATCTCTTTAACTAGAATCTTCAGCCGTTGCTTCTGGGTTTCCGCTTGATTCTCCGACCCGGCTTGCTTGGACGTTTCCGCATATGGATATCCATTTTTTCCAGCCAAATACCTCTTGACCGTTTGACCGGTCGAACCGACCACCCGGCCCAACGCTCGGAAAGATGTGGCCACCTTGCCTTCCGTCATTCTCCGGTCGCTTAAAACAGTCGGACGGCTGGAACCAGGCTTCCGCTCGATGAACTCCCTCTTCTCCAGAAGTGCCAGAATCTTGTATATATTTTCGCGATCGTATCCGGCTGACATAAAGTGAGCCAAGAAGACCAACTGCTTTTTTTTTAGGCCCGGATGGAGCAGGCGTTACGAACAAACCATAGATCGAAGTTTTTTCACTGTTCTCGCCATAGTTGCCGTAAACAAACTGATGGAGCTGTCAAATTTTCACAGTACATAGGTAACTAGTATATATTGACTACTAATTGGTGCAACGACCAACACGTGGCAGGGTAATTACATGAAAAATCGGAACATTTAGTTGCTTCTTATTTTAATGCACGCTTTTTGTTGAAGACTAAGAATCTGCTGGAGGGGGAATCAAGCGCGATAGAGCTCGCACAGAAAGAAGTGTGTTTATCGACGGAGATGGCTTCGAGCTGGTAGATGAGTGTATGTACTTCGGCTCATTGGTGACGACGGATAACAACTGCAACAGAGAATTACGGAGACGCATAATAGCCGGAAGTCGTGTTTACTATGAACTCCATAAGACCCTAAAGTCTGGTATAGTTCACCTCCGTACCAAGTGTACCATGCATAAGACGATGATAAGACCGGTAGTTCTTTACGGACACGAAACGAAGACTATGCTCCAGGAGGATCTGCAAGCACTTGGAGCTTTTGAACAACGTGTGCTTAGATCCATCTTTGGTGGTGTATGGGAAAATTTCGTATGGAGGAGAAGAAAGAACCAAGAGTTGGCGCAACTCTATGGTAAATCCAGTATCCAGAAAGTAGCTAAAGATGGAAGGGTACATGGGAAGGACATGTTGTAAGGATTTCAGATAACAATTAAGAGCGCAGCAAGCTAGGTGATCAGACCAAGTGGAGCAAGACCTAGAGAGTGTAGGACACTCAAGAAACTGAAGATAAGCAGCCCTAAACCCAATTTCTTGGCGCAGGTGCGGTGCTGAAGGGACATTGAACTAGCAAAATGGAATGAATCATTCGTTTAAATCATGTCTGTTGTATGAAAGGTTGCAAATAATTTCATTTTTTATGCTTACTTTGGCTGGCAACGCTACAAACGGCACCGTTTTTCATTGCGCCTTCGTTATCTGGCAGTGCAGAGTTTACTTTGATGCATTTCAACAATATCAAATTCAGATGACAATCGTAAGTTCCAGTACGACAATTGGTTTGAACTGTTCGAGCTACGTTGTTTCGCTCACGAAAACGTCTGAGCATCTCTCTTACACACAGTAGTTTTGGATACAAGTAGAGATTTGTTTAATAATTGCGAAAATTGATGAGTTGCCGAGTTGGTCGTGGCAGATTTCATGTGTGAATAGGCTGCCAGATCAACGTTCAAAATGGACAGCTTGTAATGATCACTTGAAGATGAGACGAGGGGTCATTGCTCTGATATTCCAAAATGTAGCACGTAGTAAAATGATTCTTGTCTTCTATAGTTAAACGTGATGGAATTGCCTAAACGAGTGGAAATTAATCGGGAATGATCGCTCATATGCATCCGTCGAACCATTCTGAACGGCCGTTGTGAGAATATCAACATGAAAATCTCACATGCGCATAGCATGTTTCCAATTACTAATGCTGTCTCTCTTTAATCCTGTTCTCAACCCTATCCCATGACCGCGAGCAATATCATATGACTTACCGTGAAGACAACCCGGACCCTACATCAAATTAAAGCAATAAGTAACGAACCCTAACCAATTTTACTTTCAGACAAATTCTCACACAAAGTAAGCAATCAAATGACCACCACAAATTAAACTAAATATTAAATAACATGTAACGTGGAAAGCGAGGGACCTTCAATTGAAACGATTTTAATAGGGAGCATGGGGCTGCCTCCTCTCTATTGTCAACATTTCGCGGAACGAGGGCGGGCTCTTCGACCCCATCTACTGGATTTATTCTGTTAATCGAGGGCTCGATTCTAGTACTGTCAGTGTGAACCTGCTTGTGCAAGGAGATTGTTTTGTTTCTCTGTTCGGGACATAAACCACACAGATAAAAAGAAACATTGAATTTTCTGCGTTATCTGTTGGAAATAAAAAGAATGCTAGATTTGGCAGAAAATAATGGCATATTCAATGTAAAATTAAGCCATATAACGCCTGAATCTAGCTTGTTGTATGAAAGATTGCAAACATTGTTGTATGGCGCATGAAAGATTGCAAACAATTGCAATACGCCTGCTTTGGCTTGGAATTAAACGTGGAGAGATTTTACGCGCTTGTTAAAATTCTTTATTTTTTTCTGTGCACTGCGACCAGTAATTTGATCTATTGTGGTAAATCTCATATCCTTTGTTTAGTATCAATCGAGTTTTTTTTTTTAAGTTGTCGCTATTTGAACCATTTTGTGAGTGAGAGCACTCTTCAAGTCAGAACCGGATTAATTGCAAATAAAACAAACAATGACTCCGATACTGACCATGCATCATAACTCTAGTTCCAATCACTTCAAACTATCGAACATCAAATAGAAAGTGAGATTTCACATAAATGAAGACTAACAATGTTTTCCTTATTCCAAGCTCATCCTCGGAGGGTCAATCCGAGTATTGTCGCCTTTCACAAGACTTACTAGTTAGTCAAAAAGTTTTGAAAGCGGAAATGAAAATACATTTTTTGGGAACTCACTTTTATTGCTTAGTATAGTCTCCCATAAGATCAATACACTTGGTCCAACGATCTTCCAACTTCTTTGTCCCATCACGGAAGAGACTTTCTGGAAGGCCTGCAAAATACTCCTCTGTGACGGCTATAACCTCTTCGTTTGATAAAAATGTCTTTCAGGAATTTTTTGAGGTGTGAGAACAGCCAAAAGTCAAAGGGAGCTAAATCTGGCGAATAGGGTGAATGTTGCAACAATTCGTACCCCAATTCACTAATTAACCCTTTTTTTTAGCAGTGTGCATTGTATAGATGAAAAAAGATTTTTATCTTCTGCAAACCGGGTCTTTTTCCACAATTTTTTCCTCCAACTGGTCCAAAAGGTAACAATAATAATCAAAGTTGATTGTCTTACCAGTTTGGAGATAATCTATCGCTGACTCCTTCTTGGCCGATTTCTGGACACGAACTCGCTTCGGAGCCGAAGTGTCTGGTTCACACTACTCCTAAGCCTCTTGATACGGCCACGCTTAAACTCCAAAACCCAACGGTGAACGGTTGTAAATGAAGGAGACGACTCCTTTAATTCAATCACCATCTTTGCATGGATCTCAGTAGACGATAAACCTTCCAAAACAAAGAATTTAATCATTGCACGATGTTTGGATTTATCGATTGTTAAAATATACACAGATAAAAAGGAACATTGAATTTTCTGCGTTATCTAATGCACATAAAGGGAATGCTAGATTTGGCAGAAAATAATGGGATATTTCATGTAAAGTTAAGCCAGATAACGCCTCAATCTAGCTCGTTGTATGAAAGATTGCAAACAATTTAGTTGTTTACGCCTCCTTTGGCTTAGAAATAAACGAGGGGAAAATTTACGCGCTTGTTAATATTCATTATTTATTTCTGTGTACACTGACACGTCAACTTCAAAGAATGAATTGACAGATCCAAATGAAATTTTGAGTACGTTCTTATTAAAGATGCAATGTTGGGACACTCGTTTTTCGTCAACCGAGGAAGTCAAACTGGACAATGAATGAATGTAAGGAGATGTTTTATAGTAACACAAGTAGTAATTTTGTACCAAACCGAGCTCAACCGACTGCCATTCCCTTTAATGTATTCGTCATTCTACATCGTTCGTTTTTTCCATGTTAGTAATAGTCAGACGCTGTGTTTGAAGGCTTCCTCAAACTGTAGCGTTTTTTTTGCCGCTGCCGCAGCGAAATCGCGGCGAAAAAATCGCCACAATGAGATTACTTGGCGGCTTATGAGAGCAACCAAACCGACGCGATGCGTTTTTTAATCGCGTCGGTTTGTGCGCTCCCATATGCCGCCATGTAATCTCATCGCAGCGATTTTTTCGCCGCGATTTCACAGCGGCGGCGGCAAAAGAATCGCTGCAGTTTGGAGAGGCCTTGAAATTGCAGACAAAATTTAAGGTATGCGACGAAGGGAGGGCTGAAACTATTCTAGCCACCACTGGATGCGGCGTTGCGGCGCTCACGTACCATACCATTAGAAGCTCGACGAAGAGAATCTTTCAATGTTACTTAGGGTCTAATGCATTGTTCAGCTTGCATTGATGAAAAGAAGAAGGTAACAACGAAGACAATGCTAAGCAAATTTGAATCAAACAAATTCTTTAGCTGGTCAAATTGATTTGGTCGTTCTCAAAAGGACGGATTTTAAATGGTTCACGATTGAATTAAAACCTCCTCGGGCTTTCGTAGAAGCAGGGTATCGTGTATGTGCACAAAAAAAAATTAATTTTAACAAGCGCGTAAGATATTAATTCCAAGCCGAAGGAGGCGTAAACAACGAAATTGTTTGCAACCTTTCATGCGCCATACAACAATGTTTGCAATCTTTCATAGAACAGGCTTGATTTAGGCGTTATCTGGCTTAAATTTACATAATTTATCCCATTATTTTCTGCCAAATTTAGCATTCTCTTTATGCGCATTAAATAACGCAGAAAATTCAATGTTTATTTTTATCTGTGTGGATTAAATAAATTAAACGTCGCGAATTTACTTTCGACCCATCAATCTTTTATTTTCTCGACTTATTCTTAAGCAAAAAACATTTTCTTTTTCGCAGCGTAATGTGCTCTGACTTGCTAGCTTGCCTGTTCATTTTCAACTGCAAGTTTTATTAGCACATATACAGTAAGAGAAATGAACATAGGAATTTTATAATAATATCAAAGCCTAAACATAGCACAGGGCATTTCATCCGATGCACGTTGTGCCTTACCAAAAGATGGCTGCCAACTGGGTCAAACACAACACGTTAGAAAATTAAATGTTTCTTTCAAAGTGTGTAATGCAACGATTTCAGAGCTAGTTTGAATGAATTTAATGTTGGTTTAGTCATGATTTCTGTAAGTATTCTGTTCCATTGTGGTATTCCGTAAATTAGCAAGCTGTCCCCTTTGCTAGTCGAGTGCGCTGGTAGCATAACGGTACGTCCTGGTTCGTTCCATCTGTCCACGGCGAAGGTGCTGCAAGATGTACTGGGGTAGTGCTTTATCCCAAGCCTGACGGAAGAAGCAGCTTATTCGATGGCGGTAGTTGTTGGGTAGATCCTGGCCGAGTATTACGTTGCGCACGGTTGCTGTTGAATCGATGCGATTCATTTTGAAAATAAATCGTGTCCCTGACTTGAAATATTTATGCAGTCTGTCCTTCAGCTCCGCGGTAAGTCCAGGGTAACCAATGACATCGCAGTAAGTCAACATAGGTACAACTACAGCTTGAACCAACTTCAGTCAGACCTGATGGGACAGAACCGGAGTGAACCGTCGAAAAGTACGCAGAACATTGTACACAGTTTGAAAGAAACATTTAATTTGCTGCGTTATCTAATGCACATAAAAGGAATGATAGATTTGGCTTAAATAAATGGGACCTTTCATTTAAGTTTAAGCCAGATATCTCTGGAACTAGGTGTGTTGTATGGTAGATTGCAAACAATTACGTTGTTTACGCTTGCTTTAGCTTGCAATTAAACGAGCGGAAATTTTACACGTCTGTTAAATTTTTTTTTTTTTTTTTTTTTTCAATATACGCCTTCATAATCGTCTTGTTGATTTGTCTTGTCCATTTGAGGTTGCTGTCCATGAGCAGCTCGACACTTACTGCCTTGTCAAAGAAGATTATGGCTTGGGTTTTCTCTGGATTCGTAAAGAGTTTGTTTTCGATTGCCCAGCTTCCGATTGCAACGAAGTCTTCGTTGATTATGCATACCAGCCTATCCACATCGTCGATTAGTCCCGAGCTGTAAATTTGCAAATCGTCAGCGTACAGGTGATATTCACACTTGAGGGTGGAGGGCAAGCTGTTTATGCACAAGCTAAACAGTAATATGCGCTGAGACACGATCCCTACGGGGTTCCATCTCGAAAGACCTTCCCTGAAAACTATTCTGCACCGAGCTTAACCCTTTGGCTCCGACCTTGCAGAAACGCTGCGATGAGTTGAACAGCGGAAAGGACGAATCCAAATTCTCTTTGAAGCTTCTGCTGTAACTCTGAGTGTTTCGCACAGTTGAAGGCCAGGAAAAAATCCATAAGTATCATGACAGTGCAAAAGTTGTCGTCAAAATTGCTATAGATATATATATATATATATATATATATATATATATATATATATATATATATATATATATATATATATATATATATATATATATATATATATATATATATATATATATATATATATATATATATATATATATATATATATATATATATATATATATATATATATATATATATATATATATATATATATATATATATCATGGAAGACCTTTACTAAGGCAGCTTTAGTACTGCGGTTCTTCCTGTAACTGGACTGGTATTTATCGAGGACAGGAGGGTCCGCTGCCTACAGGTGATAAGTAGTTTGGTGGAGCACTTTCGAAATGGCGGGAAGTACACTTATCGGCCTGAAGTCCATGAGCTGAACTGAATGTGCTGTCTTTGGAATTTGAGTAACAATTGCTCTTTTCCAAATATCGCGAAATTTGGGCGAGTCAATGACGGCGCGTTGAACAAATTTACTAGGGATGCAGAATGTATGGGAATAGTATGGAAACGGTTTCCGATCCAGTCGCATTTGAAGTGAACTCGTAGATCGTTCTCGATACGTCGGCTGCATCGGTGTGGACGAATTTGAAAAGTCTCTGAGCACTATTTTGCCGAAAGTTACTATTATCAACAATGTTGTCGCATGATGATGAAGCGAAAGTTTGTCTTCTGGGTGCTTGGCGATCCATATGCTTTTCGGCGAAGAATTGGCTTAATTCGTTTACATCCGTTATTACGAATTCCTTCTCGATGAAGATTGTTCCAAGGTTTCGTTGCAGAAAACGCGCAGACCTTGATCATTTATAAAACAAAAAACCAATAGCTTTAGACGTTAGGATCAGTATTAGAGGCATTAAAAACCGTTCTGCCGTTTAATCATCTTTCTTCATCGATGAATGTGCTGACAAGTTGTAAACAATTTATTTATAAGCGTAAGTACTAAATAAAAATTTGCGTATGACATCATTTTCATAATTCACTTTTAGCCATCAGTGCTCCAATTCAACTCAATAGTAAACACAGGTGCAGAACTCTCTGGGGTCAGTAGACGTCGTACGCAGAATATTCTTTCTGATTCGGCGACGCAAATGAGGTGAGACTCACTGTCACAGGTGAGGTGACAATTCAATTAGAACTCTTACAGTCATTGTCATGTTAAATGAGAAAAGCACATGTTGTTGGAGCTAAAAGCTAAGCCTTACGAGAGTAACTATGGACAAAGTCAAATACATGACCATGACATTTTGTTAGGTCTCCAAGACTTGGATGCCTCTAAAGGTCCCGGGCCAGATGGAATTCCGCCAATATTTATGAAAAATTTGGCAGTTGAGCTTACATCCCCTTTACTTTGGTTGTTCAATAAGTCACTTGCTTCCGGTAAATTCCCAGCAGAATGGAAAAAATCTTTCTTAATCCCAATATACAAATCTGGCAGAAAATCCGATGTTCGAAATTATCGTGGACTTGCAATAATATCGTGCATCCCAAAACTTTTCGAATCAATTATAAACAAAAATATGTTTGATCAAGTCAAGCATAAAATAACGAATGCACAGCACGGCTTTTGCAAGGGACGTTCCACCACTACTGTTCCAGGTACAAACCTGCTCGAATTTGTTGATTACTCATTGAAAGCAATGGATAAAGGTAATTACATAGAAGCTCTTTATACAGACTTCAGCAAAGCGTTTGATAAACTTGACATTTCTATGTTGATATTCAAGCTTGAACAAATAGGAACTGAGTTAAGACTCCTCAATTGGATTAAGTCGTATTTGACTGATCGCCAGCAAATAGTTAGATTCACTGATAAAAAATCAAATCCTATTAAAGTTACGTCTGGTGTTCCTCAAGGTTCACACTTAGGTCCACTTCTTTTTATCTTATATGTTAACGATATATCTTTTATTTTAAAAACTCTAAGAGTTCTTAAATATGCTGACGATATGAAACTGTTTTATGAAATAAGAAATGATGATGATATAAATGTATTTCAGAATGAAATCCAGGTCTTTCATGTATGGTGTTGTAAAAGCTTGTTGAAACTAAATGTAAAAAAATGTAATCTTATAACTTATAGTCGAAAACGAAGCACACCAAGTATTGTAGTATCTTTAGGAAATCAAAATATTAAAAAATGTGATAAAATAAGAGATTTAGGAATAATTTTAGATACCAAATTGACATTTGTACATCATTTTTTTTTTCACATTAATTCATAGAGCAAGCAACATGCTTAATTTCATAAAACGTTTTGGCCACAACTTCCAAGACCCTTATACAATCAAATCATTATATATTTCCTTTGTGAGGTCAATATTAGAATACTGCAGTGTTGTTTGGTCACCTCATATAAAAAAGCACGATGAGCGTATAGAGTCAATTCAAAAGCAGTTTTTATTATACGCACTACGTAGGTTAGGATGGACACAATTTCCCCTCCCTTCATATGAAGCTCGTTGCTTGTTGATCAACATTCAATCATTGAAAGAGCGTCGAGATTATGCTATGGTCTCATTTGTTAACGACCTCGTTTCGCAACGAATAGAATCAACTGAAGTATTGTCAAAATTAAACTTTTATGTGCCTACCCGACAACTACGTAATCGAAATTTGTTTGCTTTAGATCACCATCGTACAAATTAAACTAAATTCGGACCATTAAATCAGATGATGAATGCTTATAATCAACATAGTGAAATGATTGACCTTAGTATGCCTGGTACAAAATTGAAAAAAATATTTCAATACATTGAGTAATTATAGGATATAAGAACATTAATGTAGTCTACGATTGATTGTTGGACGAAATAAATAAATAAATAAATAAATAAAAAGCCTCCGATTGAGTTAAACATCGTCTTTTTTTATGTGAAATCGAAATAGAAAGAATCGTTTCTCTAGGATCTTCAAGCGCGAGTAATCAATCGGTTTTGTTTGTTTCTGAAAGGAAGCCTAAACCATATAGTCTTGTTTGTTCATAAAACAAAGCCAATCAATCCCTAACGTATTTGTAAACATCACTACATCAGACGGAAAATCCGAAAACAAACCACTCAGATAAAATCAAGTTGAAACGAAGCCAATTACCCATGCGATTCGTCACATGTGAGCTTTGTTAGGATTCTTGAGCATGAGATAACTAATTATTTTATTGTGTTGGATGTTTTGTAAAGATAAACACAACTGCCGATTCTTGGTAGAATTGATGAAAAAGGAGATTTATTTTGGTTTGAATGAAATGTAGAAAATATGTAATCGTTAATTTTAGCACAAGCATTTAATTTTCTAAGCAGGGTTCCAGTGACTGTGCATAAATTTGGAATAGAGTTAGCTACTCAATTTTTGGAATTAATAATATAGGGAACACAAATTTGCTACACATTTTCATCTAACCCAATTGACTGTCTACAGGCACTACCTATTCACTAACCCACGTTCACAAATTCATGAGCTGCTGCATTTTATAACCTGAATGAGCTAATTTTAATTTGAAAGACAATTGGCCCTTCGGACATCGAAGTGAAAGCCGAAGTTTTGAACGAAATGCAACCCTTCTTTGTGAGGAGGATTAAAATCGATCGGAAGTGGAAGCCAATATCAAAGGTTTTTGCAATTGGACCAAAAGTCCTAAGAAAATAGCAATCAATCTGTTTGCGTAATAAATTTGTTCCACTTGTAACTTGGATCATAGAATTTCAAACGGCATTGAATTGGCAGTTCCAGATGCTCAGAATAGAACTTGAATTTAATAAAAAGAAAGAATGATTAATCTGAATGACAAAGAGCACATCGGTTTGAGATAGGGGAATGTTGGAATAGAAGCGTAGAGTAGAAGCACAGAAATTCCTCGCATAGTGCGGTGATTTAGCCATCGTGAAATCTCTTTTTTTTATTCAATTGAACTAATTTTCCAAATGTTACTGACTGTTGGTTCACCAACTATTTGCCACCCACAAAAAAAAAACCTCTCGATTAGATATGAAGGAGGGTTCCTGTACCATTGAAAGCCTTCTGTTTGGCTTTGATCGCTATCAAAAGAAATAAATACTACCGTTTTGAATGGACATTGATATACTTCATGGGCAATCACGAACAATTATCTATATACCGCATCACAATCATTCGGATGTCAATGTTCTGACACTGGCATGTAAAAGGATTACTTCTGACATGAAATTTAAACGTAATAAACATGACATTCAGTGCACCCAAATGACCCAGTTCCAATGAGATAACAAGATTGTAAAATAGATAAGCGTATTAAAGCAGATAATTTTAATCCTTAATCGATTATTTCAACCCTACAATCAAATGCTTTAAGACACAAAAGCCAAACTGAGCCACCACTTCAATTTCTTAAAGCCGATTGTTATGCTGATTTTTTGTTCTCGTTTGTTTTTAAGTGTTATTTTTGCATATCAAATATCAAATTGAGAAAAAAAGCCTTCGTCAAATACAAGGCAGTTCAATCTCCAATCCTCTTTTGTTAAAGAAAATATTTGAGATCAATCGCTTTCTTTGCAGGGAGGGATGAATCTGATATTTTACACGAACTGTACCCCGGGGAAAATATTCGGAAAATTATACATGTTTGTAAATGTGAGACATGAGAAGAGTGAATGACCATTCTATTTTTTTATTATTATTATTTTACCTTCTTCGAGAGTAAAGTGTAAGTTGCATGTGAAAAGATAGCCCGGTACCATTCCAAACACAGAGGAAAAGTATATAACCGGAAGGGACGAGGGTCAGACGCGTTTTTGCTATTGTTCCATCAAATTCGATCCCAAACTAAATTGACAGTGTTAACTATATATACCAACTCTGCTCATCGCTGAGCTGTTTATCTGTGTCGCTGCACGTCCAAACGACTCTGCCACAGGACGTAGAGAAATTACCTTGTTGAGGGTGCCAACCCCATCGACCCACCAAAAACCCTCCTGTGCCTCTAGACTTGCCCTCCCCGGAACCGTTTTTCGCGACGTTCAAGCGAGGACAAGCGAAGAACGCATGATCTGCGGTTTCCTCGACATCCGCGCATATGGGACACGCGGAGGACTCGATGTGCCTACGTTGGCCAGGTCCATGTTCAGCTTGGCCTGGGCCTCAAGCAGGATCTGGCCCCTTAGGTTGGTAAGGTAGCTGCCCCACTCCAGCGCCCAAGCGTTGAAGTCGCCCGCTATTGCCAACGGATTTCGGCAAGTTAACTCTGTTGTCATACGATCAACCATTTGTCAAAACTGGTCAATCGACCATCTTGGCGTGCATGAGAGCTGCAAAAAAACACTCCATTCACTTTTACAACCGCGAAGCCCTCGTCCATAATGCCGCCATATTGGACATATCCGCAACCCAGTTGTCGTAACCTGGCCTGGCACGTAGGGCCTCCTGTAACGTGCTTGTCAGCAGGTTTCCCAGACCACGTCATACATGGCATTCCCGAGCCTTTGGCATTTTCCTCTCTTGAGATTCGCTCCTTTTCAGGCCGAGTTTTTGGTGGCTACTGCCAGCCGTATCGTGGCCATTTGGATCCTAAGGGAACCCTGTCGCAGCCGTATGGCTGTTGTAGATACCTCGACCCCACAGTCGGCTTCGATGGCCGTGGTGATTTCGCTAGCTTCCGTGATCTCGACCAGGTTTTTACACTGGAGAGTCACTAACGTGTCTAGTGCACGTATCTCAACTCCCGCTTCCAAAGCTTGTTCGGCCAGCTTTTTATAGGCTGGACCCTTCAGCTTCGTATGCTTCCTAAGCTCTTAATATTGTACGTGAAAAAAATGCAGCACTTTCTTATGTGTATAACTTTTCGTTGCAGTGGTAAAAATTATGAAATGTTGAGTAAAACTAGTTAAGAGTGTAATGTTAACTCGTGCAAAGTTTCTTTAAAATCGGTAAAGTGGTTATTGAAACGCCTTCCAAGCAATAAATGCCTTGACAAAAAACTATAAGGGACATCCCCCCCCCCATTAATAATTTTATTTTTTTTTTTTTTTTCCTTAACCCCCACCCCCCCCAACAACAGTTATAACACACCCCCTTTTACACAATAACCCTTTTCTTTCTTCCACCTGTAAATTTTCTTCTTTCGTAGAGCAACATTGAAACTAGGTGCTGAGCTAACGGGACGTTGGTCGCATAGATAAGCAAGTATGTTAGAAAATTCTATTAGGTGCGCAACTAAGTTCCCGCTGTTTAGCAATAGATGGCGCCAGTAGTAAGTGCTGGTCTAATGTTGTACATCTCAAGCGTCATAAACCAAGCTCAGACATATGGTAAACAAACCTCTTTGCCAAATCAGTGATTTTGGTTTAGTGTTATATATTTTGGTTGTTTGAAGATGTCTGATTTCGTGCCAAATAATCGTCATTTGCGGGAAGTGTTGATTTTCTCCTTTCATTCGAAGAAAACGGCGGCTGAAGCACATCGAGAGCTCCAAAAAGTTTACGGTGATGCTGTTCTGAGTGAAACAACGTGTCGTGATTGGTTTCGTCGCTTCAAAAACGGTGATTTCAGTGCTGATGATCGTCCGCGTGAAGGAATGCCAAAAAACTTCGAAGACTCTGAATTTGAGGCATTGCTCGATGAGGATCCGTGTCAAACGCAAGAAGAGCTTGGTTCAGGATTAGGAGTTTCCCGCCAAGCCGTTTCTAAGCGATTGCATGCGTTGGGAATGATTCAAAAGCAAGGAACTTGGCTTCTTTACGATTTGAAGCCAAGAGATGTTGAGCGTCGTTTTTTCGTCTGTGAACAACTGCTCCAGCGGCAAAAAAGGAAGAGTTTTCTACATCGCATTGTGACGGGTGACGAAAAATGGATTCATTACAGTAACCCAAAACGGAAACATTCATGGGGACTGCCCGGGCATGCTTCAACATCGTCGCCTAGGCCGAATATTCACGCTGCGAAGGTTATGCTGTGTATTTGGTCGGACCAAGTTGGTGTTATTTATTATGAGCTGTTGAAACCAAACGAAACCATTACCGAGGAACGGTATCGAACTCAATTGATGCGATTGAGCCGAGCACTGCACGAAAAACGGCCACAATACGAGCACAGACACGAAAAAGTGATTCTTCAGCATGACAACGCTCGTTGCGAAACCCGTGAAAACCTACTTGGAAACGCTCAAATGGGAAGTCCTACCCCACCCGCCATATTCTCCTGATATTGCACCGACAGATTATTATTTGTTCCGTTCGATGGCACATGGTCTCACTGGTCAGCAATTCCACTCATATGATGACATCTCAAAATGGCTTGATTCTTGGATAGCATCAAAAGACGAACAGTTCTATCGAAATGGTATTCACGTTCTACCAGAAAGATGGGAAAAAGTCGTAGCTAGTGATGGGCAATACTTTGAATAATTCGTTTGTAATCTTTGTTTTCAAAATAAAGTTCCTTTTTCATCAAAAAACAGCGAAAACTTAGTTGCGCACCTAATATTTTTTTTTTTTTATATATTTTTTTGGGGGGTTGGCTTTTTTTTATATGTTTTTTTTTGGCAAAATTTTATTAACCCTTTATTACTTCTTCCAATTGTTTGAAAGTTGAAAGTCGAATTGTTAAAGTTTTTTTCGCTCCGATTGCTGCTCTGATACTTCGCAGCTATATTCTGCGACTTTTCACTTTCTCTTTCAAACACTTTCTCAAAAATATTTGATTCCTATTGCAAGGTAGGAACTCTATCCAACGCACTAAAACGAACAGAAACACTTTCAAGCACTGATTGGATTTTGAAGAGAACATTACAAACATTGAACAACTTGTTATAATAAAATTATGTCTGTTATAGGGAAATCATAACATGCCAGCAACCAGCCGGCTGCGATTGCAAAAGGCAAATAAACTTTAAACGACCCTGAGTTATTTTCTATACCGAAACATGATTTTGAGAAATATTTGGTATTTATCGAACAGGAATTGTGCGAAATTCAGGATCGGCAAGGACTTACGAATTAGGTAGGTGTGATGCGGATACAATGAGCAAACTCTTATAATAATTCAGTATAACACTCTTTCAAAATCAGAATAGTAGCCCTAAAAAGATCTTTTTTTTTTTTTTTTTAAAAAAAAGACCGTGCAAATTCGTAGTTGCTACTCCCTTACTGATAGAACTAGTGGAATTGCACAGAGAACCACATAGATGGAGCTTGGGAGTAAGCTTTACATCTTCAATGTACAAGTTCACTAATTCTATTTATAGATCAGTACCGGCGCCGGCCACGTCCTCACGGTCTTTTGGGGAAGGGGGAAGGATGATTTAGTTTGACAATCGTTGTTATTAGAGACCGTGAACACCACTGCATCTCTACAATTGCCAAGGGAAGGATAGTTGTGTTAGTGAGGCAGGTTATTTTTAGATAATGGATGCACTGTGGTAAGTGATGCGATCAATGAAAGAAAGCGCAGTAGACTGCTTTTTATTTTAAATCTAGTGGTGATAGAAAGAGGCAAGTGAAAAATGGCAAGGAAGGGGACGGGCCTGGGATTGAACTCCCGACAATCTGCTCAGTAAGCAGAGCGGGTAACCACTGAGCACCCAGCCGCGTCAGTAGCCCTAAAAAGATCTTTTTGTGTGAAATACATCATATGATAGTTATTGACATTCTGTCGAAATTTGGGAACCACGGCGCTAAACACAGATGGTACTACCCCGAAAAATGAGATTCTGCTTGTATAGACATAGTGATTGCGAATTTTTAACACTCAACGTTGCGTCTTATCGTTATCATCTTCAAACATATCAATATCATCATCAAATACATTTATATCATCTACATTAGGGCGATGCAAATTTCGAAATGGTTGCTCCCCTAAGCTTAATCGACGCCAATTTGGGTCCTGATAGTCCCCAAAAAATTTGAACACATTTGGCTTTGCACACGCTATTCAAAGTTTGTATGGGAATTAGTATGAAGAATCTCAAACTTACATTTCCAGATCCCTAACATCTTGATATTATGTCCTTACACCAAATCTAATTAAGATTCATATAGTGTAAGTTGCCAACTATCAAAATGCCGAAGATACCTGACATTTAAATTTTATACAAAAATAGTTATTCAACAAAACATAAAATACAAACTTTAGGTATGATGTTTCATTCTTATTTTTGGCAACACTGCCTGACGGGAATCCCTACATATATATCGATATAATCTACAAATATATCAATATCATGACCATATACATGTATATATTTATCTATATCATCTACATATATTTCTAAATCATCTAAATATATATATCTATACATATACATATACATCATATCGTGATGACTACCAACTGGATCATACATGTTTGGCATAGCACACGACTGCATTAAAAATGGCTGTCCAACCAGCCACTCGCTAGCAGCAGCTGCTGAGCCAGCATTCTGGCTGGTTGCTCGCCCGCGTACCCTCCTGCAGGGTACTTGCAACCGTCAGCTGCCAGAGCAGTACTGGCCCATTACCGCTCTGCACAGCTCCATGGCTGCCGAGTGAATGAAGAAAATTTGAAGGTGCCCCCCTTTTATATCGTGCACTGCTGCATGTGAGACGTTCCTTACTTAAATTTGAAGTCTGTGATAGGAAAGTACTGTGCATTAAGTAAATTTACTCTGAAAAATCGGCATTATAAGACATCACCTTATATTTGCGTTAATTTCAATAGTTGAATGTTAAAAATCAATAGTTTTAAATATTGAAATCGAAGCGTAGAAAATGTCCCAATCGACTGGTGCAAACGTTTTGGAAATCAATTGGGAATGACTTAGTTATTAACGTTCAAAGCCTATATATTTTTCGTGACGCTCTAAATTTTCGCAATTTGAACGTGTACCCCAGTATTGATAACACAGACGTAGTCCTACGTCAAAACTATGCGCAAGGACATGGAAAATCCCGGCCAGTCCCACAGGTGGATTGCGAAACAGTTGGGAATCGACAATTCGACCGTGGTAAAATCGTTCAAGGAGACCTAGACGACCCTGCGGTGAGCTGGCAGGGGAAGAAAAGTGAAGACTACTGACCCTGTGACTGCAAAGAATCAGAGGGATTATTTCAAGCGTAATCTGAATCATTCGATTCGGGACGTGGCCAAAAAGGTCAATTATTCCGTCTGGTTCGCCCAGCAGACAATGTAGCGGGCCGGAATCATTTATCTAAGGTAAGGAAGGCGCCAGAATTATTTTTTTAAATTTTTTTATTTATTTACATGGCATAACGTCACAATACATAGCCTGATACACAATATCCCTCCATAATACCCGATTTGTGGCTGCTCCTCTTCAATTCCTTGTACCCCCTAGGTCTTGCTCCACCTGGTCTGACTATCTTGTTCGTTGCGCCCCACGTCGTCTTGTATCAACCGGATTCCCGTCGAACACAATTTTTGCAGGTTAGTTGCCCAGCATTCTCGCAACATGTCCTGCCAGCGTATCCTTCTAGCTTTTGCCACCTTATGAATACTGGGTTCGCCGGCGAGTTGCGCGAGGTCATGGTTCATCCTTCGCCTCCATAATCCGTCCTCCTGTACTCCACCAAAGATGGTTCTTAACACCCGTCGCTCAAAAACTCAGAGTGCTCGCAGGTCCTCTTCAAACATTGTCCACGTCTCATGCCCGTAAAGAACAACCGGTCTTATTAGCGTTTTGTACAGGATGCACTTCGTACGGGAGCTAAGTCTGTTTGACCGTAGTTGCTTGTGGAGCCCATAGTAAGTACGACTTCCACTGATAATCCGCCTCCGGATCTCACGGCTGTTATCGTTGTCCGCAGTAACCAGTGAGCCGAGATAGACACATTCATCGACCACCTCGAACTCATCGCCGTTGATCGTTACACTGCTGCCCAGTCGGGTCCTGTCGTGCTCGGTTCCACCTGCCAGCATGTACTTCGTTTTGGACGTATTTATATTCCACCCAATCTTCTCTGCTTCGCGTTTTAGTCTGGTGTACTGCTTTTATGGTTGTTTTTGTTTTTCAACACAAGGGGCCCTTGCCTAGACTGTTACGAATAACACATGTGCGGTAGTACGGTTTAAAATTGTTATTTTGTACTTTTGTTGTTGTTATAAAAACAATACCTTGAAACATTGCAGGTAAGCCTGTCACCCTTAGGGGGTAAGACCGACACCCTTTACAAAACCGATGTTTAACATGCAATCATTTAGTTAAATGATATGTTTGGGAAGCGTAGTGAATACTGACAGTTTGTGTGAGGGTTTGTTCAAATATGACGAAACACAAGAGGAAGGAGGAGGTAGTCTGGAAATGCGTTATTCTATTTCTTCATAATGCTGGTACAATTCACTGATATCAACCAAATGTCTTCAAATTCAACAAGCTGTGACAACTGTCTTTAGATCATGAGGAGTGAACATTTGTAGCCTTTCCGTGTATATCCGACACTTCAACAAACAGGTCGGTGGTGTCCACCTAATTTAAAAATAAAATTAATAAAAAAAATACATCCAACTTCCAAAACGATTTATTTTTTTTATTTTCTTTGGACGGTTCATTGTGGGCACAATGTGTTGCAAAATCTATAATCTAAATAATAATCATTCAAAATAAAAATCATTTTGTTGCACAAAACCTGTTTTCTAGTTAAAAGTCCGTTTGGATAAAGAAGGTCATATTTTTTAATGTACAAAAATTAAAACTTCGGAATTACCATGGCAGCTGGGAACCAGAGTAAATGAAAAATTGATGTATCGAATGCATGGTCTAGGTGTAATAAATTAATAGTCCCATAATATGGGGTTTAACGGGGACATTCCGAGGACCCCAAAAGATCAGAGTGCTTTGTGATCCAATGCCGTTGAACTAATGGCATTGGAATAAAAATTGAGTTCTCCTATAAAACGAGTTTCTCCGGTGGACATTCCGGTGGCCTTATACTTATTTCCGAGCTAAAATTATTTTCACCATGAAGAATAACGAAGATTGAGCTATCAAATGGTTTCAGTTTTGGTGTAAGACAGGGCTGTTCAATTGTTTATTTTCGACCTAAAATAATCATGAGCATGAAGCACCACGAAGGCTAAGCTGTAGAAATCATGTTTTGGGTACAAAAATTGAATAACCTACGTTCCGGGATTCTCCGGTGGACATTCCGAGGGTCACCGATGACCAGGGTGGTCAACGGTTTATTTTCGACCTGACATAATCTTGGGCATTATAAATCACGAAGATTAAGCCGTGAATAGATCCCATTACGAGTTTCTCCGGAGGACATTTCATGGCCAGAGATGACTTTATGGAGTGTCCAGAGATGACTTTATGTAGTTCCAAAACTGGCTCACTTACTCTGTTAATTATTTTTATTGCGCAGGTAACTCCGTTGCTACAGTGGGTCATCTGTGTATTCTGATAAAGACACGTCCTATCGCAGAACACGGTCTATCGATGGGTGAATTAATATCGGCCGATCGAATGAATTTTAAAATTATTGAGAAATTGATGGAAGAAAAAGTAACAGCAGCCTTAAAACATATTGAACAAAGTGAAGGAACCCGTATTTTTCTGAAGTTTCTGCGATGTGCCGTATCATCGTATATGGAGCCTAAACTAAGCGTTCTAGAAAGAGTGTTTCGAATATGGTATGCAGTATTCTTTGTTCGTTTCTGGCATAAATGGATAATAGAAAGCAAGCTATCTGTTGAAGACATTTTCATCACATCCAATTCACTGTTTTGCATCGAACTAAACGCGCATGAATTGTTCAAAATAATTCTCTATTGCCGGGAAAACAATTTTCCCGAAATATTTTTACCACAATTTTTTAATAGTCAGTGGACTGAATCATTTTATAGAAAATTACGGTCTATGAGTTCAACATATTCAACAGTCGTCAACTCGGTTCTACAGTCATTGTATAGAGTAAAAAGGATCGACTTCTTATTGGAATCGGAGATATTGTTATCACAAGGCAATTCCATGATAAATCGAGATTATTACGTTCCTGAAGAGATGCCTACTGATTTGGAAGTTGTAGACATGATGGAAGGTGCCAAATTCGATGCCATGACTGATCTCAAAGCTGTTGGCATTCAATGCAATCCTTTGGCAGAATGTAACCATACGACCTGCTGTGTGTAGAACTACAATACCAAAGAAAACTACGAACAGTGCTGAATCATCACATCATGTTTCGAATGTGAATGAACAAGCCAACCTTGAAGACGAGGAGTCAATAATTAATACGAAATATTTGTTCCTGAACACGGAAAACAATATCGACATAAAGGATTGCTCACAAGAATACGGTAATTGTTGATTGGTAATTCATGTGATTAAGTTTAACAATTAAATTTAATTTTCCCAGAAAAATCAAATTCGAAATCAAATTTCGTTAAAATTCGAAAACATGATGGTAAAGTAGTCACAGTAAAAATAAGCACCTTGCTATGGATGTTCCGTAAACGGCCACCCCGACTAAGTACCGATCGTCTCAGACGTTATGTAAGGAATTTTGAGGATTATACCTTAAGTGGCCTAGAAAAGGTGACCTGTCTGAGGCTTTACAACACGATAAGTATTGGTGAATGGTGTTTGTTTTGGAGTACAGGTAAGTTGATTGTAGGACAAATTCTATGCTTCCAATACCTTGCTCCAAGAAGAAGATATCGGCCGTTTCGATTGGAATCAGCTCCACTACTCCAACCAACAGAAAATTCCAGTGGACTTGTGGTGATTTGTAGCTGGTTTCAACCAAATGAAGAACTTTGTTTAGTTGCTATACACCAGCAAGAACCGATACCGATTGAACATTACATGGGCCATATAAATACTCCAAAAAAGACTGGTTCATTCATTAAATTGGACAATGAGTCTTTAAGCTTGATAAGGGATGTGATAGAGGAAAATTCAGCAGTTGAAACTAGGAATGTATATGTGTAAATTAAAAATAAAATGTTTTTTTTTCTTTTCATTATGTTTTGCTAATAAATTACTGTTATCGTTTCAGTTAAAGTCCGAAATAAGTCGCTAGCGTAGATTGATTTCACCATCGGTGAAATAAGAAGTGTCTGAAGTAGTGTACTGTATAGCGCGTCGGATGCGCTATATAGCGCATTACTTCCCACATTATATATAACTTATAGAACAAGTGCAAAATCGAATGTCATTTAATTCAGTTTCCAACTGTTTACTGGTTTGATTACCATTGATTATTTATGATTACTAATGATAAGTTATGATTGTTTATGATTATTTATCATTACTTATGATTACTCCTGATTATTGTGATTACCTACGATTATATGATTACTTTGCGGAAATAAAAATAATCTCTGATTACTTGTCACTTCAAAGCTTGTTGGAAACCCCTTGGGCCCCCCCCCCCCCCCCCCCCCCCCCCCCCCCCCCCCCCCCCCCCCCCCCCCCCCCCCCCCCCCACCAAATGTCCCACCTCCCCCCCTCCCCCCCCCCCCCCGGGCCCCCCCCACCCCCCCCCCGCCCCCCCCCCCCCCCCCCCCCCCCCCCCCCCCCCACCCCCCCCCCGCCCCCCCCCCACACCACAAACAAACGCGTGCTTCCCCTGCAATTAAGAAGATTTACAATTCCCCGTACCGAGTTTCCAATTGTAAGTCCTTTTTCGTTGGTCGTCACCAATTGTTCTGGTCCGTATTCCCTTGTTAAATTTCCGTTGCTAGATTTTTTACGGTTTGCCTCGCAAAGTCTGACACCAACCCCCTACTTTTAGGACGACCAGAGCTAACTTTCCAGGCAGTTACGGGTTCTGCATTGGCATTTCCTCCAAATACAGTGCTAAATATCTTAGCTGAAGTGCCAATCCTCTCTGGGGATGGTGTTTTTTTTTTCAATGTGCGCCCAGGAGATAACATTTTACATGAGCTTTCACCTCTTCATCACTATCGTCTATACACAGAATTAAGACTGGCATGTGATACTACAAAAAATCCGACATGTGGACTATCATCAAAAAAGCGGAAATGCTTCTGCTGCAGAGAAGTTTCACAAATTTAGAACGACTTGATCGACCCACCTTGCTCCTTGCACGCCTCTTTTTCCTGTGCCCATCGGTTAATTATCGAGAATCATGTTAACTGTGTTATCGTCTGATAGTCTTGTGACATGCCCAGCCCACCTCTCAGCAACTGATGCAACCCTCCCCCCCCCCCCCCTCTCCCCCCCCCCCCCCCCCCCCCCCCCACCTTTTCCTCCCCAAAAAAACCCCCCCCCCCCCCAAACACCCAACACCACCCCCACACTTTTCCCCACCCCCCCGAAGAAGATAAATCGACATAAAGGCAGCATAATTAATCATCAATTAAAAGAAAGATTTGAGCAATAAAAAATAAAAAAAGTGCAACTAAATAATTATGGCCTGTGCCAACAAATAATGTGTGATCAGCATTAAAAATTCAGGAATGAGCAATAACAGATGAGAAATGATCTTTGGATAATCTAATTGTGGCCGGTAAATCTGTCAAATAAAGCAACAGCTATTAGTATATGTGCAAATAAATATGGCTTTATTTCCGCCAAATGATATAATTTGAGCACTAAACTACTCGTATGTGTCTTGGAATTTTTATTTGATTTTCCCATAAATATAGTAAAATGAGCAATAAATAACTGAATAACCACAATAAAAAAAACTCAAATGTTACCAATCTGCTTTGAAAAATTTAAGCCATTTAAATGGGTAGTCTTTTTCTAAGTGCTGCTTTATATTATAAAATTGCTCAAATTTTTTATTTCCGATTGCTGTTTTGATTTGTGCGCCTGAACATTGATAATGGTTTGATGACTATTTCAAAATTATCACAGGTTGATTGTTGTACTTTTCCTTGGCATGGATACATTTATCAACCGTATTTATAAATAGTGACCACATTAAATGATCATCCTTACCGACACTATTTTTTTCATTCAAGGGACGGTTTTATGGTTATTGGTAAACTCAACATATCATTTGATAAAAATATCAATTGTAGAAGCTCAACAACTCTTACTTGGAATGTGTACGTTCATAAGTCCATTTGCAAAAATATCATTGTCTATTGCGCATTATTGAATATTCATTGCTCATTTTACCTCTTCCATATGAAATTTTTTAATTTGTCCTAAAACACATCACAACTTTTTATGGCTCATTCCCAATTTTTTGCCTGCATTTACTTTCTGCTCTCTGGAACCCATTCAGTTTTCAAATGGTGTTTTTGAATATTTCATGGGAAAGTTTTCACGATATTAAATTATTTTTGAATTTAAAGATGGGTAACTGTATCTACTACTTAAGACATTTGAGTTTTTTTTTATTGTGGTTATTCAGTTATTTATTGCTCATTTTACTATTTTTATGGGAAAATCAAATAAAAATCCAAGACATATGCGAGTAGTTTAGTGCTCAAATAACATCATTTGGCGGAAATCAAGCCATTTTTATTTGCACATATACTAATAGCTGTTGCTTTATTTGACAGATTTACCGGTCACAATTAGATTATCCAAAGATCATTTCTCATCTGTTATTGCTCATTTCTAAATTTTTAATGCTGATCACACATTATTTGTTGGCACAGGCCTTAATAATTTAGTGGCACTTCTATCCTTTTTTTGGTGCTTTTTCTGAATTACTAAGTGCAGGTAAATATTTTAGTCCACCAAACACACCCCATTTTTCTTTATTTTTTTTTACTTTTTACATTTTATTTATTTTTTACAATTAAACTCTAAAATTAAATTAAATTTTCAAATAACTTAAATGTCACCACTCCCCCGCTTAACACAATAAAAAAAAAAAAAAAGACACAAAAAAAATAAAGGGAAAAGACCAAGTAAAAACGGGAAAATCTTTTTTTAAAAAAATAAAATAAAATTTTTTTTCAAGTTCAATTATTATAAAATTCAGGAAAAATATTCAGTTAGGCTTCCGTTTTTCCAAATCCGAATTGCCGGGCCTTACGCTTGACCCCTGCCATCAGATTTTGTACAGCCACCTTGTCCACCTTCTTCGCCGCAGAAAGCCAGTTTGCCTTGAACTGCTGCTCGTCCTTAGCAGTTTTTTTGGTCTTCTTTAGGTTCCGCTTGACAATAGCCCAGTATTTCTCAATTGGGCGGAGCTTTGGCGTGTTGGGGGGGTTCTTGTCCTTGGGAACCACCTGCACGTTGTTGGCGGCGTACCACTCCATGGCCTTTTTACATTATCGTCACAATTATCAAATGACCTAAATTTGGCAAAATTGACCCGATATGCTTAGTGCTTCGAGCACTCGACACTGAAGAAGTCTGTAAGTCGCAGACGAAATAGGCCTATCTGTCAAAAAGATAAGCTATCTGTTGTGGAATTTAAGGGAATTTGCTCGCTTTTACTAGTGATAGTTTAAAAAAGTGTTTCAGTTTTTTATTTTTTTAGAAAAAGTGATCAAGTGAAGTATTAATTTAAATTTTCCTTGTTTTTCATTGTCAAAATTGTTTAATTGTTTTAAACTACCTAGTTTAATTTTTATTTGTTCTGTGAAATTTTGTTTTTGAGTAATGCGAATGTAGCTTGAAATATAATGCATGAGTATATAATAAAATAAACATTACAAAGATTATTTTCAACGAGTAACCAAAATGATGAGACAAGGTTTCGTCCATAAATAGACCCAAAAAGAGATATACTCATAAAAGATATACAGTAATCGACGAAAAAAAAAAAGATCGTTCCGTAATGAATTTGTAAATGTTTACAAAAGTCAAAGGTTTGCAAAAGAGCGTGCGTTGCGATACATCCTGTCAAAAGATACACATGGAAGTTTGGTTTGGCTTACTGATAATTTTGATTGTTGTTTATTGTATTCTCCCAATTCGCGGGGTAACGGTCTATGACGAAATTTATCAGAAGCAGATAACTTCCTATCAACATCTCTAGGAGTGGACAGTAATTTATTGATAGAACTAAGAGAAGTGAAAAGAAAGTATTGATAGTTTCGTTTAGCGTTACGGCTGGCTTTGAAAATTGAAAGGTACGAGTTGAAAACGAGCGGAGGGCATATGAAGGTTTTTGTTATACTACACAAACGAAAATTATCAACCATTTCTGAAAAACTATTTTTATAGAGTATGACGCAAAAGAAGATCCATTTCAAAATTCAATCGAAAATCGGTGAAAATCATGTAATTAGTAATCAATATGACCCCCTTTCGCCATAATGATCGCCTGTGGCCGTTTTGGCATGCTTTTCACCAGGCTTCTGAGGTAGCAGGGATCCAGCTAGTTCCAAGCCTTCTGCAACGCTGCATGATGCGTTTGTTTGTTGGTTACGTCTGTTATTTTCTCCACTTTTTTATCGAGAATCTCCCAAAGATTCTCTATTGGGTTCAAGTCAGGGCTCTGGGGCGGCCATTCTAAGGGTTTGATGTGGCAGGATCGGAAAAAGGCGAGCGTTTTCTCGGCCGTTGTCTTGCTGAATGGTGTAGTTGCCTTCCAAACCCATGTTCAGCAATGACTCCTCCAGATTTTCGCACAGAACCATATCAATACAGCCATCTTCTGTAATGATTCCATTGATTAGGACCAGATTACCCACCCTAAACCACGAAGAGCAGCCATAATGATCGCCTGCAGCCCCAGACCATAATATTACCTCCACCGTGTTTCATGGTAGGCTGGAAATCCCTATCCTGCAGTCATTCATCACTTCTGTGCCATACTCCGTTTCTTGTGGTACAGCTCAAACTAGGATTCGTCCGACCACACAAAACGTTTCCAGAACTCCAGGGGCTTAGTTATGTGGGTTCTGGTGAATTGGAGCCGTTTTTCTTCTTTCTCTGGCTGACGAACGATCGCTAAATGGCTTTTCAACCCTTGCTCAGCGATGCGTCGACGGATTACGCTATCCGAAATCGGTAGGCTCAGCTTCTCTTTTATTTCTCGGACGGTGTTGAATCGTGTGATCCGTTTTCCTTTTTCGTCCACGTCCCGGCCGATCAGCAACACTTCCAAGCTTCTGGTGATTCAGAAAAATCTTCTGAACTGCTGGGTATGGTTCCGATCGCAATCACGTACGATAAGATTTCGGACCTGTAGCGAAATTTTTTGCCACTCAAGTTAATCGCTTTAAAATCGCTTCCGCTGAACTCAACACGTCTTCTTTCTCGACTTGCAGCAGAGCTTTGAGGCGGATGTAAACAATGAAATGTCAAAGCAGTGATTTACGGGGGATGTGTGGATTTTACACGGAAAATTATTTTCCCGTTGAGTGATCGTTTTTTTTCATACCTCAAACAGAAGATAATACGTATTTCGTCAGCGGTAAATTAGAATTAGCGAGTATATCGGAATATATGTGTGAAACTTGTAATTTGGGTCAAAAAAAAACTGAGCATGTGTAAATATAATGGTTCTTATATGCATGGATTTTCTTACATTCGGCTCTATTGATATCCTCTTTCGCCGGTCACTGTATCTCTTCCCATGAAATAAATAAACTTCATTTAACATAATAAATGATGTTTTAGATTTTTTCGAGAGCAAAGTATAAGTTGCATGTTGATATATATCTCAACACCACTTCGAATTCAGAAGAAAAGTATACGACTTGAAGGGACGAGGGTGTTTTTTAGAGTTGTGTTTCAGAGGCATCGCGATTTTATCAATCTTGATGGCACGTCAGAGGATAGGAAGAAACGAAAAAAAATTAACTTTTTATCAATCATCGCATTACCCTTCAAAACATCCCCTTTAATGTTGAAAAGCCTAGTAAGCAGCAATAATAGACTTTCCAATAGCATAGGGCAGTTGGCACCGCATTAGGGACTCATAATTGACCGGCCATTTATCCAATTCTTAATAGCCATGTCCAAATCAAATTTCATCCAAATGAACTTCTCAATTAGCCTCCGGAGCGTCCGGTGGAGAAACGTTTTGGGATCTGACTCATCATTTGCCTGCTACCTAAAAATAAAAGAAGAAAATTAGACTGCGATGGCAGGAAGGGAAGCATGGAAGCTCTCAAGGGTAAAGTTGTTATAATGGGAAATTTTATCTAATTTTCCGTATCTCGGTAAAACGAAAGCGACACATTGCGTTTGCTCAAGGCTGTTCGAGGAGTGGATTTTTCCCGAAAATCAACCATGCCTTCTGGAGAGCGGAAATCGCAGGCAAAGGATACCAAATCAGCGCAGGATGGCGAAGAAACCTAAGCCGATCGAAAATAGCAGCATACAGAAAATGATAAACAAGAAATTAAATGTTTCAATAAAATTAATAGATGATGTCACAACAACGTCATTCCGTGAAGTGCTTCCATTCATTCTGTCGCGATGGATAGATAGATTCAGCCAAGATGGTATTAAGTCAGCACCTAGAGAAAATAAATCAAATAGCTGGCAGAAGAAAATAAAGGAAAAAAGCCATTATATTAGGTGCGCAACTAAGTTCTCGCTGTTTTTTTTGGTGAAAAAGGAACTTTATTTTGAAAACAAAGGTTACAATCGAATTATTCAAAGTATTGCCCATCACTAGCTACGACTTTTTCCCATCTTTCTGGTAGAACGTGAATACCATTTCGATAGAACTGTTCGTCTTTTGATGCTATCCAAGAATCAAGCCATTTTGAGATGTCATCATATGAGTGGAATTGCTGACCAGTGAGACCATGTGCTATCGAACGGAACAAGTAATAATCGGACGGTGCAATATCAGGAGAATATGGCGGCTGGGGTAGGACTTCCCATTTGAGCGTTTCCAAGTAGGTTTTCACGGGTTTCGCAACGTGAGGTCGAGCGTTGTCATGCTGAAGAATCACTTTTTCATGTCTGTGCTCGTATTGTGGCCGTTTTTCGTGCAGTGCTCAGCTCAATCGCATCAATTGAGTTCGATACCGTTCCCCGGTAATGGTTTCGTTTGGTTTCAACAGCTCATAATAAATAACACCAACTTGGTCCCACCAAATACACAGCATAACCTTCGCAGCGTGAATATTCGGCCTAGGCGACGATGTTGAAGCATGCCCGGGCAGTCCCCATGAATGTTTCCGTTTTGGGTTACTGTAATGAATCCATTTTTCGTAACCCGTCACAATGCGATGTAGAAAACTCTTCCTTTTTTGCCGCTGGAGCAGTTGTTCACAGACGAAAAAACGACGCTCAACATCTCTTGGCTTCAAATCGTAAGGAACCCAAGTTCCTTGCTTTTAAATCATTCCCAACGCATGCAATCGCTTAGAAACTGCTTGGCGGGAAACTCCTAATCCTGAACCAAGCTCTTCTTGCGTTTGACACGATGAGGATCGAGGAATGCCTCCAATTCAGAGTCTTCGAAGTTTTTTGGCCTTCTTTCACGCGGACGATCATCAACACTGAAATCACCGTTTTTGAAGCGACAAAACCAATCACGACACGTTGTTTCACTCAGAGCAGCATCACCGTAAACTTTTTGGAGCTCTCGATGTGCTTCAGCCGCCGTTTTCTTCGAATGAAAGAAGAAAATCAACACTTCCCGCAAATGACGATTATTTGGCACGAAATCAGACATCTTCAAACAACCAAAATATATAACACTAAACCAAAATCACTGATTTGGCAAAGCGGTTTGTTTACCATAAGTCTGAGCTTGGTTTATGACGCTTGAGATGTACAACATTCGACCAGCACTTACTACTGGCGCCATCTATTGCTAAACAGCGGGAACTTAGTTGCGCACCTAATATTATTCGAAAACATGTATAAAAACGATACCAAAGATGCTTAAATCAGAATAGAGGGGAAAATTCGAAAAACAGATATACCTCAATTATTTGAACACGACAAACAAATTGGGAATGTCAACGGAAAGAAGGGACGATCTATTAAATATTGATGATATATGTTTGTTAAATTAATTTCCCATTTGCGAGTAATCGTCATTGGGGGAGCTGAGTTCCGTGTACATATAATCGAGGTTTACCTGTAAGAGTGTAAAATGTGTTGGAATTAGATTACTAATCTCTTTGTCAGTTGACATGGCATGTTTGTCACTTTTTCTACGCTGCTGACAGTAATTGAAGTTGGGATAGAATATGCAAAAGACGATTCTCGGGCTTATATTGCTTATAACAACATTTGTATCTCAGCGTGTGTAAAATTCCATAATCGTCAGTTTATCTGTCAGTTTTGTTGCAGCGAAAAGGCGAGACGCCCAGCAAAGTGCCGCCATGTTGCATCTCATTGCACGTCAAAACATCGTGTCAATATCGGGTAGCGCGTGGCGATTGTCAGTATGATATTTTGACATGCTAGCTGATGCGCAACTACATCACAACAGTGGGCCCCTCAACTGAGTCAACTACGCGGCGCTAGTGAGCGAGCGATTGGTAACATATTTGAATCTGAAAATTTACACAAAGTTATCGATTAATTTCGTAGTTGCATACATGTTTGTCTGTGAAGTCTGCCATGCACGTTGACCTCAAACGTAAACATGAACGGAAAGGCATGGCCCGAATGGATCAGAGTAAGCGTCGTAGTGGAACATACTATTGGAACGCCATGGTATCATAATGAGGATCCAGCTGCGAGGAGGCTTCCGTTCTTTTCTTGCCTGCGAGTAACAAACCAGGACGCTTGAACAGAATCCAGTGGCCAGAACACAAGTTTGTCTTAAAGCTTTAAGACCAGATTCTGACAGGAAACAAGAATCCTTACACAAGCTGAACTTTGAGAAGCTTCCAGGGCAAACATTTTATGTGGCCATTGCAGGTGATGTCACCGATTCAGACGGTTCGATTGAAACTATAAGGACCGCACCAGCGTTTCGATACGAAACTCGATTGCCTCCAGTTCCTCGAGCGTCCCACATTTCCGAGATCCTGCTCCACTTAGTCAACTTGCTCGCTGCGCGCCATTGCATATTTATCCTGCGGGATTGGTGGCAAACATTTTTTTTTCCGGGATTATTGTCCGGCGTTCTTACAACATGTTCCGCCCATTGTACCCGCCCAGCTTCAATGAGTTTCGGGATGCTGTGTTCGCCATTGAGTTGCGCAAGCTCATTGTTTATTCTTCTCCTCTATACGCCGTTATCACTTATTACACCAAAGATGATCCTGAGCACAGGTCTTTTATAAACTCCAACTGCGTGCAGTCCTGCTCAAGCATTGTAAACGTCTCATGCCCATGAAGAACTACCGGGTTATCAGGGTCTTGTTCATGTTGCACTTAGTACGGAGTAAGAGTTTTACAGACCTCGGGGTCTTGTGGAGTCCATAGTAAGCATGAATTCCGTCAATGAAGCGTCTACGATTTTTCTCTTGCAGTTGTTATGCGACGTCATTCATCCAGCATGTTGCCGCGATCACCAGTATTTCTGGTCGCCCTGCTGGCTTCATCGATACATGTCGTAACAACCCTGCGGGACAACGGACAATTAGAAATGACAGTAGAAAATGATAGATAGAAGTAAAAGTATATCGAGGGAAGAAGGAGACACAAGCGAAGAAATACTGAAAAGAAACGAATGTGTAGTGAATCGCTTAAATAGTATTCTATAAAATTACTGCTAAATTTGATTAAATTAAACTGAATTCATATTTATAATATTAAAAAACCTAGAAGTAAACTTATGCCTAGGATTATTTAAAAATAGATTGCTTACTCTAATATATTGCTTAACCTAAGTACTGAGCCAGTTAGTATGGAACAAAGGATAGCATGAAGCTAAAACTTACATATATATTATTTCTTTAACTAGGATCGAAATATTCGAAGACCATTTGCCGAAGTAGGATAGATGGATTATTGAGTAAACTGGTAAGAGCGAATCAAATAATTAGTTAAAACGAATAATGAATGAAAATGTTACAGCGAGCTAAATTTCTGAGTTGGACAAAGATCCTTAACCTAAAAACAATAGATTCACTAAAATTGTAAGGTAGAATCATTTATATATGTACATGGTGAAATATCTAAGCTATCCTATATTTCAGTTGAGTTGAACGTCAATACATCTACTACAAAATTAGTGAAGAATTTATTTGTTCACCGGAACACAGCACCTGGAACTCATCATATCCGTGTTTTATCACGCTCGGATCCTACTGTCAACAGATACTTAGTTTTCGACGTGTTCACCTGTAATCCAATCTTTTCTTCTACACGTTTCAGTTTGGTGTGCTGATCAGTCCTACCTAGCACGTTCCTCCAACAATGTCGGCAGGCTTTATGCCAACAATATGTGGGGGTCGCACTCACCCGTCATCTTTACACAGCACTGTACACTATCCATCGTAACATTGATCAGTCTTCTCAATTTCCCGGGAAACCCATTTTTGTCTATAATCGTCCACAGCTGTTCACTCGTCGACGACTATGTGGATAACGTTGACAGTGTAGACGAAGAGGTTCGTTGGAGTGACTCAAAACTACGCTCGGCTGGCTGTGTTCTGATCAGCAGAGTTATCAATAGATTGTTGCAATTTTGGCTTCAAAATAGAATGTGACAGGCGCAAAGTCTTTAATTCTTCAAGAACTGGAGTTGGTTTAAAGTTTCTGAAATCTTTTACGAATAACGAAGTCTACAGCTGACTGAAAAATCCCGACTGAAATCACGACGAGGAATTCGCGTGGGCGTTGAGAGTCATTAATGCCCACCGGTGGCTTAAGATGGAACCAGGTGTAATTTTCAAATTATTCTCTAGATGGGAAAGACTTATGAGAATTGTCTCTTATGTTCACCGTTACTTCAGCAACTGCCTTTACAAATGAAGTATTTCTAAAGTTGCATCTAGAATCAGATTTTTCGATAAGCTGGTTCAGTTCTGGAAAACATGATGAGAAAGCTCGTTCACGAAAAACTCTATAAGGATGAGTTTACCATTTCTAAGCGGAATCAAAAGAGTTTGTTCAATCTGTGCAAACTGTTTAACGGTCAAATCTACAGATTAGTTGCATTGGTACACCTATTAACGTTCCGTGCGATATGATGGACCCAAATATCTCTACGCATCACATTTTCAGGTCGATTGATGTTAAGTAGGGTCATGTTAATAGAAATCAAAGTTAATTTACCTTCAAATCCAAACCAAATTTAATAAACTTCAAATCCATTCCAAATCCAATCCAAATCCAATCCAAATCCAATCCAAATCCAATCCAAATCCAATCCAAATCCAATCCAAATCCAATCCAAATCCAATCCAAATCCAATCCAAATCCAATCCAAATCCAATCCAAATCCAATCCAAATCCAATCCAAATCCAATCCAAATCCAATCCAAATCCAATCCAAATCCAAACAATCCAAATCCAATCCAAATCCAATCCAAATCCAATCCAAATCCAATCCAAATCCAATCCAAATCCAATCCAAATCCAATCCAAATCCAATCCAAATCCAATCCAAATCCAATCCAAATCCAATCCAAATCCAATCCAAATCCAATCCAATCCCAAATCCAATCCAAATCCAATCCAAAATCCAATCCAAATCCAATCCAAATCCAATCCAAATCCAATCCAAATCCAATCCAACATCCAAATCCAACATCCAAATCCAATCCAAACCAATCCAAATCCAATCCAAATCCAATCCAAATCCAATCCAAATCCAATCCAAATCCAATCCAATCCAAATCCAATCCAAATCCAATCCAACCATCCAAATCCAATCCAAATCCAATCCAAATCCAATCCAACAATCCAATCCAACCAATCCAAATCCAATCCAAATCCAATCCCAATCCAATCCAATCCAAATCCAATCCAAATCCAATCCAAATCCAATCCAAATCCAATCCAAATCCAATCCAAATCCAATCCAAATCCAATCCAAATCCAATCCAAATCCAATCCAAATCCAATCCAAATCCAATCCAAATCCAATCCAAATCCAATCCAAATCCAATCCAAATCCAATCCAAATCCAATCCAAATCCAATCCAAATCCAATCCAAATCCAATCCAAATCCAATCCAAATCCAATCCAAATCCAATCCAAATCCAAATCCAATCCAAATCCAAATCCAATCCAAATCCAATCCAAATCCAATCCAAATCCAATCCAAATCCAATCCAAATCCAATCCAAATCCAATCCAAATCCAATCCAAATCCAATCCAAATCCAATCCAAATCCAATCCAAATCCAATCCAAATCCAATCCAAATCCAATCCAAATCCAATCCAAATCCAATCCAAATCCAATCCAAATCCAATCCAAATCCAATCCAAATCCAATCCAAATCCAATCCATATCCAATCCAATCCAGGGCACGGAAAAAAAACTCACATAATTACCAGCCGCTTTCGGGACCTGCGAGTCGAGCGATGTAAGAAAATTTTGAACTTCCTTAAGCGAAAAAAAATCTGGTTATCCTGTTCACCAAGGAGAGCATGTTTACCATCGATACCGTTACAAATTCCAGAACCGATCGCTATATTAGATCTCTTCCGGTAAAAGAGGGTGGCCGACGAACATAGAAACGTGTATCTGACCAAGCTTCCGATGGCAAAAAAAAGATCCCGGTGTTCATTACAAAAGGCGACAAAAGAAACACGGAGGTCTACATTGGGATTTTTGGTAAGTATGTTCTTTCGTGGATCAGAGAGCAGTACGGTCTGGAGCCAAATGTTGTATTTCAACAAGATGAGGTTGCGTGCCACACTTTGAACTGCTCTCAGAAGTGGTTGCAGAAACATCTGCCATTCTGAGTGAAGGATATGTGGCCGGCATCCAGCCCCGATCATAATCCGCTGGATTACTTAGTATGGTGCGTCATGAAGGCCAAAGCCTATTCTAAACTCTACTCGAGTACAGCAAACCTCAGGCAAACATCGACCTGTACCTGGAGAGATATGGATCCAGGCTACATTATTATTACCTGCCGTGCGTTCAGGAAGCGTGTGGGGGCGTAATTGCAGCAACTGGAGACTCGATTGATAATAAACATATTTTAAGACTCTCAGAAACATCCCCCTTTTGAATAAACAAAAAAAATGAAGGTGAAATGTTTTATATATTTTTTCAATTTTGTCATTTCGCATGGGAGCAAACATTATCACGCATACAGTAAACACTTGTGTTGCACAGTCTACTGGGCTAATACAACGGTCCATTCCCTTGTCTGGGCTCCAAAGCCAAGGATATAGTGCCTTTACTCGAATCCAATTTCGTTTGCGGACAAAATGGATTCGATCAATTGATTGACAACATCGAGACCCCCCTTTCTTCCTGTTGGTAACATGTTTCTTTTCGCTTCCCAAGTAGCACAAAATCGTCAAAACATGTTTAACCAACATAATTCTAACTTAACTGAGCCACATTGAAGTTGATTAAACCGATTTTCAACAAGTGTGCTGCTAGGGTTATTATGTAACGTTGAATAATCTTCGTTCGGAGTCTACTGCTCCCTTCACCCCACGTTCGGCCTTTTTGACGATTTCCTCAATAGGACCTACCATGTAGAATGCAACCTCTGGCAAATGGTTCAGCTCGCCGTTCAATATCCTGGCGATCCCTTTATGGTTTCTGCCATTGAGACCAAATTTCCGGCATGACCGGTGAACACTTCAGCGACCTGGAATGGCTGTGATAGGAAACGCTGGATCTTGTGGGCACGAGATACGGTCTGCTTGTCGTCCTCAGACAATAAATCCATACCCAGGATGACGATAATATCCTGCAGCGATTTGTAATCCTGAAGGATCAATGATGTTCAGATCCATGACACGGGAAGTAGAATCGTGAGGATCGCCAGCTGGGTAGATTCGGCTATAACACGTGACAATACAGTAGTTGCATCCAAATGAGGTAGTAGCCGGAGCGGGATCAGTCAAATCGTCAGCCAGTACATAGATAGCTTGCCCGGAGGTGATAGATCTCTTCTTTGAGGTAGTAATACGTCCGTGCATGCTTCTTATATCAGTGGCCAGAGTTGGTTAATAACGTTTGCATTAAAAAAATGGACAAAAATTGCCGATTTTTCATGGATTTACCTTCACGCGCACTGACAAAACTACCCATGCAGCATCAATCATAGTAACCCATGAGTCAGCAGACAAAATTTGACAGCTCTATCAGTCGAACTCTAACCGTGATTGCAAAAACAGTGAAGCAATTCCGTTCAGAAGTGTGCGCGTTCAAAGAACGGCACCCCACTGCGTCGAAAACGGACATCGTGCGGCACTTTGTGGACGCCGGATACGCCCGTTCCGGCATCTGCAACATCTTGGCACTATTAGACAACAATCAGAGCATCGAAAGAAAGCCCGATTCCGAACGGCCGACAACCCTGAGCGACAAGAAGCATCAAAGGAAGCTGAAGAGGAAGACCGAGGTAAAAGTGGCTACATCGCTGCGTGCACTTGGCTGGGAGGTCAGTTCTAACGGCCAAACAGTCGTGGAAGTCACGTCCGCTGGCAGGGCACTTCGTATTTTACTTCCCCCACGAAGAAGTGAGCTCCGAGGTGAAGTTCATTTCACACACTTAGTTCCACAAGAAGGTGCTGGTGTGGCTGACAATCAGCGAGAAGGGGATCCCAAGAAACACACAAGTTGTATAACGGTTGAAAATACTTTTATAAGACTATATTTGGTTATATAGTAGTTTACTCAACATTAAATCATGAAGATGTGTTACTCGGGATGTCAAAGCCGCTCTTCTTTCGCTCCGGACTGGCCGTGAACGGGGAAATTTTTAGTACGAGATGCCTGGCGGAAGTTGCGTCGTTCATCAAGAAATACCATAAGGGCGAAGACGCGGTGTTCTGGCTGGATCTGGCGTCAGCCCACTACTCGAAGATCGTTGAAGAAGATGGAACGGCTGAATATCGATGTAATACCTAAGTCAGCGAACCCGCCCAACGTCCCCCAGCTGCATCCCATCGAGAATTTCTGGGCCAACCTGAAGCGTAAGATCTACTCCTAGAAAACTGAGGAGGAATTGATAAGTTAAATGAAGAAAGAACTCAAAAACATTTTATTCTTTTTTTTTTTTTTTTCCCCCCCCCCCCAACCCCCCCCCCACTTTTCCCCCCCCCCCCCCCCCCCCCCCGCCTTAAAACCCCCCCCCCAACAAATTTTTTTCTTTTTTTTTTCCCCCCCTCAAAAAACCTTTTTTTACACAACCCCCCCCCGACCACACCCGGCGCCCCCAACCCTGGAAAGAAAAATTACCAAAACAGACCCCTTCCCCCCCCCCGATCCCCCCCCCCCCCCCAAACACCCCCCCCCGCCCCGGCCCCTTTCCGTATAAAAGGGCGATTTGGGCTTCGGACATTATTAACTTCACTGGATGATTGTTGATTATTGAATGTCTTTTATTTTTCAGTCAAGTTAGAGCTAACCTACTGCTTAATCTAGTACTGCAGGAGAAGGTTGAAACAACATGCATATCTATAGCTAATCGATGCATACGACAGCAACGATGGCCAATCCAACGAGAGGGAAGATAATTGAAAAAGGGGCGTTTACCATACAACTAAGTAAACGTACACAAATGATTGTTCTAACTGTGCGCTGTTGAGTTAGGTCAGCGCTTCGAGTGGAAAAAGGGATTCGTACATATTTTATGGGTATGAAATGTGATGCGCGTACTCAGCATGAGCACGGTATGGGAACAAGTGTGTTGCACAACTTGTGAGGTTAATCGAAGTCATTTAAGTGTGAATGACATGTTCCAGAATTGTACGTGGGAACATGAGAGGAATGCACTTGAAAGAATGCAGGCGCATCAGTCCTGCATGTGAAAAGAATTACTTGAAAATGTATGGGAAAGTCTGCTTGGAAATGGACAGTTGTAAACTGTCAAGATCAATATTTTATGATCTTTCAAAAACATGCTAGAAAATGATTCTTTACAGATATGATAATGCTACACCATCCCCCTTTGGGTGAATGACGTAACGCAGTGAAATCATTCAATTTTTGTCAACACAGTTTCAATAAATTTTAAAATATTGTTTCAATCTCCTTTACAATGATGAAATAAATGTCAGTTTTTGTAATTATAATTGAAATATTTGGAATATGAAGTTGCAAATATAAAATAAAATGTATCTTAAAACAATCCGAATTTCTAACCTCTTAGCATATGCTTAAGAATATTGACCTGTCTCATTTTTTCACTATTTTTTTTTCATTATTTTTTTTTCATGAGATTAGGCTCGGGTTTATAAACTAACACTTCTTATGATCTAATTAATCTATTTTTATGAACTAAAGATGATTGATTCGTTTTCAAATTTGTGATCTCACAATTTGGTTCTGATATTGATTTTATTTTATATGGACCTGTATAAAATGAATCTAATTTTCGTCTGTTTTCTTTTTGCAAATAAACTATATCTCCTATTTTGATTTGAATTGGATTCGTTGAACGATCATTAATTTCTTTTTGTTCAAGTAATTTTTGTTTAACAATTTGATGTGATTTCTGAAGTTTGTATCGTAATTCTGTAATATAGAGATCAAAATTATAAACTGGATCCATCTTATCTGTGTATGCTTCGTGTGGTACTCTGGCTTTAACTCCAAAAACCAATTCGTACGGCGTTAAACCATGATCAGTATGTGGGTTCGTGTTATAAGTAAATGCATAATATTGAAGCCAGTCATCCCAATCCGAATGATGTTCATTGACGAAATTTCGCAGGTATTCGTTTAAACATCTGTGATTTCTCTCCAAAGAACCTATGGTTTGAGGATGGTAGGCAGTAGAAAAGGTTTGTTTCAATTGTAAATATTTACATATTTGACCTAGGACCTCATTTTTATACTCGGTTCCTTGATCAGACTTTAATTCTAAAAATTTTCCATATATTAGGATAAAGTTTTCAACCAAAGCCTTAGCAATAACATTTGCTTCTTTGGTTGGAATTGGAGCCAAGATGACATATTTTGTCAGCTCACACTGTATTGTTACAGCATATCTGTTGTTGTTATTTGATTTTGGTAGTGGACCTATTGTATCAATAGCTACTACTTCGAATGGTCTAGATGGGGTATTTGTAATGATTAGTTCTTCCTTTGTGTGTTTAATAATTTTGTTCATCTTACACAATTCACAGGCCTTTATGAATTGCGCAATCGAACTTTTCATGTTTGTCCAATTGTAAATTTCTCTTAACTTGAGGTAAAGTCGATGTTGACCTATGTGTCCTCCAGTTGGGGTTTGATGATAACTTTTTAGTATATTTTGAATTTCGCCAAGATCACTAATGACCTTTGGTGGTTTATATATTATAATCTGTAAACTTTTGATTGTTTTCAGGGTTAGCTCTTTGAAAGTTTCCGTAGATACCATGTTAAAAATTGGGTCAAGACTTGAAAGAGCAATTTTATCAATTTTATTAATTTTCATTTCCTTTTCCAACACTGAAAGTGCAAACACTAGTGTTTGTCTTATGCTTCGCAATTGTGTTGTAATTCGTGTAATAACTTTATTTTTCTGCGCTTCATACATTATAAGAATTAAATTTTCATTTTCTACTATACTTCGAAGTTTTGGTAGTTTTCTAGTTTCAGTCGGGTTCTCTGTCGTATAGATAACAAGTTGATCAGGCTTATTATCGACATTGATTAGACTGTGATGTTGCTGTTTACATTTAATTTTATCATTTTTCTTCCTTGTCATTGACCTAGTATTAACAATAAATATACCTTTGGATTTTAGTTCATCTGATGTCATTATTATACGTGATAACGCATCAGCAGTAATATTTGTTTTACCTTGAATATATTCAATGGAAAAATCAAAATCTTCTAAATCCAATCTCATCCTAGTTAATTTAGATGTTGGATTTTTCATATTAAATAAAAATACCAAGGGACGATGATCTGTACGAACTACAAATCTACGTCCGTACAAATAAGCTTTGAAATAATTGATAGCCCAATATATCGCTGTCAATTCTTTTAAAATTACTGATTTATTTTTTTCACCAGGCGTAAAACTTTTACTGGCAAACGCTATAGGTAAATCGTTGCCATCAATATTCTGCGATAATACCGCACCACATCCTACATCAGATGCGTCGGTAGTCAATATAAATGTTTGCTTAAAATCAGGGTACTGTAGTAATTTTGGTGACATCAAAAATGATTTGAGAGCCTTGAAAGCATACTCACATTTTGATGACCATTCAAATTTTACATCTTTTTTCAACAATTGATTCAACGGGAATGCAATTGTCGCAAAATTAGGGACGAACTTACGGTAGTAGTTACAGAACGCTACAAACCTTCTAACTTCGTCGCTGTTCTTTGGAACTGGATAGTTCTTTATTACATCATATTTACTACTGTCAGGCAGAATACCTTTGTCAGTTATTCTGTGTCCTAGATAAGTAACTTCCGTATTGAAAAATTTGCATTTTGCCAAATTTAATTTTAAATTATATTTCCGAATTCTTTCAAACACTACCGATAAATTACGCAAATGGTGCTGCAACGAGCAACCTACGACAATAATATCATCGATGTAAACAAAAGCGAGTTCTGGTGTCAAACCAGACATTGCAATTGTCATCATTCTTTGAAAACTGTTTGGACTAATGTTTAATCCAAACGGTAATCTTGTAAATTGGTAGTGACCTGATTGGGTTGAGAAAGCTGTAAATTTTCTCGAATTCTCATCTAATGGGATTTGGTGAAATCCCGACATTAAATCTAAAGTTGAAAAATACTTTGCTCTACCAAGCTGATCCAATATGGAATCTATCCTTGGTAAAGGAAATTTGTCACTTAAAATCTTCTTGTTGAGCTGTCTAAAGTCTATGACAAGACGCCATTTTTTCTTATCATCTGTTGATTTCTTCGGAACCAAAAGTATAGGACTATTATATGACGATACCGAAGGCTCAATAATGTTATCCTTCAGCATTTTATTAACTTGGGATTGTATTTCATTGCTTTGAGAATGAATGGTTTTATAATTTGGTATATAAGTTGGAACTGGATCACTCAAATTTATGGTCTGTTCGTAAAAATTGTTTACTGTTACCGGTTCATCAGTTAATGAAAAAATATCCGAATAGTTTGTAATTAATTTCTTCAAATCATCTTTTGCAAAATCAGGAACGTTTGTCCAGTCAATTTCCTTCAAAATTTCGTTATTTCTTATTTGTGTGGCATCGGCTTTATTAGATTTCCGTAAATTATACATTTGGTAATGAGTCAATGGTTCCATCATAAGCTTTAAGTCAACATTTGAAACATTAATTGGTTGTAGAGTAGTATTCATAAATTTAATATACTGACAAGTAGGTGAAATTATTGCATTACCACAGAAAAGACCAGGTTTAACTTCCTGAGAAAATATAACCATGTCCTCTGTGATGTTTAAATTTTTAATCTTACGTATCACTTCACATCTTCGTGGAATTATGTAATTTTCATTAACTGTGTCTTGAATTGGAACAGATACAGTTATGTTATTAATATTGAAATTCAATAACCAGGATTCATAATCAATATTGCATCTGAACAAAGATAGAAAATCTCTTCCCAAAATGCCATCAGTTAAAATTGGAAAATTCTCATTAACTACATGAAAAGAATGGTTAACTCTTACACCGTTTCCAAAATTCAACACTGTTTCAGTTACAGCCAGTGTCTCAATTTCTCCATCTGTAATGCCCGAAAGCGTTGTTTTAGCATCGTAATTTATTTTGTGATTTGTCAAAATTTTGTCAGATTTAAATATAGAAATATCCGCACCTGAATCTACAAGCAAAGTGCAGACTGAATTTGCCATTTCCACTCCAATTTTAATAAAATTGGAAGCAGAAAGATTTATAGTTAACACTGATCTAAAAAATTTCGTTGATTCTGTTGTTGGTTTTGTTGCTGTTGATTAGCGGCTCTGTTTGAAATTTCACGGTTCTGAGCCTGTGGTGGACCAGAAGGCTGATCCACATTTGCCATATATATACGGTTTGTGTTATCGAATCGTGGGCGATTATCATTAAATCTTCCACGATTGTTATAACCTCCACGTTGATATCTTCCACGTGAAGAGTGATGATAATAATTTGGTTGAAATCTTGGAGCAAAACGAGTGAAACCACCTCTAGAGGGATTTCTATAATGCTGGTTTCTGTTGAAACCATTCCCACGAAAATTGGATCTAATATCCTGACGTCCGTGATGTTGTTTGTTGTTTATATTAAAAACTTGTGATGTAGAAGTATCACTGGTACACTCTTGCGCTTTCTGCAGAGCATCTTTTATGCTAGTAAAATTTCCTGCTTTAAGTATCAATTTGATTTCGCTGGCGTTAATACCTTTAATTAGGGCATTAACACCTGCTTTTGTAGTCATCGTTTTCGCTACATCCGCCGGCACTTTATGCGATACGTAGACATTTTCTAGTTTGCCGCACAGATTTTCGATCTCTTCGCAAAAACTTGTTATTGGTCCCCGTTGTTTCAATATATTTAACTGAGCAACTATTGAATCAGGAGTTGCTGTATCCTGACATTTTAATTTAATATGATCGATTACTATGGTATCTGGCAAACCACTACGAGCTTTTCCTGACAGTCTGGTTTTAACAAATTTTACGGCCGTAGCCATGTGATTATCTTTAGTGAGGTCTTTTAAAAAAATTACTGAATCTATGAATGATTCTAAATTTGAAGAACTGCCATCATACGGCTGTACTAAAGCCGTTGCTTGTTTCACATCGAAGGGACGATCTTCTACAGGATGCGCCATACTGATTGAGGTTAATGCCAACTGGTTTTTGGTTTGTAATTTGTTTAGTTTCGCTTTGATAATCTGATTTATTTCTATATACCACCTTTTTGAATTCTTTATAAAAATTTCATCAACAGAATTTTCGCTAAATTTAATTTGTAAGTTTGCATAAATATCTTTACAACTCTTTGATTTCTCTCTCAAGGTGCTTTCTTTTAGGGGAGTGTTGATAGATTTTTTTATATAGTTATATAAATGTTTTAGCTGTTCATATTCGTTCATTGGATATGTGTATACGCTATGGTTTTAATCTATATATAAATAAAATTCTGCTGTAAAAGCAATTCTAAATTGTGAAAAATACATATAGGTGAAATTATTAAAAATATAGGAATAAATGATGTTATTTCCGTGATGTATTGAACAAGTTTTCCATAATAACAATTTTTTTTTTCTAGAAAATAGGCACACAAACAGGAATAGACGTACTGACCTCACATAGTCGAACTTGTCTGCGACTACAAACCTCAACGGCGGCGAGCAGGCATCATCTTTCTACCAACTGCAAACGAATAATCTACACTCCAACACACCATCCATGATCTTCAGAGTCACCGCTGCTAACAGTAGATTCAAATTTCCAAACGATTATCGCTGGTAGCACGATTCGCTGCACACCAAAACACTATTGATATTCACCAGAGTGTTATATTGTTACTGTCATTAGTTCAAATCTTCCAGCTGTTTCATGTTCCACAATTTAAACTTCTTCCGATAATGATGCACTGATGTGGGGCTGGTAACAGATCACTTTTTTTTTTATAAATTCACCATCTTCTTGAACACCATCAATGTTTTCATCTATTTTCGGCAATTCTTGCCTTGCTGCTTCATTCAAATGTATGATCACTGTTAACTGTATGGGCACTTTTGCACGACTTAAGCATTCGTTAGGTCGGCAATTGACTTTACCGCCTTGATCGCTTGTTTTCTTGCGTGCTCTTTATATAGCTTATACACAGTTATGACTATTTGTACAGTCACTAATGCTAAGATGATATTGAGTTTAATTTCATTCTGCACATGATATTCCTCGTGCAATTCTAACTGATTCAGGATTTGCACCTGAGGATCACCAGAGTTTTGAGGGGATTTGGATTTGTTATTACCCATTGCACATTCACAAAAAAAAAATATCGCGGATAGGTGAAATTTTCTAAGTGTCGCGAGTCACTTTAATTCGAAGGATCACTCAGTTTTTTTTTTAGTCCTGTCACGGTCGCCATTTGGGCTTCGGACATTATTAACTTCACTGGATGATTGTTGATTATCGAATGTCTTTTATTTTTCAGTCAAGTTAGAGCTAACCTACTGCTTAATCTAGTACTGCAGGAGAAGGTTGAAACAACATGCATATCTATAGCTAATCGATGCATACGACAGCAACGATGGCCAATCCAACGAGAGGGAAGATAATTGAAAAAGGGGCGTTTACCATACAACTAAGTAAACGTACACAAATGATTGTTCTAACTGTGCGCTGTTGAGTTAGGTCAGCGCTTCGAGTGGAAAAAGGGATTCGTACATATTTTATGGGTATGAAATGTGATGCGCGTACTCAGCATGAGCACGGTATGGGAACAAGTGTGTTGCACAACTTGTGAGGTTAATCGAAGTCATTTAAGTGTGAATGACATGTTCCAGAATTGTACGTGGGAACATGAGAGGAATGCACTTGAAAGAATGCAGGCGCATCAGTCCTGCATGTGAAAAGAATTACTTGAAAATGTATGGGAAAGTCTGCTTGGAAATGGACAGTTGTAAACTGTCAAGATCAATATTTTATGATCTTTCAAAAACATGCTAGAAAATGATTCTTTACAGATATGATAATGCTGTTTCAATTCCTACACAGTTCTGCAGATTACTTTCATATAATGAAAATTCATACAACCTAAAAAACAAAAATAGCATTATTGACACGATGGAATACATGACTTTGTTCCTCTGGATTTCCCATACCGATAATTGGCTGGAGCTTCCAAATTCCATCCATCATTAGCAAGAAGTTTCAAATCCCCTCATAAATGTCGTCGATTGAAGCCGCTGTGTAATCATTCCCGTTATCCTTGCATCGATGTGGCACTCTGACATGCTTAGAGTACATCATATTAAAATATTAATTAAATCGTAATTAGCCGGATCAAGTGGAACATGACGTAAAGCAGGTGAACGAAATACAGCACTTCCGTCTATTCAAGGGCGTCGAGGAGTTTCTCCTGTGTTTGTTATTCGGCAAGTAGGGTGGATGTCGGTTTTTGGGCCTTCCGAGATCTAATTGTAAGCACAAGTTAAGCAATAACTTTGAACGGTAATGTAGTTTAGTCAAGGTATTTTAGATGCAACATTACCTCCGTTTATAAAAACACCCAATGAAGAGAATCCCGGGGAGGTAAAAACTGCTCTCAACCCTTCATGAACCTAAGTGTTTTGAACAAGATTTACATGGCTCTTCACAGTATTCGGTTTAAAACCGCTGAACCCCTTTGCTGTCAGCTGGTAAAGCTGTTTTGACGATTTAATAACACTTTTGCCTTGTGACGAGCAACAAGCGCGTTTAAAGTTGTGTAATCATTCTCTCTTTGAGGAACATGTGCCTTATGCGTGTGTAAATTGCAAATCAGCACTTAATAGATTTATTGGCTCTTCATTCGCCAATAAAATTCTTGAAATGTACCGAATGACGCATAATTCCATTTGCCTCTTAATTTTGTTCAGAATATAATTAAAACGCTTAAATTTTCAAACTGTCAGCCAAGGGGAAATCACATTTTCAACTCTACGATAGGGCAACATAAGATACGCAAAAAAAACACTCATCTCATGTGTTCATCCAATTTTATCGGTTGTCAGGTTTAAGGTAAAGTGCAGTTTAAAATTACTTCAATTATTCCCCTCACGTAAAGCATCCTCCCTTATCGTAAGCCAAGCGGAATTACCAGTGTATGTCGCTACGCGGCACTTCTATTTAAGATAAAAGCCATTGAAACGAAATCCTCTTCTGATTAAATGAGTGTTGAAACCGAATGCCACCACCCCCTTGCTGCCTTTCGATATCCTACAGGGAAAGAAAAGGGGCTGTGCCGTTTTTACGGTCGACACAATCTTCCAGAAGCTAATTGTCTGGTGATTTTGTTGCGCCTTTCTTTCACCGGCTCGGAACGGCCTCGGGAAATGTCTCCTTCGGATTGAGTTTACCTTTTTGATGAAGTCAATTTTGTCAACGAAGGCATTTTCGTCTCGGCCCAACGGTACGTCCACAGATGTTACGATTCCGGCCCCTAAATGCGTTGCCGATCGAGCAATTGATAGACAAGGGTGTGGACTGGAAGCGACGAAAAGGATGACATTGAAGGAAACTGAACACTGTAAAAAGATAGCGAGAGCATCGTGAAACTATGAATTCGAATCTGGTGCTATGCTTTGTTGAGTAATAGCTTTTGAAAGTTTCTCCATCGAACCCGAGGGAGCACACTTCAGTTTTGCGTCTCAGCTTTACGGCGATAAATGTGAGACCGCGAGGAGGTTGGATGTCGAGAATGTGTCGGTAGAAGCTTGAGGAATTTGTGTAAATGGTCGTTGAAAGCGTCGATAATTAATTGAGATGCAGAAGGAAGGAATGAGGATTAGTTTGAACTTTAATGTCTCGAATGATTGTAAGACGCGGTAAATGGATCTTTTACAACAATTGTTTGAAATATCGGAATGCTTTATAGAAGTAAACCAAAAAGCAAAGAGTTGCTCGCTGCGCTCGACGACTTCTTGTACCGGCCGCTACCATCTTTGCAGGGTTGTTGTCCGGAAGTCTTGCAACATGCCTTGCTAAGCGTATTCTTCCAGCTTTCGCTATTTTCTGGATGCCCGGTTTTGACGTAGGGCGAGCTCGAGGATTATCTTTCGCCCCACACACCACCAAAGATGGCCCTAAGCACGCTATGTTCGAAAACTTCAATCGCTTGCAGGTCCTCCTCGAGCATTGTCCATGTCTCTTGCCCGTAGAGAATCACCGGTCTTATCAGCGCTTTGTACATGGTACAATCAAGGCAGGGGTGAATCTTTTTTGATCGCTAGTTCTTCTGGAGCCTATAGTCGGCACAATTTCCAATGATTATGCGTCTTCGGATTTCACGGCGCGGAACGACGAGGTCACCTTCTCCTGGGACTTCCTTTTGGAACTGTTCGCACTCTCGCCTTTCTGCAGAAGAGAGAGGATGTTGTAAATGCAGGATCGGCCTAATCCGGCGGACACGAATTGCCTCACGATGTCCAACTTGTTCGCTCAAACCATCGACCGCTCAAACTGTTTTCGTCATGGCCGCTGCAGATCAACTGATAAGGCTGTCAATTTATGTTACGCAGCAGGTCAATTCATGTACACAGCAGGTTTGCGACGAATGACGCTGCATACATAGAATCACCACCAGGTGGCAGAGTAACCGCATGATGAATTTATAAAATCAGTCCATTTTTTAATGCACCTTTTAAAACGAAAGAGATGAACTAGCTGATGTGTGGAAATCTCCATAAAAAAGAAGAAAAAAAAGACAGCAAAAATTCGACATGTAAATAAAATATGGATGTGTTGTAGCTTAGCCGACAGTTAAGATAGTGTTAAGTGCCTGGGTGTTACTGATCAATCCTGGGCACGCACTTGAACATAACAGCTCAAATTACTTCAAAACTATTCTTAATACTTATTAAGCTTCACACAGGATAGTTTCAAGCTAACTGAAACTGTTGGAGTAGAACTCACAGTATCAGTATAGAATTAATACACCCAAAACTACGAAATATTGCGATGAATGCAACATGTCATTTCTAGTGAGTTTTGACTTAGGACTATATCTTTGTTTTTTATATAGGGGTACAATTAAAAAAATAAAACCTATTGTGACCGTTGCAAAAAGTGGTCAGGTTTTGAGCGTTAATATTTAAGTCTTTCTCCAAACATTTTCAAAAATATTTGCCCCAATCGATCGAAAATAATTCTACGCATCAATTCCACCAATATTGAAAACTTTTGATTTTGAATTTTTTTCCTCTGTTCGGGACATACACCACTGCGACCATTAATTTGATCTATTCTAGTATATCCCGTATCCTTTGTTTAGTGTTTGTCGAGTTACTTCATCACTAATGAGAAATTATGAAGTATTCGGTGTTTTTTACAGTTATCTTTGTTTGTTTTGTTGGCTATGAATCGAGTTTTTTTTTTGAAAGTTTCCGCTGTTTAAACCCTTTGTGAGTGAGAGCACTCTTCAAAGGCGCGCCCCTATATCAGTCAAAACCGAATTCATTGCAAACAAAACAAACAATGACTCCGATACTGACCATGCATCAGAATCTTAGGCCTAACCACTTCAAACTATACAAACAAATAGAAAATGAGAATTCACATAAATGAAGACTAATCATGCTTTCCTTGGATCAATCCGAGTAATGTCGCGCGACATTAAATGTAATAAGGACTAATATACGTTCCTTTGACTACAAAAACATATATGTTCCCTAGTTTGAATTAATTCAGACTATGGTTCGGTGGTATATCTGTTACCCCGTAACGCACCATGAAAAGGTGATCTACCAGCGTTACGGGTCATTTTGAACATTAAGCTATTGAAAAAAACTAAAAGATACAGCCCAATGGAGTTGTGTGCAAAGGTGACGTAGGACTGCGCAGCACTTTCTAGATCGTACAACAAACACAACCAAACAACAATTCGTAGGCTTCAGCAGCCATGTTTCTCGCAGCGAGGTTGGCGGGATCATCCCCACCAACATCCAATTGCACCAACGCCGCTTTGGGCAACGACTACTCGCCGGTGCACCCTCCAGGGTGCTTGCTGCCGCCAACTGCGTTCCTACAGCCTCTGCACAGCTCCACGACTGCCGTAAGACTGAATCAAAATGTTCTGCTAAGAGCTGTTATGTAATGGCGTCGGATGCTGTGACACGAAAGAAGGCGGTGCCAACGAAAGCAATGTGACACAAATTGCATCAAAGGGGACGAATTTCAGTTACAGTATGTCCCATAAAAAATGCGAATATCCATACCTCAGTTTCAAATAAGTTTTTTTCATGAAAATGATAAAAAAAATCATAATTTTATTTAGGAAATCGTTTATTAAGCCTTTCATGATTACATTACTCAATATGTCCACCATTTTTCTCGATCGCCTTCTTCAAACAGGGACGAATTCGAGAGCATACCTTCTCAATGTATGAGTCAGTCATCGAGATCAATACCTTGTTAATGGAAGCTTTCAGGGTGCCAACACTGGGGTGAGAACGTTCACAGGCCTTAGCCTGAACATATGCCCATATTGAGTAATCCAAAGGATTCAATTCCGGGCTGCTAGGAGGCCACACGTCCTTTGCCCAAAATTCCATATTTCATATTGCTAACTTGAATTTCACGTTCTCTGGAACATCCTCAATCTTCTTTGCCGAAATAAACCTGTTAGATACGGACTCGATGGTGAACATTTTCTCATCGGAAAATACGATGATGGTATGCTTCTTTTTTAATACTGACACCAAACGCTTCGAGCGCTCCAGCCGTGGTTGTTTGATTCGGTCCGTTACAAGGTGGCGCTTTACTCTTGCCCTGGATGAACATATCAAGTCATCTTTGACCAACCGTTGCATGGTAGTTTTTGAAATATCAGCTTCCTTAGCAGATGTCCAGATCGATCTGATAGGATTTCACCTCACTTTGTCTCTCACTGATCTGATGACCTTCGAGTGTGCGAGCGGACCGTGGATGGACACTTCCCGGTTCTGTGGACGTGGTCCATCAAGGAGTGAACGTTGGATACGGTAAAGGCGAGCAGCAAACTAGTCACAACCTCCTTTACGTACATTTTTCTCAACTTTGTTACTCGCGAACCACTGTTTTGTTTACATCGTTTCAGAGTATACAGTCAGATGATACACACCCGCATTAAAACAGTAAAACTAATGTTTAAAGCTACCCAAAAATAAGTATCGAAAACTTTCGCATTTTTTATATGGGACATACTGTATTGCGCCATAATTATTTGATTTAATTAGGGCACGCTAGACGGATGATTTTCTTAACAGAAATATGCTTAATTTGCTTGGCATCGCCAGCAACTAATCCGCTATGCACAACTAGGAACTACAACGAACTCAACCACATGGTCGGTCTGACGTGCTGCAGTTTGGCTCGAATTATCCGTTCATGAATTTCGTTCGTTGGTTGTACAACGTGCTTTGTCATTTACTCCGGGACGCGGCGTTTAATGGACGCTAAAGGTTGGGTATTTTCTATTGAAATTTTGGGTGGAATTAGTTCAATTTGTATTTGTTTCCGCTGTGTAAGTTTCACTAGCAGATGTGCAATCGTTGCGAAGATGGAGTCGGAAGAACAGCAGCGGCGCAATGAAATGTTGCGCATGTACCTTGAAAGTCCGGATCTTTCTCATCGTGCCATCAGCAGGAAGCTGGGAATGGTACATTCTACGGTGTCTCATGTTTTAAATCGGTACCACGAACGTTTGACCATCGATCGGAAAGAAAAAAAAAGTGGCAAAATGGATCTCCGTATAGTGTTAAAGATCACAAGCTGGTAGTTCAAGCTTTCAAGAGGAATCCCAACAGTTCAGTTTGAGATGTGGCGAAGACTGAATCAAAAGGCCTGAATACACACACGGCATTGTTATGCCTTCTTGGCGAAATTTGTCAGTACCTTCTTGATACCTTCATATGGCCCTTCTAGCACGTACCACCTTCCTACCGTCTACACGGAAGGTACAATCACGCTATGTTGAGCTTCAATTTTTGGTTTGCATTTACACGGAAGGCGGGAGATGTGAATACAAGAATAGGCGTAATCGACAAATGTCAGTTTCAGATGTTACTTTGTTTACTCTCTCTGGCAAGAGTGATTTCAATCGATTCGATCTGATAATTCGACAAAGATTTTTCATTTGGGCCTAACTGCCAAACGTAAGCAATAGCTTTTTCCGCGAATTTCTCGTGATTGAAAACTCGCCTAGACAATCCACCGCGGTTATTTTGAAGAGGAAAAATTCAACTATCCAATATAATTGGAGGCTTACATGGGTAGCCTTTATGCCACGAGAAATTTACGGAAGAAGCCGTTGTTTACGTTTGTCTGTTTGCCTTAAGGGCTTACGCTGAAGCATTCTCGACGGCAGGCATTACTTCAAAATTTAGAGTTGATATAACTCAGAATCTGTACTAGATATTGAATATTTTATCACATCAGTTTGTATGCTTACTTGCTGTAAGCAATCTGATGAAGCTCGATTCGATGTTCATTCACTAACAATCGAGATTTATCCATTTGAAATGGCGAGGTAAGTTCGCGAGAGAGAGAGAGAGAGAGATAAAAAGATAGGAAAAAATACACGGAGCAGCAATTCACCTTAATGAACAATCTTTGTGAAATGGAGAAGATGAATGTGTTCGATGTAATAACCATGGGGCAATCATTCAGGATTTCGCTGTAGCTCGTATGGATTTCAGTATCAACGTGATTAAAGTGACCAGATGGCTCGCGCTTCAACGCGGGACATATTATTAATTTATAGAAGCGGGGAGGGGGGTTGGTTTGGGGTGTGAGGGGTGAGTGTTTCTTAAATAGATATTTCGAGGAATTATAAAAGTATATGGTCAACATAGTTTTTCACAGGTTTTATTTATATCCATTAATCCATCCTTAGGAATCACAAATCTAATTCAATGCTGTACGTGTCAAACCTACTTTTCTGCACTGTGTACCTTACGTAGGAATAAAATATCTTCGGCAACATTTTTGCTGAATTGCTCGCATGGGTCCTGAAATTTAAACCTAACCTGCAACAACGCTTTCAGTGTATCGACGCTCAACTGAGATTTCCCCGTGGTCCAAACTTTGTTAACGACTGAAAATACCCTCTTCGTTACAGTATTTGTACCAGGCAAACATAACGCAAATTCTACAACTTTTTTTAAGTTTTGAAACGGAATGTTATTCACTTCAAAATGTTCAAAGATCTCAATCCACCTATCCTCGATTTCAATCTTATTTTCATTCCACGGAGAAATTTTTTCATTACTTACATATTTTTTTGCATCGAATAGCTCAGCTTCTTCTTTGTCGGCATCAACCGATTTGCCAGAATCATCAAATTTACGGACATATGCGAAACACGTTTGTACTGCCTGCCAATCAATGGTGGTTTTAAGGTTCACCCACTTAAAACAAATAACCTCGTCAAATTGAGAAACTCGAGCCTCAAGATAGTCAATACATATCTGATAGAACTAATCATATTTGACTTTTAAAATGTTGACTTGGGCCTGCCGTTTTCCTTCAGATGTTTCAACTGACTTCGGACACATAGTGGTAAAAACTGATTACTGATTCTCTCACAAAGTTTGAACTTGAGGTCATCAAATTCAGCTGCAACCTCTGTAAGTGTGATGTTGTCACCTTCAATTTTTTTCACCGTATTGTCAAATACCGACGCCTGACTATGCATGAAATGCAACCACATTTCAGAGCTCTCATCTTCAAAAAATTCGCGAAAAACTCTTGGACTATGATTGATCGACAAAAAGTAAGATTTCAGTGGTGAGAACAGTTTTAACACTCGTTCAATAGCTGGCATCAAAGCTAGCCAGCGAGTTTTACTGTAGCCCAAAATCCTTATGTATTCTACTTCTGCTTCCACGCAAAAACCGATGTCCCGATGAGAGAGTTGAGGATTTTCCAGGTGCTTTCCCAAAATAAATTCGCGACGTTGCTTTTCGGCTGACGCCACTTTTTCCAATTTTTGAAAAACTGACAGCGATGAAAATACATCAACAAAAAATACTCTAAACTACTTCTACCCAAATTTTAAAGAGAAAATACCCAATGGGTTATTTTCTACAACGTTTTCTCTGGGATGCAATTTGATGTGGAACACCCTTTCAATCTCTGAAAAGTTTCCAAATACCAAGTTTTAAAAGTAATCATATTCTTTTTCCATCGAATGGCTGATTGAAGAAGCTGTTCAATTGAATCTCAATGGAATCATTGGTAATTCAAATTAGAGTATGGAGTTTAAAATTTCTATCAAAACGTTCCAATTAATGCTTTAAAACGCTTTGCACTCTGGTTTACCCTTCTTACATTTAAGCCAAGTGCATGTTAATTGCAAAACAACGTTACAATGATCAAATACTATTGTGATGAAATAAATGCCCAATAAATGTGGCTGAATTTATGTTTCCTATGTAAGTAGCGGATCACATAGCTAAAATTGAACAATGAAAATACGAACAAGTAAAATACATAAAATGGAAAATTGCTTAAGTTGAGATGGAAAAAACTTCTATCGTTAAACTCAACGTATTTCACAAACAATTATCAACAGCCGTATCTTCCTATCACTTTTAAAACCATCCCATTATAGAGCAAAGTTAAACGATCCTGATTTATTTTGCAATAGATTTCCCTCGAACCGATTGCAATCGATTTCGACTTTAATGCCATTTTATTTCCTGATAGAGTAGTACACAATCGAGGCATAGTCTTGTCTGTGGAAAAGAATCCTGCTGAACCTGCGGCAGTCACTGGAAGCAACGAGAAGTGACAATGAGAAAAATCCTCATAAATAACGTTCCTTATCGAAACAATCTGATCCGCGGCGCAAGTTCTATTGTTCGAAATTGGCAGCCGGCATCCGAAAGTTCCATTTCGATTGAGTCCTGTGCGCTATTCATTCCGTATGGGGTAGGAGATTGTTAGAAGTAGAGAGTATAGCTCTGAGGAATGCGTATTAGATGGGAAATTGAGATTTTTCCAATTTTTTTCAATAAGATACGCGATGTGACGGGAAACTGGCAGAAAGAAAATAACAATACAGACTAATTCTTTAGGCATCCACTTGTGCTGAAACCAATAGATTCTCTTGAGATAATGGAACAAAGTTTGACAAATAATGGAATTCGCCAATGTATGAAGAATGAGACATTGGTGCTTCGATAGGCAAAGTGACTGCTTCTTTTCTCCTGAATGTATGTGGGTTCAATATTAGGTTCACTCAAATCTTTGATCACGTCATGAACACATGAGAACGACCTAGCTTCTTTCCTATAATGCGATTCCAACAAAGAGAGGTCTGTAACACTATGTTTAAAGTCGAATTTATAAAACAAAATCCATATGCTTTCTCTTTCCACTTGGTTTTATACTACCGCTCAAATTAGAGTTTTAAGCACATCTACAGTTCTCAATTGAGAGCTTTCTTAGCATTCAATTGAATAAGCACAATGATAAGGTTATGCTCTAGGGCAGTTGATCGAATTTCCCTCTGTTAAAAACATTCGACTGTATCAGGTATCAAACCCTCTACTAATGGATTAGAAAATCTTCACGTTTATCGACTACGGACTGTTCAATAAAGAAAGTGGACACCTATTTCTCAAAACGAAATAATTATTTTCGAACAAATTCATAAGTTTGCTTTATACAAATGAAAATCAACATACAGTACTGGAAAAAATAAAGTGCTCACCAAAACGAATAATCTTGAAGAGTGACACCCTTTACACATTCAGAGAAAACCTTGAGCTGTATTCGACATAATTCATCTTATTCTTCCGTTTTATCGTTTCGTGCAAAGAAAATAATAAAAATCTAGGACTGGAAATTTATATCTTAATTTTTATTGAACCTTTTCTGTTATCGACTGGAAAAAATAAAGTGCTCACAAGAGAAATTGTAAAGAAAACACAGTATATAAAGCTTTTAGTACTTAGTATGTCCACCTTTTGCCTGGATCACTGCTTGTAGACGTCGTGGCATGCTTTCGACGAGGTTGTGCAGATATGTTTCATCGATGTTCTGCCACGCTTCATTTAAAGCTTTGAAAAGCTTGGTTTTGTTCGTCACTTCGCCTTTATCCACCTGTCTATCCAAAATCGACCACAAATTTTCAATCGGGTTGAGGTCAGGTGATTGTGGTGGCCATTCCAACAGTTTAATGCGATTTGCTTTGAAGAATGCAGTTGACTTTCGTGCTGTGTGCTTTGGGTCATTGTCCTGCTGGAAAATGAAGCTTTCCTCAAGCCCCATTTTAAGAAGCGATTCCTCCAGATTTTCATTGATTATATCAATGTAACGATCAGCAGTCATGATACCTTCGATTTTTACGAGATTTCCAATGCTGGACCACGAGAAGCACCCCCAAACCATAATACTTCCGCCACCATGTTTTACAGTTTTCTGCACGTTCTGATCCAATAAGCGTTCTCCCGACTTTATCCAAACACGAGGGCGCTGTTTCTTGCCAAACAGTTCAAATTTGCTCTCATCAGACCATACCACTCGTTTCCAGAATTCTACGGGCTGTTCCGCATACTTTTGAGCAAATTTCAATCGTTTGATTCTATTCACTTTTCTGATTAGAGGGCCTCGACTTGCATACTTGCTCTTCAATCCAGCTTCTTGCAGCCTGTAGCGAATAATTCTTTCGGATACCTTCAGATTCAAGTTCTCACGTATAGCACGGCTGGTTATTGATGAGCATCTTCTTGCGTACGATTCTCGAATCTTCGCGTGGTGACGTAAGCCGCTTTCTCCCACGACCTGATTTGTCTGCCACACTTCCACATTGTTCGAATTTCTTCCATACCTTCCTTACACCAGAGTAGCTTAAAGCATACTTAGCAGCAATCTTCCGGAACGATTCATGGTTCTGGTGGTCTCGAACGATGAGTTTACGGATTTTTAGGGGGATTTGCTTACTTTCCATCTTAAAACACGAATAACAAACAAGTAAAACGGGGAAAAATTGTTCTTGAATATACCGCGCATAAACAACAATAAGAGGATATGTCAATATCAGCGACTGGGAACGAACAAAACACCGTAAAATATTATAAGGTACAAGTGAGCACTTTTTTTTTCTTCCAGTTCAAAAACAACTTAATTTAAGTAAAAAAAGTTTTTTTTGATTTCAAGAGAATAGCAATTTTTTTTTCTACAAAAACTGAAAGATAACGCAAATTAAGTCAACTTTGCAGAAGAAAGCTAAATAATATAATCAAATTTGATGAAGTTATGAAGCAATGATATAATTATTTCCGGGTGAGCACTTTATTTCTTCCAGTACTGTACATGTGACCGAATTCACATGAGTTTAAATATTTACTTCTCATTTCTGAAGAACGCTCGGACTTTTCTCTTGATACCTCCCATTGGATTCTGCACAACTTTCTCCGTAACTTTTCGTTGTGCTGCAGACCAAATGGTCTTGAAGCAGTCAACAGAGCTTGCTCCTCTTTCATCTTTCTTAAGATGTCGCTTAATTATTGCCCAGTATTTTTCGTTAGGACGCAGTTCAGGGCAGTTTGGGGGTTTGTGGCATTTTTCGACAAAATCGACTTTTTACTTCTTCACCATCTCCAAAACGTAGTGAGCAGATGCCAGATCCGGACAAAGCAATGGAGGACCCGTATGCTTTCGGTAGATGGGTAGAAGCCATTTTTTGATGCATTCTTTTCTGTAGTTTTAACCGATTGCAGCAAGCCGTGCTTGGAAACTGACGTGTTTTGTTTTTGCTGCGTCCTTTTCGCGAACAATAAAATCAAAAATTTATTCGTAATGCAACTAAAACGGACAGTGAAATCATAAAATCTTCACTTGTGTTGTGTAAGATGTAGTGAATATTATCGATTCCCTCCCAAAATTTGTGATGGTCGATAGTTTTTCCCCATTTTTTTTATTTTTTGAGCTTCGCCCCGCACCCGGAGGAAAAGTTAATATCAGCTTCGTTGTTACTGTTGTTAGTTTTGCGCAACGCGGGAATAAATGATTAAATTAGAGTATTTTTGCGCTTTGCGCGAGTGAATTGATGATTATAGGCAGTTTAGAAGTCGATATAGAGTCGCTTCATAGCGGCGGATTTTGATTATTGACAGAGTGTGGCGAGAGAAAAAAGAAAACCAGTGCAATGTAGAAAACGGCCATTTGCTGGTCAGAAGCAAAGAACGACGCTATCGCGCGTGAGTGGCTGGCATTTAATTTCAGATGCACTCATCACGTGGTGTACTTATGGGGAGCTGTGAAGTTTTATTTCGTTGCACAATAATTGTGATTTTCAAGTTAAATTTCTTCTTGGCAGTGCTTTTTAACGTAGGACTACGTTTCTCTTTTCTATACCGGGTGTCATTTCAAAATTTCGAAAAATGAAAGCGTTACACAAAAGTGAAAGGTTTTTGAACGCTAATAACTCTCGTTTGACTGATCCGAATGACTTCATTTATGCACCATTTGATCAGGAAAACTTACAAATGTTTTGCATTAAAAGTTGTATTAAGGAGTGTATCGAATATAAGCTATCCACATACATTTGCGTTGTACGCATGTATTTGTGATGGTTTTTTATGCTCTGAACACTGCATGCTATGCGTTTGACTGTCGGCTTTCTTTTGTTTACTTGTTTGTGCGGTTCAAATTCTGCGTTTTCAAAATGTCGCGTATTGAAAAGGAAGTGAAAATTAAGGTTCTGGACACATGGCTAAGTGAGAAGGGTATTACTATGCGAAAATTGGCGAAGCGGTTTGGAATTCATCATGCGAGTGTTAAAACCATGATTAATAAATTATGGAGAGTGTGAGCTGTTTAGTGGAATACCTGTAACTAGAAAATAAGAAGAATGATTAGTAATTTCCATTTAATTCCAACTACCTTTATTGCTTATCTTGACAGATACGCGTATTTCGTCTACAATGTGCAGACTTCTTCAGTGTCGTGTACTAATACTCGACATGATTAATAAGTTTGGGGAACACTATTCTTTGGATGAGCTACCAGGAAGAGGCAGAAAACCCGGTTCTTCCAACAAATCAATGTCAATACGTGATTTGGCCAAAAAAGCAGGAACGAGTGTCGGAATGATCCAGCGTATCAAGAGGCGAAACCACCTGAAGACCTACAAGAAGCAGAAAATCTCGAAACAAAGTGCAGAACAGAAGAAGCAAGCAGCAACAAGGGTCCGGAAATTGTATTCGCGTCTTTTGCAGCGTCCGGATGCATGCGTTTTGATGGACGATGAGACCTATGTAAAGGAGGACTCAAAAACCCTTCCAGGTCCACAATACTTTACTGCCGTCGTTGGGGAGGATGTGAGCGATGCGGACAGGTCGATTCAAGTGGAGAAATTCGGTCGAAAGGTACTGGTATGGCAAGCAATATGTTCCTGTGGTTTGAAGTCAACCATTTTTTACACTACCGGAACTATAAATGCGGAAATCTATCGATCTGAGTGTCTCCAGAAGAGATTGTTGCCTTCATATTAGAAGCATAGTACACCTCCACTGTTTTGGCCGGATTTAGCGTCGGCTCACTATGCCAAAACCACTCTCAATTGGCTTGCGGAAAAGGGTATAGATTTCGTTGAGAAAAATATCAATCCACCAAATTGCCCTCAGCTTCGACCCATCGAACGTTACTGGGCAATCGTAAAGAGGGTCTTCAAGAAGACTGGTAAGGCAGCTGGGAACATGCAGGAGTTCAAAAAATTTGGGCTCAAGCGTCCAAAAAATGCGATGCAACACTTGTCCGGAACTTGATGAAGAGCATTCGATCCAAAGTTCGAAAATTCGTAAAGGAATAACTTAAATTTCATCCGGTCTTCATTATGCTCATGTTTAACCTCGTACAATAAAGGATCAATTTTTTGTATGAATAACATATCGGTTTTCAACATAATTTGAAAGAAAGTTTGTGGATAGCTTATTTTCGATACACTCCTTAGTATAAGTAGTTTAATTTATCACTTAAAGATGACCTACTTTTGCTCCCATACAAATCTACGCATGAACAGGTTGAAAATATAGTTTTCCTTCTCCGGGTCCTCAAAAGCGGGTAACAAATTGTTTTCTTTTTATTTCATTTAGTTTTATTCCATGTTAAATACAGCACTAGCCACACCCCATCAGCTGTAAAATTATTTTGCTTTGTTTCCGGTGCCTGATTTTATAAATGAAACCTGTCCCCTCTTTTGAATTTTGCTTCGTACTGCATTTTCGTGCCTCTCTTCTTTGGAGGCAATGCTTTTTTTTTTTTAAATCTTTATTTTACGTCGGCCTATTTCCTCACATGGTGACAATCACCGATGGAGGCAATGCTATCAACACCAATATAAGGCACACGATTTGAACCAAAATGATTTCATTTGGATATTCAAGTTCGATTGATCGACGGTTGTGATTTTCGCTCTCTCGTTACGACGATTTTTTCCCGGTTTTTCTTTACCTCATTCGGTTTCTTGCGATTGCGTGTCTGTCTCCTAAATTGTTGCCGATGCGCTTGCTCATCTACAAAACAGAAGGAAGCGCTGCAAAGTTTTTCAAGTTTCCCCGCTTGACCTATTGCCGTGGCAATGGGTCGTAAAAATCGATAATCCGCGCGGGCGCCATCCGCTTCCGAAGCCTTACCGGAGCCAGGCACCTCCCAGTGCAAAACGATTTTTGTGACAACTAGATTAATAGAATCATCCCAACTATTTTGCCGTCGGCCATTTCCAGCGACGAGGAGTTTAATAAACTACTTTCCGGATTGAATACAACACATTGAGGGTTATTCCGAGAGTCGAAGTGACTTTTGTCACTTGGTGAAGTGACAAAAGTCACTTGCAGTGACGTGACTCTTTTGGGAAAATCAAATGGAGAGTCACGTCACTGCGAGGTGACTTTTCTCACTTCACCAAGTGACAAATGTCACTTCTGCTCTCGGAAGAACCCTCATTATGGTGTCACGCTGGCCAAATAAACCGAAAATAGAAATTAATTTCTAAGGCGTATCATAACCATCGTCCTTTTCAGGACGACCAATTTAATTTGGCAATAAAAGAGTTAGTGTTCAAGTGAAATTTTCGTGATTTATGCTGAACAACCAGTGCATATTATCAAAACTAGTACATTTTGGATTGTTTGAGGCTTTCTGTCGAGAGTGGTGAATTCGGCAGAGATTTTTCATCAAACCTCAAACATCAAACTGATTTTTTTTCATTAAACTGAACCGAATTTCATAAGAAGGGACGGGTCAAGCAAAATAATAAAGACATTTTAATATTAACCAACTATATGTGTTATGATATGTAAAAATACGATGATATCATTATAACTATGCACCAACGCGGTCCTACCAGCGGGTGGATAGTCATGAAGAAAACGAATATTTTGTTTTGGCTCAGGAAGTACTAGCGCACCGGTCCCAAGCTCGGTCCCAAGCTTAATGATTTGCCCCTAAGACGGTACTCACACCAATACACTCTCAAATATTCTGTCAAAATAACATAGCGAATCAAAACAAAAACAAAGATACTTGTACCAAAAGGTACTGAAAAGCGCAAGAGTGCATGGCAAGGTGCAGACAGCAAGGTGTACTTTGGAACCAGGGGCTCTACAACAGTGAACCATTTTCAAATCGCTAGTTGCACATTGATTGTTGGTCCTACGTGATCCTCGCGGTGATATCCCTGATATAACCCACCTCTAATTTTTTTACCTGTGATTTTCGTTGTATTGCATTTGTGCGGTAAGTAACAATTGTATTCGGGCTATTTCATTAAAAAAGGATGATGTGAAAATATTTGCCGAATAGCGGAATGCTACTTCTGTAGGGACATAAAAGCATCCTTTAGCATACCAGGGAAGCCGTCCAAATAAAGACTGTACATCAACAATAATTTCCGGTGAGATCTATCTGATTATAACTAAATTTGAACGATACTGCTAAATACCTGCCATCCTCAAAACAATTAGATTTGATGATGGAAGTGTATGCACAGTACCTATATCCATTTGATGTTTGTCCTGTGTCTATGCGGGCCTTGTTGTAAGTGAAAGTGACCTCGGAATAGACGTGAGTAACCAGGCATTCTGAAATGGGTCACTGGAACCCAGAGCTATCAACTTCCATCTCCCGGGCTAAAAATGTTTGTCAAGTCTACAAGAGTTGTTCAGCTGCAAACATTTTTCTTCCATAAAAACACTGCCGGACAGTGAGCGTTGGATTGTAAACACACACACACACACACACACACACACACACACACACACACACACACACACACACACACACACACACACACACACACACACACACACACACACACACACACACACACACACACACACACACCACACACCACACACACACACCACACACACACTCTCTCTCTCTCCCCCACACACACACACACACACACACACACACACACACACACACACACACACACACACACACATGCGCGCGTACACACACACACACATTCTTCTTTTATGTAGTTTTAACCGTTGATTGTGCCTGTTGTGAAATATGAAGAAATCTTCAAGCTACAGGAGCTTGCCAAACCAAAACTTTTTCCCAAGTTTTTCAGTTCGGATGTATCGCACATCAACAGACACATCTGTCCTCTGCTCAAAGTTGAAAAATTGCGGCCTCGGAAGTGTGCTGGTATCCAATTTGATGTACGTCTCGTCGTCCATCAAAATGCAACAGTTCGGCTTTTAGAGAAGAACGTCAAACAAGTTCCGTGACCGTATTTTTGAAGAAGCTCTCTGTGAATCCGTCCTTTTAGGTGCTTTCTTCTTGTTGTAGGTTCTGATATTGTTACGCTTTTTGTTATTCTGCACAATCTCGACGCTAATGCCCACTTTTTTGTCAATTTCACGAACGGAAGACTCCAGCTCCTTTTTTTCTGGTCCGATGCCCCCTTTTTGCGTCCAGATTTCGGTTAATCTTCAAGAGAACACGTTGCTTAAAACTTCTTAACAATCTAGAACACTGCAGATTTGATTCACTGCACGCTTTTTGCCAATTCTCGAAACGACAACTTTTTGGAAAACCATTTGTGCAGAAGTAATCTGCGAGTTGATAAGCAAAATTTTTTCACTTTTTTCGATTTTCAGGTGTGTTGCCAAAGTAAACAATATTTTACACACTGAGCGAAAATTCACAATTGTTCGTTAAGTTTCAACCTTAAAACATAGATAGATAGGTGTCCACTTTCTTTAATGAACAGTCCTTACACTTTATCGGCTACGATTCCTTATTTCGGACAATTTATTGATTTAGTTCAAATCATAATAATTGCCCGGCGTAGAGGTTTTATAATCCATGCCTCTCACGCCAAAGTCACGAGTTCGAATCTCACCCCAGACAAATGACGAAAATACCCAAAAGGTATTTGAGTGACTACGACGGGAGACGAACCAGCCCAGGGCTGAAAATCTCGATAATCAAGGAACTTAAAAAAAATCATAATTATTCTTTATACGGTTTGTAGTTAGGTTCGAAGAATTTCTTGTGATTAAAATTTTGAATATATTGATTGTAGTTCACTGTTTCAGCAATTGTTGGCTTACATTCTAACAATAAAAAAGCGTTGTTTTTAAGATTTGAATTATTTTATGTGGCAAATTATATCAGTATCAGTGTAAGTATTATTTTTTTTTATAATAACTGAGACTTCTCAATTTTCCTCGAACATGACCCATAAGCTTCTGCACAATTGCATTTCCCCCCAACTTTTGGCCAATCAGTAGCCAATTTTTCGACTTCATTCGCTGGTTTAAAGTTTTTTTTTTTTCATGATTTCCATGGGTATAAAGTATCACTTGGCTTGCCACACAATATACAAATTCAGGCATTGGTGTTGCCAAAAATGACCGTCGATACTTACTTTGGAAGTGCTTTTGGAATACCAAGCGGAGAGCAGGCGACAGCTCGTTGAAAAGAGCGTCATTGCGTATCGATCGCTGAGCTGGACAAGAGGTGCCATGTCACTCGTTTACCAGTTTTTTTACGTAGGTTATTGTGACCGTCACGAAAAGCGGAGCGTTAATATTTCAGTCGTTTCTCCAAACATTTTCAACATGTTTGCCCCAATCGATCGGAAATATTTCTACGTGTCGATTCTAATATTGAAAACTATTGATTTTCAACATTAAACTATTGAAATTAACGCAAAAATAAGGTGATGTCTTAAAATTTCGTTTTACAGACTGAACTTACTAAATGCCATGTATTTTCCTATCGCAGACTTCAAATGGAAGTAAGGGAGATATCATGTTCAGCAGTGAACGATGTAAAAAAGGCACACCTTCGCAAGATGCTTTATTTTCTCGGCAGCCTTGGAGCTGTTCAGAGCGGCAATGAGCCAGTATCTAAATGGCAGCTAGTGGTGACAAGTACCCTGGAGGGTGCTCCTGCGAGCAACCATTGGCTAGGTAGCTGATGGATCTATCGCCTTTGGCTAGACAATTGTTGCTAGGCTTTCATTGGTTATGCAGTCGGTTATCCAAGCCAGTGGTGAAGTTGTTATCAGCCGGTTGGTGCAACCACGAGCGATATAAGTCATCTAGTTGGCAGCCATCTTTCAGTAAGGCGGCGTAGTATGAACGGTATAATCCAGCCACCATCATCATCGCTTATGTGTGCACGATAAGATAAAAGTACCCAACGACATAGTAAAAATAACTGGAAAATAACTAAACACGTTATAGTTATAACGCAATATATCCGGGTGAAATTTACTTAATTTAAAGTATACATGGCCAGTGATGTCCATATCCTCAGTGTGGTAAAGAGGGATTTAAAATTTTCCACACACTCTTCCTACCTCAACGAGAGCTCTTCTCTCTTGTATATATTCACCCCCGTGTTTGCTTGCGGGTAGCGCATATGAGTGTAAAAAATTGGTTTTTATTCACACAACACTCGATCGCTCTAGAGTGAGAAGAAGAGCTCTCAAATTCACAGAAGTGAATGCAGATAAATTCCCGCGCCCCCTGTCCATACCCCCCTCACAAACAAAAAAAAAAACTATTTTCTTCCTTTTTTTCGGACATTTGTTATAAATCCGACGAAGTTTTCACTATCAACCGCACCAGTGAATCACAGAGAGAGCACTGGGGCGTTTTCACCCAAGTGTACGCGGCTGCTATCGCAGGCGAGAGCATGTGGGTGAAGACAGATAAGAGCACGTGAGAGCGGTCGTTTTAAAGAGAGAGTGATTCACTCACTCCAAGCCATCCCCTCACTGGCGCACACTTTCACTCTGTCTAATTACCACCGAATAAAAGAGCACTTTGCATTATCTGCGGTGAGTTATGGTTGTATCCTCTGTGAAGGTACAAATCTCACTCGCTGGCGTAACATTAGTGCGAAATGCCATCTCTGTACATGGCAATTCTCAATAATAGGTAAAACATCTCTTTATTTGCCGTGCATTGCGCGAGGCATACGAGCTTGACGATGCACACTGTTACCAAAGGCGTTAAAATGTGATCAACATTGTTTTGACCCCAACTACGACAAAATTTATCAGAAGCAGATAATTTCCCATCAACATGAGCGGCTCTAGGAGTGGACAGTAATTTATTGCTAGAACTAAGAGAAATGAAGAGAAAGTATTTATAGTTCCGTTTAGCGTAACGGCAGGCTTTGAAAATTGAAAGGTACAAGTTGAAAATGAGCGGAGGGCATATGAAGGTAGTATATGATCGGGTGCTTAATCTTCTACCAAGCTACCCGATGCAGGGTAGGAGAGAGGGATCCAACACACACACACACACACGTCAACTTTAAATGGCTTGTAAACAAATATTGATTTGACAGATCGAAATGAAATTTTGAATACATTCTTATGAAAAATGAAATATTAAAATGGCGTAGAAATTTTGGTTTTTCAACTGCTCCATAGATGTCGCTTTCAAAACTTTTTGACTAACCTGGTAATTGATAAATCACGAATCCATTGGTGGATAAAACTAGTTAGATCATTGTAGCTTACCGGTATAAGCATTATAATGGTACAGTGACGGACAATACAATAAGACCAAAGCCTGATTTTCATACAAAATGGTCATGAAAGGAGGCTTAACTTCCATTTTCTCGAGAACCAATTGAGCTGAAATTTTGGCTGTGGTCCAGAAGTAGTCTAAATTCTTATCTGCATGAAATCCATCATTTTTCATTCACCACTTTAAAAGTTACAGACACCGCATACGACAAAACAATAAGACCACTTTTTGATTTCCATAAAGGATGCTCGAATTTGAGGATCAGAATTTTGATTATTGATGTACGGTTAATTTTAATACCAGTATACTATAGATTGTAATTCACACTCATCAACATGGCCTTAACCATGGATATCAAAAGGAGGTCTTATTGTTTTGTCGTAGTTGGTGTCTGTAGTTTCTGAAGTGGTGTATGAAAAAATATGAATTGATTAGAGATGAAAATTCAGATTATTTCTAGGCTATTGCCAAAATTTCAGTTCAATTACTTCACGAGAAAGTGAAAGACAAGCCTCCAAACATTACCATTTTGTATGAAAATCGGGCTTTGGTCTTATTGCATTGTCCGTCACTGTATATCTAATGTAACATAAGAAGAAAAATACAAAATAATGAAAGAAAAAATATAAAATACAACAAATATTGGAATAATACAAACTGCTAAATAGTAATTCTTTTCTGTCAATCAGACATCTGAAAATGTCTTTTGAAATTCTGAAGAAATGTTAGGGCTCAACACACAATCTCGATTTATGAGAATGTACCACCACCACCATATCGTTGAATACTCCAGACCGTGCTCATTTCACCTATAATGGTTCCTCAATTCATAATGATCTTTTCATAAAACAAGCGCTTCATGAGATTCCAGATCAATTTCATTCTATTATAACTCCACGTATTTTTACATATTTCCTCACAAACTAAAAAAAATATAGGAAATAATTATCTCCGTTGAGCTTTTTTTGCAGTACTGTTGTGTATTGTATAGTAATGACAGATTAGGAATCCTATTATTGCAAATACAGTATGTAAAAAAAAGTTTATCCACCCCTAACGACAAATCGCAATTTTCCTGTTTTGCGGTTGAAAAGTGAGCTGTTCATATAAATGTTGTTATATGATGTATTCAGTTTTATGTGCTTATTATTTTGCCATCGAATTTAAATGACATTTTTCTTCCTTTGGAAAACTATGGTGCGATCAATGAAACGATAGAAAAAATACGCAAAAAAAGTTTATCCACCTGAATTTTGAAAAATAATATTTTAGAGTGTATTATGCGGTAACTGTCACTTTAGCGAATGTAAACTTTGCAAACAGCGCATATTCCGTCATTAGGTGCATTTGTAGGGCAATTAGTTTGAGTTATCCCGCTTAAAAAGGCCTAAAAACCCATACATTTCGTTAAATCTCCGAAAATTGAACTAGAACATCATAGATCCGGTAAAAGCTATAGTACAATTGCTGATATTGCTACGGTTCGTAAGGATACGGTTGCTAAAAGAGTTCAAAGGTTCAAAAAATGCGGTTCCATCTTACCAGCAGCACGACCAGGACGTCCATCGAAGACAAGTCCTCGAATTGACAGGGCTATCATTAACCTATGCTTATCAGCTTCATGAACATGGTCTTAAGGGCAGAGTGGCACTTAAAAAACCATGGTTATCCGTGAAAAACATGAATAAACGACTTAAGTGGGCACAAGAGCACATGTCATGGACAATTGATGACTGGAAGAAGATCACATGGTCAGATGAGACTAAAATAATGCTATTTGGGTTTGATGGTATCACAAGAAAATGGCGGAAAAAATGGCGGAATTAATTTCAAAGCTTGAAAAAGGAGTGTTAAGGCCGACAGTCAAACATGGTGGAGGTAAATTCTTGCAAGATCATTAATTGTCAAATAACTCAGCCAGATTTTGCATTTTCTCTGTAGGTAGGGTCATGATTTTGTGCTCGATGGCATTGTCTAGTGTTGGAGAGCATGAATTCATTGACGGAATAATGGCAAAGGAAGTTTATCTGCACTGAAAATTTATTTTAGTAATTTAGCTTTCACTAGTTTCGTAAACATGGATTTTGTACATAGAACAAATATCTCGTATATTTTATGAAACATTCATATTGCTTTTTATATGGTAAAATGCTATCATTACACCTTAAGGCATAATGCACGAAATGAATTTCGTGAGGACCAGCTAATTGCTTTTTTTCTTTTATCACTCATGCATGATGTTGATGCTACTGGGATGAGCGGGAATTATTTACCCAGGTAATCAATAAGCCGTTCCAAAGTGCATTAACGACAGCTTATCAAGCTATTATGTCACCTTAAATGCAACATAAATGCCACTTTTGGCCCAATATATGGCTGCTTTACTACATTGCTATGATAATGCTTCATAAATGCTATATTGCATTCGAAATGCTTATTAAAGGCTACAAGCATTTAAATAGCATTTGAAATCCAACTTTGCAACAGATAGCATTCAAGATGCTGATATAATGCTAATATACTGCTTGTAGCATGTGAAATGCAGATTAAGGGTTGATTTACTGCATATGCAAATGCCTATTCGTTACCTGGGTATTTATCCCAAAATAAACATTATAGCGCTGTCCAAAGTTATAACTTCGTACTCGTTAATCAAGTATCTTCTCACTATTCAGTAAGAGCTCTTTCCATAAAAACAGGTTCGAATTCCATGTCAGAAAAATTGAATGAAAAGTTGGACAACTCCACGTGGTTGCGCATTTTTTTCAATTACATATCGAGTCGATATAGAATACCTGTCAGTCATTCATGTAATTGTTTTCGTACAATGTACGAATGTTCTTTTTGTGTCAACAAATGCTTCATGACTTTGACAGTTGTGCTTGTGGCATTAATTACAAAGTTATCTTCATAAAAGTACAAATCAGTTTCGTTGCAGAAAACAACGAATCGATTCGTCAGCTCTACCTTCGATTTAGTAATTTCTAGGGTTTTTTTTTCATTAGGGATCTCACTTCGTTCAGCGAAAGAAGAAAGTTCGTTCGATCCAGCGCTCCGTTATTTTGGAAGATTTATTAGAGTGCGATCCTTGGAAATAATTAGTTTTTTTTCTCAAAATCTATTCACTTCAATGAAAGGAGTGAATGTGAGTTTTTTTTTCTAAGAAGGCAGTGTGGTTTTCCAGTGAAATAAGAAAATCAAGCAGTGCTTGCTGGCAAATTATCATCCCGCTCATTTTCGCTTCATCTCCGCGTGGTGACGCTAACCAGCGATACACTACTACATCGCCAACGGTCATCCGACATCGTCGAGCGAGTGCACCCGAAGGCGATCGGATACACCCGTGCACCCACGCAGCGCACCGCTCCCCGCTGCCCGCATAGAAGTGCGACGTTCAGGCATACGGTGCGTCAGCAGCAGCAGCAGCAGAATCAGTAATATTAGTTAAGTTTTTTTTTTCCTCTGTCTCTCATCCCACTAGAGTTTAGCGTTAATTTGTGTGTGTTCCTGTTTTGTGTTTGTGTGTGATTTAAATTTTTGGGGGAGTTCAACGCTCCCACGAGTAAGGCAAATCGTGCATGTTGAAGAGGTTTCTTCGACATGGACGGTTTGGCTGAAAAAGTGCCTTTGCCACCTGATGATGGGGAGGCACAAACAAAATTTCGACCGCGATCGTATCCAATGGACTCGGTCGGTCCATGGGTTGTCTACTTTCAGCCCAAAATCAAACCTCTGAATGTATACCAAATAACTACTGATTTGACGAAGCGATTCTCAGCCGTGACAGAGATCACGAAAGTTAAATTTAATAAACTCCGTGTTGTCGTCTCTAACCTGAAGCAGGCTAATGAGATTGCTTCCTCCCAGCATTTTACACTGGAATATAGAGTTTATATTCCAGCTCGTGATGTGGAGATTGTAGGAGTGGTCACAGAGGCGAGTCTGTGCACTGAAATTTTGGAGAAGCGGGCGGTTGGCCGATTCAAGAACCCTCTGCTCCCCCCAGTTCAGATACTGGAAGTAAGAAAACTAGTTAAAATGTCGCACAGCGAGGGTAAGAAAAAAGTTACCCCCACAGACTCGTTTCGGGTGACCTTTTCTGGCTCTGCCCTTCCTCACTACTTAGAACTGGACAAACTTCGGCTACCTGTGCGGTTATTTGTACCCCGGGTAATGATCTGCCAAAACTGCCAGCAGATGGGGCATACGGCCTCCCATTGCGGCAATAAAGCACGCTGCTCAACTTGCGGGGAGAAACATGAGGCTGGTCCCTGTGCAGATAACACACTAAAATGCGTTTTCTGCAAGGGAACTCCTCCCCATGCTCTCTCGTCATGCCCGGCGTACAAACAACGCGGGGAAAAATTGGAACGTTCTCTGAAACAACGTTCAAGGCAATCTTTTGCAGAAATGCTTAAGAAAGCCTCGCCACCCGATGTCAATACAAATCCTTTTGCTCCTCTGTCAGATGACGAGTCTGATTCGGACTTGGTTGAGGAGGGGACATCTTTCAGTTTTCCGGAAGGTGCTTCACGGAAGCGAAGACGCATCCGAGCAGGGAAAGTAGCTGAACAGAAGCCCCAAATCCACATGCCCAATTCAAAGAGCAGTGTAAAGAAGGATAATCCGAATCCTCCTGGTTTTCGAAGTGCCAACTACACACAGGATTTCCCATCTCTCCCGGGGACATCCAAAACCCCTGATGCCCCGATTTTAAGAACAGAAGCCCCCTCTTCATCTGGGCTGTTCTCATTTGATGATATTGTGGAAGGTATTTTCAAGTACCTCGAAATGTCTGACCCTCTTAAAAGCATTGTTATGGCAATGCTTCCCACTGTGAAAACTTTTTTGAAGAAATTAACATTAAAGTGGCCCCTCCTTGCAGCTATCATTTCCTTCGATGGATAATTTTCCAAATGAGGTCGGGGATTTGATCACTGTTCTGCAGTGGAATTGTCGAAGTCTTATTCCTAAATTGGAATCATTTAAATTTTTAGCTCACAATATCGGTTGTGATGCATTTGCTCTTTGTGAAACATGGCTTTCACCCGAAATCGATCTTCCGATTCACGACTTCAACATTATTCGGCTTGATCGTGAGGATTCACGTGGAGGAGGAGTACTTTTGGGGATCAAAAAGTGCTACTCCTTCTATAGAGTGAATTTTCCTCCAATTCCAGGTATTGAAGTTGTCGCATGTCAGGCTGTTATTAAAAATAAAAGCCTTTGCATTGCTTCCGTTTATATTCCTCCTAGAGCCTCAATAAACCAAAAACAACTTTCAGATATTTGTTCGGTTCTTCCTGCTCCGCGGTTGATCATGGGAGATTTTAACTCTCACGGTACAGGCTGGGGAGAACTGTACGATGACAACCGGTCTTCTTTGATATATGACCTCTGTGACAACTTCAATATGACCGTTCTCAACAATGGAGAAATTACACGCTTGGCTGGTCCATCCTCACTTGGCAGTAGGTTAGACCTTACACTTTGCTCGAATTCATTATCGTTGGACTGCACGTGGAATGTGATCCAGGATCCCCACGGTAGTGATCATTTGCCTATTAAAATTTCGGTTGCCACCGGGCTCACTCCGGCGGAATCCATCAACGTCACGTATGATCTAACTCGTAATATCGATTGGACAAGGTTCAAGACAGCAATAGATGAAGCCGTAACAACGGTAGAAGGGCTTCCACCGCTGGAGGAATATAACTTCCTCTCCAACCTGATTTTGGAAAGCGCGCTACAAGCTCAAACTCGACCAGTTCCAGGAACGTCATTTCGCAGGAAACCTCCTTCCCCATGGTGGGATCCGCAATGCACCGAGGTTTACCGCAAAAAGTCCGACGCGTTCAAAGTTTTTCGTAGACGTGGAACACCTGAGCACTTCGAAAGGTACACGGCTCTCGAACGAGAATTTAAGAGCCTCATCAAGGCCAAGAAACGCGGTTACTGGCGACAATTCGTGGACGGACTATCGCGTGAAACGTCGATGAATACCCTTTGGAATACGGCGCGAAGATTGCGTAACAGAATTACGAACAACGAGAACGAGGAGTATTCGGACCAATGGATCCTCAAGTTCGCGCGAAAAGTTTGTCCAGATTCTGTGCCTGCACAAATGTTTCCTCGCGAAACCACGAATTCGATAGATGAGATCAGCCAACCTTTTTCAATGGTAGAACTCTCTCTCGCACTCCTTTCGTGTGGCAATACGGCTCCAGGGGCTGATAGAATCAAGTTCAACTTGCTTAAGAACCTTCCAGACGTCGCTAAGAGGCGCATGTTGCACTTGTTTAATCAGTTTCTGGCTCTCAACATTGTACCGGATGACTGGAGACGGGTGAGAGTTATTGCCATTCAAAAACCTGGTAAACCCGCGTCAGACCACAACTCCTATCGACCCATCGCGATGTTATCTTGTATTCGAAAGTTGTTGGAGAAAATGATCCTTTTCCGTCTGGACAAATGGGTTGAGACGAACAACCTGCTTTCAGATACTCAATATGGTTTCCGTAGGGGTAAGGGAACGAACGACTGCCTCGCGTTGCTTTCCACAGAGATTCAGTTAGCTTTTGCTAAAAAAGAGCAAATGGCTTCTGTATTCTTGGATATCAAGGGGGCTTTTGATTCAGTATCTGTTGAAGTTCTCTCAGATAAACTCCACGCTTGTGGTTTTTCACCATTAATGAACAATTTTTTATACAATTTGCTGTCAGAGAAACATATGAGCTTTTCTCATGGAAACTCTACAGCTTCTCGATTTAGCTACATGGGTCTCCCCCAGGGATCATGTTTAAGCCCCCTTTTGTATAATTTTTATGTCAAAGACATTGACGGTTGTCTGAGTGAGAATTGTACGTTGAGACAACTTGCAGATGACGGCGTAGTGTCTGTCACTGGACCCAATGGGGTCGATCTGCAAGGACCCTTACAGGATACCTTAGACAATTTGTCTACTTGGGCTCTAGAGCTAGGTATCGAATTCTCTACGGAGAAAACTGAGTTGGTTGTTTTTTCTAAGAAGCATAACCCTGCACAACCGAAGCTTCAAATTTTGGGTACACCGATAACTCATTCTATGTCATTTAAATATCTTGGGGTCTGGTTCGATTCAAAGTGCACCTGGAGATCCCACATTGAGTATCTGAAGCGAAAATGCCAGCAAAGGGTCAACTTTCTCTGCACAATTACCGGGACCTGGTGGGGAGCTCATCCACAAGATCTTCTAACGTTGTACCGGACAACGATTTTGTCGGTTATGGAATACGGTAGTTTTTGTTTTCAGTCAGCGGCTCGGTCGCACTTCATTAAACTGGAACGTATTCAGTATCGGTGTCTTCGTATCGCGTTAGGTTGCATGCACTCGACTCACACCATGAGTCTTGAAGTGCTGGCTGGCATGTTGCCACTCTCGGATCGGTTTTCAGAATTATCTCTCCGGCTCCTCACCAGGTGTGAAGTTATGAACCCCCAGGTGATCGAAAATTTTGAGAAGCTCCTTGAGTTGAATCCTCAAACCCGCTTCATGACTTTGTACCATTTGTACATAACACAGGATGTCAGCCCTTCGCTGAATATTCCCAATCGTGTTTGCTTCTCCGACTTCGGAAATTCGGTTCATTTTGATTTATCCATGAAGCAGGAGCTTCGTGGAATCCCAGAGCATCATCGTCCTATGATTGCTCCGGTGATATTTGCTGCAAAGTTTGGCCTAGTTGATTCCGCCAAAACGTTTTTCACTGACGGGTCTTTGATAAAGGACTCCGCTGGCTTTGGTGTATACAATGAAAATTATAGCGTCGCTCGTAAACTTCAAGCACCTTGTTCTGTTTTTGTCGCGGAATTGGCAGCAATTCATTTTTCTTTAGAGACTGTTGCCTCTTTTACACCGGATCAATACTTCATTATCACGGATAGTCTTAGTTCTATAGAGGCTATTCGCTCCTTGAGGCCGGTAAAGCACACCTCTTATTTTCTTATGAAAATACGAGGTCTTCTAAGTGCTTTATCTTCACGTTCTTTTATTATCACCTTTGTGTGGGTCCCTTCTCATTGTTCGATTACTGACAATGAGAAAGCGGACTCGCTTGCAAGGGTGGGCGCTATGGAAGGCGATATTTATGACCGACAAATCGCCTTCAACGAATTTTTCTATATTTTTCGTCAGATATCACTCGATAGCTGGCAGTATAAATGGAGTAAAGGAGATTTGGGGCGATGGCTACATTCTATCACTCCTAAGGTGTCTAAAAAATGTTGGTTCAGGGGATTGGATGTGGGTCGAGACTTCATTCGTGTCATGTCTCGCCTCATGTCCAATCATTATTCTTTAAACGCTCATTTGTTCCGTGTTGGGCTGGGAGATAGCAATCTCTGTGAATGTGGACAAGGTTACCAGGACGCAGATCACGTAATTTGGTATTGTGCTGAGCATCGTGGAGTCAGATCTGAGCTTTATGATTCCCTTCGGGCTCGAGGTAGACAACCCAATGTACCGATTCGAGACATTTTGGCTGCACGCGATCTGGAATTTATGAAACTCATTTATGTGTTTTTGACTAACATTAGCCTTAGATTGTAGTTTGATTAACTTACTTGTTTAGGTTAAATTTGTGAGGATTGTGTGCATCGGTGTGTGATTGTGGTTGTGTGTTTGAGTGTTGTGTGTGTGTGTGTGAGTGAGTGATTTTTTTTTTTAAATTGAAAACGTTCAATAAAAAATTGTAATTTGAAATTCTAGATTTAAGAAAACCATTGTTCCTTTTGCTTTGTTTAAAATTTCCACCGCAATTTTCCCATCCATAAAATTGTAATTCCTATTAACCTCGAGACGGCCGCGAGTAATCGGTTCCACCCCCTTAACCTTAGTTCTAAGATAACTGATGTATATAAACATGAAAACTTGGCTCTGTAAAGTTGATTCGATTGAGCCTGTACAAATAAATGAATTCATAAAAAAAAAAAAAAAACCCGCCCACCCCCCCCCCCCCCACCAAAAAGATAAATAACCCACAATCAAACATAATTCATAAATAAATAAATAAATTTAAACATACATAAATGTATGAAGAAAAATACCTAAAATTTAACACCATCCTTGGTACTAAATTTTCCAAGGCCGTAAATCTGATAAAGCTGAATATTTTGCATCAATTTGTATGCAACCCTTCAAGTAAGAAGTAAATAAACTTACGGCCTGATGCCAGCGCCAAATACATCAAATGTCCATAATAAATGTGATAATGCCAGTACTGTCAAAAGGCGACGTTCAAAATAGCACAACATTTTAGGCAAGAATTTTAAGGGGCTTGCACGTCTTTACACTGCGGTATAAGCTTGAATAATTTAAATAAGATGGAAAACAAAATACATAGCGGGAGCTCCATCGGTAACAACTCCGGACATTTTCTTCAGCGGTAGATCAAACTTTTCTAGAACAGCGCACAGAAAATTAAAGATATCAATGCCTTTCGTCGTTCCTTTCATGGGGAAAAGGCTTGCCAATTCCTCCAGTCACCTCAAATTTCTTAGATATGCCGCGGATAAAAACTGCCAATTGAGCTGTGTCAGATATATCCGTGCTCTCATCCAGCGCCACTGAATAAAATTCAAAGCTGGCAACTTTTTTTCCTTCAAACTCAACACACGATTTTCAGCAATGTCTTCAACCCGCCTGGTGATGGTCGCCCGCGACAAACTCACTTGCGCAAAGATGCGACTTTTTTCGGGACAAATAATTTGAACCACAGCTTCCATACATTCCTTAACAAACTCGCCATCAGAAAATGGCTTCGAATGGGAAGCGAGTTTTTCTGCGATAATGAAACTTGCCTTTGTGCACAACTCGTTTTCTTGCTTTCTTCTCACAAAAAAGTTTTGCTGGCTACTCAAATTTCCCCTGAACTCAGCACATTTTTCAGCCCGCGCCACACCGGCATATTTATCCATTTTTGACGCATGTTTCGACTCGTAGTGACGCTGCACATTAAATTCCTTCATAACTGCAACAGCTTCGTAGCAAATCATACACACCGGTTTTTGATTAATGCACGTAAAGAAAAACATTTCAGACCACTCCTCCTGGAAAACACGTCCTTCATCAGCCACTTTCCGTTTTTTGCTAGTGCTGGCTTCCATTTTCACTGAATAATTGCTCGAAACTTCTCAGAACTACGCACGCGACTACAGAACGGAACCAATTGACAACAGACACTGAATGGTGAAAGTGAATGAACCTGTGGTTGCGGGAGCGAAAATATGACTGCATTGTCTCTTTCTTTCTATCCCGCCTTTTTGGTCATTCATCATCTGTGTAACAAGCACGGTAAAAATTGTTCACATAAAACTATGAGAATCACAATTATTGCACAGTAAGAAATGCAACTCAAATCGAACAGCAAATAGCTACATATTCAATGAAGTTCTCATATTTCTCAAATGCTATCGCGGGCCGCATCTGCCGCCTCGGCGGGTCGCATGCGGCCCGCGGGCCTCAGGATGAGCACCACTGTTTTACGCCATTCCAAGTAAGGTGTGGCCCATTTAGTATTGGAACAAACATTTTTGATTCTTACAGCGACCCTAGTGGTCGGATTTGTAAACTATGATATTTTATGTGTTTCCTATAACAATAACAACATCAGAAGTCTTTTTTCGCGATGCAGTTCGAACGTGTTTCAGAGAAATACAAAATGGAAGAAGAAAGAATAAAAATAATTGTGCGCAATCATTAGGAAAACCCTTCGTGGTCTGGGCCAAGACTTGCAAAAGTGTTAGGTTTTCCCCGAAATACCGTGAGGGGTGTTTTGAGTAGTACAGAGTAGATAAACTACAGAGAAACTGTGTCGACGGATCGCAAGCCTCAAAGCAAGCGTATGGCGGTTTCTGTCAACCGTCAACTGCGGAACAAAGTCATCAAAAACATTAAGGAAAACTCCAACATCTCAGACCGCGATTTGGCCAAAAAGTTTCGCGCCGCACGCAGTACCGTGAAACGGATTCGTCTCCGGGAAGGCTTCAAGTCATACCGTGCCTTAGACAACCAAATAGGGATCAATAGGAGAATAAAAAAATAATAATATGTGGCCAGAATCCGTGCCAGAAAACTGTATGATCAGGTGTTGACAAAATTCAATGGATGTCTCCTCATGGATGATGAAACTTATGTAAAGGCCGATTTTGGTCAGATCTTGCAAGCTGTCATTACAGTAAAACAGTGCTACAGTGGTATGAAACCAACGGGATTCAGTTTATACCGGAAGAACTCAACCCACCAAACTGTCCTCAGCTCAGACCGATGGAGAGATTTTGGGCTATTATGAAGAGGAAGCTGAAGGTGAATGGCAGTGTCCTCAAAAGCATCAATGAATTGAGAACCAAGTGGAATAAGATTGTCAAAACGATGGATGAGAATAATGTGCGCCGGTTGATGAAACATATTGCGGGAAAAAATGCGGCTAAATCAGCAAATTTCTTCGGAATCGAGATGATTATTTTTGTTTGTATTTTCCCTCTAAAGTTCACATTAAGTCGAACATTTAAGTTAAAACAGAACACTATTTTGTTAATGTATATCCGAAATATGCGCAATAGTCTATGTTCCAATTCTAACTGTGCCAAACCTTATGCCAACGACGACAGAAAAAATGCGTAAAAAGAAGGCACGTAAAATTGACTCTGCCCGTGACTTGATGCCGACACTATTTTCATATAAGCATTTATTTGATAAGTGCAGTGTTTAAGTTCCGAAATTGTTTTAGGCTGTCACAGTTTAAAAAATGGAGCAATTATGCAATACGCTGGATAAAGACGCATTCGCTAAATTGAAAGAATACTTAAACACGCTCATTCGGATTTACCCAAATTTGAGTAAAGCTAACCCAAAAGCATAATAATAAGAACTACTCAAAATTGGGTAACCTGGTACATACCCAAATTTGGGTAAACCCACTATTTATTTGATTTTGGGTTAGTTCTACTCAATATTATAAAATTTGGTTTTTATGGAAATTGAGTAAAATATTAAAATGAAGAAATATAATAAATTGATAAGATTTGTCATTTTTATTCCTTTCATATAAATCGACTACTATACATGATATTCATACATACAGCGAGCGAATTGGCCAGATAGGAGCTCATCCTTGCACGGCACCGACCACGAGATCAATGAAGAGTACCCAGGTAACCAATAAGCATTAGCATATGCAGTAAATCAACCCGAAATCTGCATTTCAGATGCTGCAAGCATTATATTAGCATTATAACAGCATCTTGAATGCTATCTGTTGTAAAGTTGCATTCCAAATGCTGTTTAATAAGCATTTCGAATCCAAAATAGCATTAATGAAGCATTATCATAGCATTGCAGTAAAACAGCCGTATATTGGGCCAAAAGTGGCATTTATGTTGCATTTAAGGCGACTTAATTGCTTGATAGGCTGCCGTAAAGACGCTTTGAGTCTGCTTATTGGTTACCTGGGTAGCTCTCCTTCAGTAGTTCATTCTTGGGAACACTCATCACGGTTTCCAGAACCCGGTGCTGGTGCGCAACGCCTACACATTCTGGGAATTCTTTAGCCATCAGTCTGATCAGTTCTCTGTTGGAAGCGGTTGGTTAGCTTGATCTAACAACCTAACCATGTCGCCCATCAGCTGCGACATGTCAAAATTTTCATCCTGGCACCTGTAAACGAATAGGTCCTGGATTATGACCGTGGCCAATACGCACTCCCGGGTACTTACCGACGACGACTGCACAGAGTGGATGCATTCACAAACGATCTTTTCGATGTGGTTTCGAACGGTTTGAGTCCGGATCAAAGCGAAAATCTTTACATTAACTTTCCGGAAGCCTTCGGAAGCTTCGATGCTGTTCACTGTGATCATTGTTTTTCCTGTAAAACTATGAATATGTGTCCATTGTACAAACAGTAGACATATACCCGATTTATGAGTAATAGAGTGAGATTTACCCATCTTCATAAATCGCCTTACCCATGGTTTGACGTTTCAGCCTGTTTTATGAAAATGGGTAAAAGATACTCAATATTGGGTAAATCTGAATGAGCGTGAATATTTGCTATTTTCAGTGATTACAAATGCTTAACACTGTATGAGACAAAACAGGTCTCCCATGCCCTGAGGCCGAATGCAGCTAATCGGGATACATTTTTAGGGACGAATCATCAAGCTTGGGACCAAGCTTGGGACCGATGTGCTGGTCTTCCTTAGCCAAAAACTTTATCAATTTTTTTCTTGACTAAAAAATCACTCAATTTCTGCGCAAAACCTCTAGACATGTTTTTGTTATTTTGTTATTTTCAATTAATAAACATAGCTGTGTAATCTATTGATGTCTTTTTCACTTTCGAATTTGAATCACCGAATTGAGCCATTTTCAGCAAAAGTCGAGCAATACTGATTTTTCCGAAATGCGTTAAAAGCACACATCTCTTAAGTTATCAAAATGAGTAAAAAGTATGTATGTTTAACTTTTCAAAAGGAGTAGAAAGTATGCATTTTTTATTTTTGAAAAGGAGTAAAGGGTGATACGGTCAAAATTTGGTCAAGGGAAAACGCGTGTAAATCGGTGAAATCGTTTATTTAAAAAATCAAATTAAATTTCTTTTTCAAGTTCAATTAGTATAAAATTCAGGAAAAATATTCAGTTAGGCTTCCGCTTTTCCAAATCCGAATTGCCGGGCCTTACGCTTGACCCCTGCCATCAGATTTTGTACAGCCACCTTGTCCACCTTCTTCGCCGCAGAAAGCCAGTTTGCCTTGAACTGCTGCTCGTCCTTAGCAGTTTTTTTGGTCTTCTTTAGGTTCCGCTTGACAATAGCCCAGTATTTCTCAATTGGGCGGAGCTCTGGCGTGTTGGGAGGGTTCTTGTCCTTGGGAACCACCTGCACGTTGTTGGCGGCGTACCACTCCATGGCCTTTTTACCGTAGTGGCAAGATGCCAAATCCGGCCAAAACAGTACGGAACAACCGTGTTTCTTCAGGAAAGGCAGCAGACGTTTATTCAAACACTCTTTCACGTAAATTTCTTGGTTGACAGTCCCGGAAGCTATGAAAATGCTGCTTTTCAAGCCACAGGTACAGATGGCTTGCCAAACCAGATATTTCTTTGCGAACTTTGACAGTTTCGTGTGCTTGAAAATATCTGCTACCTTTCCCCTTCCTTTTGCCGTATAAAACTCCTGTCCCGGAAGCTGCTTGTAGTCGGCTTTGACGTAGGTTTCGTCGTCCATTACCACGCAGTCAAACTTCGTCAGCATCGTCGTGTACAGCCTCCGGGATCGCGCTTTGGCCGTCGTATTTTGTTTATCATCGCGATTTGGAGTCACTACCTTCTTGTAAGTCGATAGTCCGGCTCGTTTTTTGGCTCGATGCACGGTTGTAGACGATACACCCAGCTTATTTGCGGCATCTCGGAGAGATAGGTTAGGGTTTCACTTGAAACTACCGGCAACTCTCTTTGTCGTCTCAGCGGCTTCCGGTTTTCGATTTCCCCCGTCCAACTCCTTTCAAACTCCCAACACTTTATTACTTCGTTACATTTTTCCGTGCCGCATTTTGTCGCTGTTTCTGCGCTTTTGCCTGGGTGATTCCTCAATGGCCTTCTCCCCTCAATGGGGGTGTTCGGTTTTTATGCTTGGATCGTCTTGGTTTGGCTTTTGCCGTTCGCCTTTGTTGCTTTTCTTTTCGGGTTTGCCTTTTGCGTCTCTGTCCCCGGTGTTCCTCCTTTTGCGTGTCCCGCCCCTCGGCTTGTGTCTGGCGTTTGCCGCTGCTTGGTCTTTCGTGCGTTGTCTCGCGTTGCTCTTTGGCTCTCTGTGGTTCCGGGAGTGGCCGTCCTCGTTGTCCGCGTGTTTTTTTTGTCCGTGTTCCTTATCTGGCTCTGGTGCCTCCGCGTTGGTCGTTCTTTGGTGTGTGATGCGTGTGTCCCGATCTTTTTGTAGTTCTGTGCATTTTCTGGCTTTTGCTTTTTGGGGATCATTCTTCGCGTTGTTGGTTTCCGATTTGCTCGTTCACTTTTTGTGTTGATGCTCTATGCTTTATCTGTTTTTTTTTTAATCTTTGCTGGTTTTGCTTGCATTGTGGAGTTCTGCCGGTCTGTACGAAGTTATGACATTTGCGATCTATGAAGTTTGAAGAATTTCTATGACTATGTTATGAAGTTCTTTGAATCTCATTAAGTTTCCGTTAATCGCTAAAAAAAAGCTGAAAAAGATTTCCAAAAAGTTGTATGATAATGACTGTTCCACACCTTATTTTAACGGTCACTTTGAATATAATGAAATTTTTCAACAGGTTTTGGCTGCGTCCTTTTGCTTGCACATTTCTGAATGACATAGCATCAAAAAAGTGCTCAGTTTTGTGTTACCTATCAAAATGCGCGGTCTTACTCCAGAACAACGAAAAAGTATCTTGCACAAATGGTGCACTGTGAGCGGACTCTCCTTGAGAAAATTGGCCAAGAAAGAGGGTGTAAGCGTCGGAGCGGTACGATCTGCGGTTCGAAAATATAGAGAACAGTGTACGTTTGAAGATGCACCGAAGAGTGGTCGGAAATCCGGTCCTGTTAGTCCGGATATCGATAAAAAGATCAGGGATGCCTACAAGCGAAAACCAGCGGCTCCGTACGGGATGTTGCGAAAAAACTAGGGACCTCGTCGAGTAACGTCATGCGTGCCAAAGAAAGACTTGGGCTAAAAACATACCGGAAGCAGAAAAAACCCAAAAGGAACCCAAAACAGGCCGCGTCCGTGAAACCACGGGCCCGCAAACTCTACGATTCGTTATTGTGTAGAAATTCTGGGTGTATAATAATGGACGATGAAACGTATGTGAAACTAGATTACAAAACGCTTCCCGGACCACAATTCTATACTGTAAGCGAAGACAAAGACATCCCCGAAACGGAGAAGGCAATTTTTATCGAAAAATTCGGTAAGAAGGTTATGGTTTAGCAGGCAATATGCGAGTGTGGTAAAACATTTAGTCCGTACATCACAACGGAGACGATGAACACTCAGAAATACGTTAAGGAATGTCTTCAGAAGCGATTATTGCCGATGATCAGGCAGCACGAAGGTCAAGTAGTGTTTTGGCCTGATTTGGACACTTTAGAATGGTTCAAAAGTCAAAATATATGTTTTGTGCCGAAAAACATGAATCCGCTGAACTGCCGGAGGCACGGCCAATCGTAACTTTTTGGGCTTTACCAAAGCAAAGCTTCGAAAATTCATAAAACCAGCGGATGACATCCAAAAATTTAAAATAGATTGGTCAAAATGGTGGGAAGTACCACTGTGCAGAAGCTAAAGGGTCATGTTCAAGGAAAAGTTAGGAGTCTTGGTTATGATTCAATATTTTGATTAAGCGAGAGTAAAATATCATATAAAACACAAATACAAACATGATTTGCCAAATAAAATTATTAAAACTAAAAAAAACATGACGTTTTTTGTTATTTTGAAAGTGTGCTTATACTTTCTGGAACAGTCTATACTGTAATTTCATTGACTTGTCACTCTGTGAAATCTTGGCCGAATTTAATGCTGAAGTTTATGCAGAAGTTCACAAATATGTACTGTTTTCTAGAACACTAGAGGACATTCCTTGCATCTTCGATCCGAGGATTTGAGGAGAACTGTGGGGTAAGTACCCTTCCATGTATTCTGGTCAGGTGTTGAAAAGTCAACAAAAGTGTATTATATTTATGAATAAAGGGCGAACACGAAATTATTGCGACACATTCAACAGGGCATAACTTTTTTACCATTGGGTAAAAATCAACCAAATTTTGCACACTTTCTCATTGATGTGTATTGTTTACATGCTGTCAAACTCGAAGTCGTGTTTTTCGATTCAACGAAAATGGAGGTGAACCAACGCGAGTCGAGAGAACAAATTCTTTCCAAACACCTGGAATTTCCTGACCTGTCGCACCGGCAGTTGGGAAAAATGTTGAACATTCACCATTCAACCGTCTCCAGAGTGTTGAAGCGGTTCCAGGAGCGGTTGACGTTGGACCACGGCAAAGGAGCTGGAAGAAAACCGGGACCGGAGAACAAAAAGACGGAGGGAAAGGTGAAGCGGATGATTAAAGCAAATCCCAACGTCTCAAGCCGTGATTTGGCTAAAAAGATCGGCATGTCGCAGAGCTACGTCCAGAATGCAAAGAAGAGAGCTGGACTACATACATACAAGGTACAGAACGCGATGAGCGGCAACAATCGACGGCTAAAACTCGGGCACGGAAGCTCTACGAGAAGATGCTGACAAAATATGGCTGCTGTGTGATGGACGACGAAACGTATATAAAAACCGATTTTAAGCAAATTCCGGGGTTGGAGTTTTTCACCGGCAAGAGCAAGTTCTATGTGGACGACAAATTTAAGAAGAAGAAAATGTCGAAGTTCGCCTCCAAATATCTCATTTGGCAGACCATCTGCTCTTGCGGACTGAGGAGTGAGCCTTTCGTGACAAAGGGCACAGTAAATGGCGAGATCTACAAATCTGAGTGCCTCGAGAAGCGCCTTTTGCCGTTCTTGCAGCAGCACGACGAAGCTCCGCTATTTTGGCCAGATTTGGCATCATGCCACTATTCTAAAAGTGTCCTGGAGTGGTATGAGGCCAATTCTGTCCATTTTGTTCCAAAGGACATGAATCCGCCAAACTGTCCGGAGCTGCGCCCGGTGGAGCAGTACTGGGCAATGATGAAGCGGGAACTTTGGAAGAGCAAAAAGACAGTCAAAGACGAGAAGGACATGTTAAGAAAATGGAAAAAAAACTGAGAAACTGGTACCGGATGACACTGTAAAGACTTTGATGGAGGGCATCAAGCGAAAATGCGTTCAATTTTACACTCAAGGCTCTATCGATTAACTTTTCTTTTGATTTTTGAAGTAAATATATGCATAAAACTACCCTAAAATTTTGGTTTGATTCTAAACATTATAAGAAAATTGGCATGACATTTTCGGTGTCGCAATAATTTCGTGTTCGCCCTTTAAACATACATAACGGAAAAAGACGATTTTATTCGTATTAAAACTGATGTAATATATGTACTTTTATGTGTCCCAATTTTATGCATATTTTTTTATTTGTTCATGTTTGAAAACTCTGTATCAAAACTGGTGCAAAAACATCTGAATTATGTAAATTTATTATTTTTAAAAACATACACAAAGTTGAAATCTTAAAATTACATTTCAAATTGCCTCTATGTTATTCTAATTGTTTTGGCTAATATAAACACAGAAATCATAAAAAAAAAGTTGAATCATATTTCTTATAATCTTAACAGTCCTGGAGTTCAAAACATAGGATCCACAATTCTCGAGTACTTTCTCAAACACGTATCTGATTGTTGTAAGCAAAGAGGGGAAAACGTAAATTTCTCACAACTCTCACCACCCTCACGGAAAGTAGCATCACCATCATGTTAGAGAAATTTAATTCTTTGTGTTGGTGGCCCCAGTTTGCATGAAAGTGCTAAGGGTTTCATGAATTTAACGTTTGAATCTTACTTACCCTTTTTGTTTACAAAATCAGATACGTCTGTTTGAAAAAGTACTCGAGAAATGTAACTATAGGGTTTTCGGAAGGTCGAACGATCTTAATTAATTCCAAGCAAATCGAAACAAAACAAGCGAAATTAAAAAAAAATCACGTGGACGTCAACTTTCAAAATTTAGATCAATGGCGGCGAAAGTGGGAAACAGCTGATCTATTTTTGGTGGTCTACACACTACCAAAATGTCATGTAAATTTCTGTCTCCTGAGACCGACACATGCAAGCGTCCTTTAGCACATCAAAATGAGTTGAAGGGAAGGGAAGATAATTTCAATCAAACACACCTTCGTCGACTTGCGTATGTGTCAGTTTCAGGAGACATAATTTCAAAAGAAATCTTTGTTAACGTTTCCAGACTATTTACAAAGATGAATTGCGTTTCATGTAAAATTAATAATTTCTAAGTGCGTTTACTTTTGGAACTGTAATAAAACTAAACCAAAATAATTGTAGGGAAGGATTGAAAAACCGGATTTTTGTTCGGACTAATTTTATTTTCCGTCCACGCGGTCGACACGTTGTAACACGAATGAATGTTTTTTCCGCCAAAGCTTTGTTATAAAGGTGAGGTACTGAAGCACACAATGCATGGCTTACACGCTAATGCGGAGCGACGTAAAACGGAATACACTCTTATACAAAACAATACAATAATGGCAAAAACGGAATACACTCTGATACAATACAATGAGGACTAAACGGAATACACTGAACATAAAATAATATATCAAGCCTAAAATTATATAACATAATAAAACTGAAACCGCTGAAAACGGCCTAACAAACCGGAATTTTCGCATTGATATGTGTCAATGTATGAAACATGGATCCGTCACTTCACTCCGCAATCAAATCGATCGTCATCTTAGTAGACAGCAAGTGGTGAACCTCGTTCAAAGCGCCCGAAAGCACAACAATCAACTGGAAAGGTTATGACCTCGGGTAGAAATAGAATGCGCATGGTATAATATTCCTGGAGGACCTTAAGAAAAAAATACCATCAAGAGTGCAAATTAAATAGCAAAATCGCGGAAAACCCCCCCCATGTGAAAAAAAATGTGTTTCATCAAGACCGCGTCAAAAGTCTCGCTAAAACTGAGGCCTACTTTGAGACAACATACACAGATAAAAAGTAACATTGAATTCTCTGCGTTATCTAATGCACATAAAGGGAACGCTAGATTTGGTAGAAAATAATAGGATATTTAATGTAAATTCAAGCCAAATAACGCCTGAATCTAGCCTGTTGTATGAAAGATTGTAAACCTTGTTGCATGGCGCATGAAAGATTGCAAACAATTTCGTTGTTTACGCCTCCTTTGGCTTGAAATTAAACGAGGGGAAATCTTACGCGCCTGTTAAAATTAATTATTTTTTTCTGTGCATAAATCGCTCTACAAAAGTGGTATAGAACTGTTAAAGCGACGCTGGACTGATTGTGTTGCTCTTGATGGAGATTATATTGATGAATAAAGACAACGTTGAACGAGACCAAAGATTTCAATTCTTCAGAACTCAAGCCTGCTAAGAACTAAGCCCTATAGTATTCAAAGCGTACTTACATCGACCTTTATCCCGGTGAAGGGAAATATCTTCGCCGGTGGATTCTCGAACGGTGAAAATCGATAGAACTCCAACGTTCCGCGGTACCACTTGACCGAGTAGAGCGGAGTTTTGTCATCCAAATGGTACTGGCAGTGCAGCTGAGCCTCTTGACCCCGCCGAACCCAGGGCGGCTTGATGACTAGGGCCAAATTTCTTAGCCCTAGTGCAGCTCCTGTAATAAAAATAGATAAGAAAAATAAAATATATCATTCGATGTAGTACAACTACAAACGGTATTTGGTATTTGAACTAAAATGCAGCAAATGTGAACAATCTTCCGTAAATTTCTTGCGAAACACAGTCTATCTAGCTGTGTTGAACCAATCAAACCAATTCGGAGAAAAATCCGTGCCCAAATCCGTGAACTGCAGTGATGAATTCGAGAACAATCGAAAATACACCATGAACCGAATCACGTAATCGGGAACTAGATCACGTTTTAAGGTTAAAATCCTGGAAACAGGGTCTGTTTTCATTATTGAAAACGCTTTTTGCTGTGTAGTAAAACCACTCTAAAAATAGTTTATTGAAATTTCTTTTCGACTCATACAAGTCACAATCAAGTAACTACAACCGATGGTTGACAGTACCGACTCCATTTATCGAGAACCGGTTCCCAAGAATTTTTCAGGATTTACTTTTGTTTATTGGATAAAAATAAAAATTAGAATATGTGAGAAAAAAAAACCAAAATCCACTAACTTGCCTAGTAACGTTTTTATCCTTACCCGAATTACTTGAAATTCGTTGGTATTTGAGAACGCTGCATGAGAGGTAAAATACCTGAGGATAATACCATAAAAATGTTCCCACAATGTTACGACAAAAAAAAAAAAAAAAAAAAAAAAAAAAATACCCTAATTCCCCAAATATAAAAAAAAAAAAATTTTTTCACATCAAAAAATTTTTTTTCCAAATTTTAGGTTTTTTTTAAAGGTATTTTACCCCAAATACCAAGCCCAGTTATCAAGATCCAAATTAGGCATTCATATGTTATTTTCTCTTGCTCGGCTACTCTTAACACAGTCATTGGTTACAGAAGTAGGCCTTCAGAATGCACAGGACGTTCAAAGTATTATCTTCAATGCGAGACCGAATTTTAGTAGCAAAATTGCCAGATAACGAAAATGCTCTCTCGGAATCAACTGATGTAGGGCGAACAGTTTTCAGTGCTTTGAAAAGCATAGTCAAATACTTGCCCTTTAATCCTTCAGTTTCGAAATCCAGGCGTAATCGAGCTCGTTGAAGCAGCAGCTGCTGAAGCCCTTTTTCGAATTTCTCCTTCATGGACAGATTATCGTCGTTATCTTCTTGTGTATAATCATCGTTTGGCGGTGTCTCATCAACAGTTTCTTCGATCTCGTTACAAGCGTTCAGTCGTTTGAACAAGTCATCCGCCTGTTTTATCAAAACACTTTGCGCAGTTTTGGAAAATATTCCAAAATTGTTACGCACCGACAAGTCAAAAATGCGAAAAGATCAGCGTATTCAAACCGTCTTTAATCCACTCTTTCAATTTTTCAAAACAACCGAACTGAACCGATCGGCGTGAAATTTAGTATGGAGAGGTTTTTGCGGTCTGGGAAGGTTCTAATGATAGTAGGGGACCCCTTCCCCCTCTAGGGAGGGGGAGGGGGCTCCTATACAAATGATAAAGATATTTTTCCATAACTCGACGGGGGGGGGGGGGGGGGGCTCTCATACAAATGAAACATAAATTTCTGCATAACTCGAGAACTTATCAAGCGAATGGAACCCAATTTGGCAGGTGGGGATTGTGAAGGCTTGATTTTTTCTATGGTGGTTCAAGACCCCTTCCCCCTTCTGAAAAAGGAACGGGGGCTCTCTCATACAAATGAAACACAAATTTCTGCATAACTCGAGAACTAATCAAGCAAATGGAACCAAATTAGGTATGTGAAGTTCTTTAAGATATGTTTCTATGTTGATTTAATACCCCTCCCTTCTAGAAAAGGGGGCTCTCATACAAATGAAACATAAATTTCTGCATAACTCGAAAATTAATCACGCAAATGGAACCTAATTTGGCATGAGCTAGTTTTTAGAGGCATGAAATGTTTTTATGGTAGTTTTAGACCCTTCTTTCTCTGGAAGGGGGGGGGTGCTCCCATACAAATGAAACACAATATTCTGCATAACACGAGAACTAATCAAGCAAATGGAACCAAATTAGGTATGTGAAGGTTTTGGAGATATGTTTCTATGTTGATTTAATACCCCTCCCTTCTAGAAGAGGCGGCTTTCATACAAATGAAACCTAAATTTCTGCCTAACTCGAAAATTAATCACGCAAATGGAACCAAATTTGTCATGAGCGAGTTTTTAGAGGCATGAAATGTTTTTATGGTAGTTTGAGACCCTTCTTTCTCTGGAAGGGGGGGGGGGGGTCTCCCATACAAATGAAACACAAATTTCTACATAACTCGAGAACTAATCAAGCAAATGGAACCAAATTTGGCATGTGAAGGTTTTTATAGACAAAAAATGTTTCTATGTTGGTTCTATACCCCTCCCTTCTAGAAGAGGGGGGGGGGAACTCTCATACAAATGAAACGTAAATTTCTGAACTACTCAAGAACTCATCAAGCAAATGGAAACAAATTTGGCAGGTGGGAATTGTGGGGGCAGGATTTTTTTTTATGGTGGTTCAAAACCCCTCCCCCTTCTGAAGGGGGGGGGGGCTCTCTCATACAAATGAAACACAAATTTCGGCATAACTCGAGAACTAATCAAGCAAATGGCATGTGGGGGTGTTTGAAGACAAGAAATGTTTGTATAGTGATTCAAGATCCCCCCCCCCTTCTGAAAAGAGGGGGGGCTCTCATACAAGTGAAACACAAATTGCTGCATAGCTCAAGAACTAATAAAGCAAATGGAACCAAATTTGGCATGTGAAGGTTTTTGGAGACAAGATATGTTTATATGTTGGTTTAATACCCCTCTCCTCTAGAAGGGGGGGGCTCTCATACAAATGAAACATAAATTTCTGCATAACTCGAGAATTTATCAAGCAAAAGGAACCAAGTTTGGCGTGTGGGGATTTTGAAGGCACCATTTTTTTCTATGGTGGTTCAAGATCCCTCCCCCCTCTTAATGGGGGAGGGCTCTCATACAAATGAAACACAAATGTCTGCATAACTCGAGAACTAATAAAGCAAATGGAACCTAATTTGGCATGTGGGGGTTTTTGAAGACAAGAAATGTTTGTATAGTGGTTCAAGATCCACCCCCCTTCTGAAAGCGGGGGGGGGGGCTCTCATACAAGTGAAACACAAATTGCTGCATAACTCGAAAATTAATCAGGCAAATGGAACCAAATTTGGCATGGGCGAGTTTTTAGAGGCATGAAATGTTTTTATGGTAGTTTAAGACCCTTCTTTCTCTGGAAGGGAAGGCTCCAAAACAAATAAAACACAAATTTCTACATAACTCGAGAACTTATCAAGCAAATGGAACTAAATTTGGCAGGTGGGGATTGTGGAGGCTTGATTTTTTCTATTGTGGTTCAAGACCCCTCCCCCTTCTGAAAGGGGGGGGGTCTCATACAAATGAAACACAAATTTCTGCATAACTCGAGAACTAATCAAGCAAATGGATCCAAATTAGGCATGTGAAGGTTTTGGGAGATATGCTTCTATGTTGATTTAATACCCCTCCCTTCTAGAAGAGGGGCCTCTCATACAAATGAAACATACATTTCTGCATAACTCGAGAATTCATCAAGCAAATGGAACCAAGTTTGGCTTGTGGGGATTTTGGAGGCAGGATTTTTTTCTATGCTGGAAGATGGTGGTGGTTGTTGTAAATTCGCATGATCCCTCTGAATGGGAGAGGGCTCTCATACAAATGAAATACAAATTTCTGCATAGCTCGAGAATTTATCAAGCAAATGGAACCAAATTTGGCTTGTGGGGGTTTTTGACGACAAGAAATGTTAGGATAGTTGTTCAAGATCCCCCCCCCCCCCCTCTAAAAGGGCGGGCTCTCATACAAATGAACTACTAATTTGAATCAAATATGAGCATTATCCTGGCTAAACCACTAAAATGTGTATTTCTCGGATAAAAAGCATGTTCTGATAGAGGTTTTAGTCAAGAAAAAAACTCATTCCGAAAAACAACCATAAACGCACCAGTTATAATAAATTGTCATTCATTTAGTTGCAATCGTAGCAGCGTTCGCAGTGACTTCATCTAGTCGAATATTAAATGAACTTGAACGTCAACTACGGAGTGTTAAGTAATGAATCTTAAAAAAAAAATAAGCTGTTAAACATTGTAAATTTGTTAAAATTCTCCTTTGAGTAATGTAAAAAATTGATTGGCATTTCCATCGTCATATTTCATATGTTTGGTATAAGGTACTGTTATGAACTGAGATTAAAGTTGTGAATTTAAAAGTAGGAATCAATTCTCACCCTACTGATTCCGCAATTAAATGCTAATATTGGGTGATTAATTTAGATTCCTAGTGATACGGTTTGCTCGGTTTAGATACTCAAGTTAGAAGGTTACTGGAGTATCTAAATTCTTAATCCGTAATAAAAAAAATGAAATGGTTTTTTTGAATTCCTGTCTTCGCCTTTGTCTTAGTCGTTGTTTTTTCTTAACGTTATTTTTTGGGTTTTGAGTCTTCTTATCAGATTAACAGATTTTCAAAGGTCGATGTCAAGGATTCGATTCCAAATACAGTCATACAGTGACGGACAATACAATATGACCAAAGCCTGATTTTCATACAAAATGGTCATTTTAGGGGACTTGCCTTTCCTTTTCTCGATAACCAATTGAGCTGAAATTTCGGCTGTGGTCCAGAAAAACATGCCTCTTATACACTTTCAATTGACATCATTTATCAAGCGTGTATAGTCTCGTGACATTGTGGCTCGTCTCTGGATCCCGAGGTTCATAGTTCGAATTCCGATTGCAACTTTTATTTCTGTGAGGAAAATTTTCATACGATCGTCCTATGAAATGTTTTCCATTAGAGAATCGTATGCAATTTACAATAATATCTTCTGGCCTAAATTCTCATCTGCATTAAATCCATCATTTTTCATTCACCACTTTAAAAGTTACAGACACCGCATACGACAAAACGATAAGACCACTTTTTGATTTCCATAAAGGATGCTTGAATTTAAGGATCTAAATTTTGATTATTGATGCACGGGTCATTTTAATATCGGTATACTATAGATTGTAATTCACACTCATCAACATGGCCTAAACTATGGATATCAAAAGAAGGTCTTATTGTTTTGTCGTAGGTGGTGTCTGTAGTTTTGGAAGTGGTGAATGAAAAATTATGAATTAATTATAGATGAAAATTCAGGTTATTTCTAGGCTATGGCCAAAATTTCAATTCAATTACCTCACGGGAAAGGGAAAGACAAGCCTCCAAACATGACCATTTTGTATGAAAATCGGGCTTTGGTCTTATTGTATTGTCCGTCACTGTATGTCTTTTCGGATGGAAAGTTACGGTAAACTGCCCTGGATAGTAAGCGTATCGTTGTGTTTTGCACACACTGTACGATATGATGCTTTGGTATGGCAAAAAATAAACTCTCAATCAAGAATTGTGATAGTGTTTAAAAGACTCATTTGAGTGGTAGGAAAAGCCCCGTAGGGCATAAACATACAAGTAGAAGAACAGAGAGTATATTCTAGTTCAAAAGAAGACCTTACTTCCTAACAAAAGCGAAATCAACGATTACACCGTGTCCAATATATGCTCATACAAAATAAAACTATATTTATTTCAAATCGATACTCCAGATTTTATTGATAACTTTACCCATTATATTGCAATATAATACTGATCAACTACAGCACATGTTTTGGAATAACACCGCCTTTAACCTTCTTGACCAGCTCCAGACGTTTTTCGAAACCGTCACAGGCTTCCATCGGCATTTCGTCCCAAATTCGTTTGAAGGCGGTTTTGAATTGGTTCATATGAGACGCCCTGTGGTCATTTACCTTCGCCAGCATGTATGACCATACGAAATAATCCAAGGGATTCAGATCTGGTGAACTGGGAGGCCATTCATTCTTGTCCAAAAAGTCGGTCAAATTTTCTCGGCACCAGCCCTGAACGAGATTTGCAGTATGCGATGGCGCTCCGCCCTGCTGAAGCACATAGTGATCATCTCCAAACACCTCTTGTACATTAGCCTGGGACAAAATTTGAATTCCAGTTCCCTAATGATTTTCGGAAGCCTTTTGGACCCTGTAATAACTGTGCAAAATTTCAACTCGATCGGTGAAACTATATTTTAGCGCTCGCAGTTTTAATTTTCCATAGTATTTTATATGGGAAAACTTACCTTTTCAAAGAAATATCTGGCGAGGTGACCCGTTGTCCTCTAAAAATAAATCAATCCCTTAACTTGCTGGGAAATTTTTCAAAGAAACTTTTCTTCGAAGTCCGCAAAGCGATCCGACGCTTGTGGAAAAAGTTATTAAGCTGAAACTGATTGCTATCCAATCGAACGGTTCATTGAACTGTTTTCTCTAGCAGCACAGTTACCTGCACCTGCTGCTGACTGCGCATAAACAACCACTGTGTTTTGTTTATGTGCACTCAGCAGCAGGTTGGAGGAGGCAGTGCTGCAAGAAAAAACAGTTCAATGAACCGTTCGATTGGATAGCAATCAGTTTCAGCTTAATAACTTTTTCCACAAACGTTGGATCGCTTTGCGGTCTTCTAAGAAAAGTTTCTTTGAAAAATTTCCTAGCAAGTTAAGGGATTGATTTATTTTTAGAGGACAACGGGTCACCTCGCCAGATATTTCTTTGAAAAGGTAAGTTTTCCCATATAAAATACTATGGAAAATTAAAACTGCGAGCGCTAAAATATAGTTTCACCGATCGAGTTGAAATTTTGCACAGTTATTATAGGAACCAAAAGGCTCCCAAAAATCAATAGGGAACGAAAATAATTTTGTTTCATATATCCGTGTCCCAGGCTATTGTACATATGGCTTGACAACTTTCTCCAAAACTCCCGTTTTATAATATACGGCATTCACTTTAACGCCTTCTTCGATGAAAACCAGTGGTAATTTGCCTCGCTTGCAAATTCCTCCCCAAACCATCACTGACGCAGCACTTTGGAACCGTGGATTATTCCTATCACTCTCTGGAACAGTTCTCGAAGAGAGAGAGCCCACAATCTGTCGTTCTGGACATTGTGGGATTGTTGCAAGACGAATAACTTTTCGTCAGAAAAGATAAATTCTTCCCCACCGTGCCGCGACAAAAGCAGACTTGCTCTTTCGAGTCGTTTCTGCTTGGAAGGTTCCGAAACTCCGTGAACCTTACGTTTCTTGAAAGCTTGGAATTCGAGGTCATTTTGCAGTATATTGTGCATTGACGATCTTGAAACATTCAGATCTGCGGCCATTTTACGCGCTGTGATTTTCGTCTTATCCGTTCCCTGACCACTTTAACAACTCGTGCAGTCCGCACCGTACGAGTACGACCGGATCTCTTCCGGGCATCCAACGAGCAGGCGTCACGGTACCTTCGGATGGTTCGGTACACAAAATCCCGCTTTACTCCGAGGTTTTTCAAATTTCTGAAAATAACGCCCGGGCGCTCACCTTTCAAAAACTTTTTTATCACCACATCACGAAACTCCTTCATCGCTGGTAAAAGATAAACACCGAATGAAAACAATCGGACATAACCTAAAAGCGTTTGTATAAACATAGTGCAAAACTACACCAACACATACGTGAATCATGTTGAGTAGTTGCACGACACCAATGCAAGGAAAAAGTGTATGAGAATATATTGGACATGGTGTAGTTCGAGTAACTGTTGTCCTTAAAATCAGAACGTAAAGTTTTTCGCAAGATAGTGAAATGAAACATATAGTGCTATAAATTCTTTTTCTCAATACCTCAAGTAAAGTTTCTTGATAATTTTATGAATACTCTTGCATCAATCCGTAAGTTTGCATAATTTGTAGAGGCATCATTAAACCAAAAAATCAATGTTTGCATGCAGATGCGTGACGGGTTTGCAGCAAAAATCGTAAATGTTATGCATCAATCATACTTTTGTTCACATTCTTTGGTCACATTCTTTTCGATGGAATTCACCCTGTTGTTACGGTTCCCTTGAACACAGAAAAAAAATCGGAGTTTTCATTGTGATGTAAATATCAGAGCATGGAAAACTATGTTTCATTACACACGAAGCATCAACTTGCATGAAATAGTTCTGACAAAGAAGAGCTTTTGCACACAATATTATCCGCAATGTATGCAATGTCCTAAAACATTACACGATGTATAATGTAGTATTTTATGTTTTGTGACGCTCCATTTATGTGCATGATATTGAACAGAAATTCACACTACTTTTTCGAGCTGTGAAGTGTCGTCTCTCGACGATACTAGCAGCTTGCTAAATGTGGCCAAAACTTTACAAGGCCTTTGTGTGCATTGATGAATGGTAAAATGCTTTGTTTCAGGCTCTTTTCCTTGTAGAGTTTAGAGTTCACAGACTCAATTGTGATGAAAACTTCACAGCTCGAAAAAGTAGTGTGAATTTCTGTTCAATATCATGCACATAAATGGAGCGTCACAAAACATAAAATACTACATTATACATCGTGTAATGTTTTAGGACATTGCATACATTGCGGATAATATTGTGTGCAAAAGCTCTTCTTTGTCAGAACTATTTCATGCAAGTTGATGCTTCGTGTGTAATGAAACATAGTTTTCCATGCTCTGATATTTACATCACAATGAAAACTCCGATTTTTTTTCTGTGTTGAGTTTTTTGTACCCAGCTGTAAATCGCTAGCCAAATCAGAAATTTTCTAGAAACCTTATCAACAAAAACAAATAATGTGTTGGAGAGTCTTCTAGAGCCGTGGTCAAATAAAACTTTGCCCCGGGAAGCTGATCAAGCCGTTTCGTTGTCCATCAGTATACATCCTGGGTGCCTCGTGAGAATCTCTTTATATAACTTCCGAGCGTGTGTTTTGGCCATTCGGTTCAGCTGCTTGCTGGAACTATAAAAACAATAGCCTTTGCGTAGACAGATCCTCCGGACGGTGCTTTTGTTGGAATTGTAATATATGTCAATGTCACCATCCTAGAGTCTTGGGTTGCTCTAATTGTTTTCAATATCTTCTGAATTTTTTTTTTTTTTCGGATTTAAACAATGTTACGAACTTTTGTAGTATATCCCTGTTTACTGTATACGCATTGGGCAAGCTGGCCGCCATTTGTTGGGTGGTCAGCTGCTTGTCGCGACACGTTCCCAGTCAGGTATGATTTGGTTTACGAACCTTCACCTTACCAGGATTGGCAGACCAAATCTCATTGGGCTGTAAGCAACCACTACCAAGAAATTTTGATCGGCGCCTATACAATGCACTACAGCTGCAAAGCAGATGCGCCGATGTTTCGCTTTCTAGGTTCCAGAAGTGGCATATATCATTCTGAACCCAGCCAATGTTCTTCAAATGATATCTGTTACTAGGCCAGTGTATGTACAGAGAGCTCTCTTATTGAGCTCTAAGAGCTTTTTGGTTTTATTTGCGTTTGGAATTATAAATCTTTTTGACTGACTACACTTTTTGACAGCCAACCAATTGGTTATCACCTTTTGTTCTTCCCAGCATTTAATTTCCATTTTTATAGTACAGTTTGATATACCACAGAATGGCTCTGGGACAAAAAACTGTGAACTAGATCCTATTTTAGCGAGATCGTCTGCTATTTCATTCCCTTTAATGCCACTGTGTCCCGAAACCCAATATATGTTTACTGAGTAGCTCGTTTGACACAATAGTTTCAATGACAGAATACATTCCCAGACAATTTTCGATGTACATAACTAAGCGCAAAATGACTTTAAAGCTGCCCGACTGTCCGAGAAAAAGACAAATATTTGCATATCTGTACTTTCTTTTCTGGCAAACATTTACGCATTCTAGTATTGCAAAGATTTCTGTTTGAAAAACTGTTGGCCACTGTCCCATAGCCCCTGACATTTTGATTCCAGGATCATAGATTTCTGCCCCAGTTTTCGTTCCAACTTTTGAGCCATCTGTGAAAAATATGATTAAACCTTGGCAAACCGTGGACTCTCTGGCTTCCAAATCTGCACGCGATGTTTCGCATACCTTGTAAGGAACGTCATAGTTGTCCTCCGGTTTCATCCAGTCTCCGTTCATAGTTATCACCGGTCCTCTTTTTAAATGTTGTAATATACTCAGATGACCGGTAAAATCACCTAACATTATATTTCTAGACCTTTTAAGCATCCGAGGGCTTCTTTTCACCTTTAACTGCACATATTCATTCAACGGCAACAGATTGAGAATTGCATCTAGTGCTTTCGATGGTGTGCTGCGCATAGCTCCAGTTATAAGGACTGCATCCTTTATTATGAGTACCCCTTTGAGGTTCTGTATGATAAAGACTAGGACTTATTTTGACAGCTGTTTAGTGTCAATGTCAACGAAAACCTTCATTAAAAGTTAAAGTTTTACTTCAAGCGAAACAATGCGAGGTCTTACGGAAGAAAAGCAAAAATGGATTGTGACTAAGTACTGCTCTGAAAAGGGATTGTCGCTGAAAAAATTAGCAAAAGAAGAAGGTGTTAGTGTTTGTGCGGTCCAAAATGCGATCAACCTGTTTGTTATGCATAGCACATTGAAGAACTTACCCGGCCGTGGTAGAAAAACAGGTGCGTCAAACCCAAATTTGGACAAACAAATTTGCAAAGTTTTTGAAGGAAAAAAGGAGGTCAAAAGCCCCCACCCCCACACACAAAACCCCACCCCCCCCCGCGAACCGCCCCACAAAAACAACTCAACCTCCCCCCCTCCCGGGGCACAATTTTTATTTTATTTTATTGAATCAACCAACAGGCTTCAATCAGCCCCAATGGTGTTATGCTAATATAAAATCTAAAATACAACTCAATAATTATAACTTAAAAACATAAAACTGTTATTCACGATTAACTGTGCCGGAGTAAATCTGACTAAATCTGCGCCGAAGTGTCTGACGTGGTGCACATTGAAATCGAATACTGAGGCTACTCTGTTGAAGACTCTTTGAAGTCCGTTGATTGCTCCATTCATTCCGTGATTTGTGCGACGAAAAGGTAGACTCAGCATCGAATTATTCTTTAATGCACGCGGTCGTAGATCCAGATTGATTTGCTCGAGTATGGTTGGGAAATCCACTCTCCTTGCAAGGTATCGGCGATAAATAAAGATCTGGCAGTGTCTCTTCGGGTCGAAAGTGGCTCCAGATGAATCAGTTGGCATCGATCTCTCGTAGCTAGGCAAACGGAAAGGATCTCTCCAAGGTAATAACCGGTGCGCAAAACGCAAGAATCGGCGTTGGACGGATTGGACTCTTTCAACCCCACTGTTGTAGCTTGGATTCCAAACTGCAGAGATATATTCAAGGACAGATCGGACCAACGAGGAGTATAATGACTTCAGGCAATAAACATCGGTAAAAATTTTGGTGATTCTAAAGATAAAACCTAACGTTCTAGATGCTTTATCGACCACATATGAAATATGCTGCTTGTATGCGAGTCGCGAGTCCAAAATTACGCCTAAATCCTTCACGTGGCTCACTCGTTCAATGTCTATCCCTGACAGATTATAGTTGAAGATGATCGGGTCCTTTTTTCGAGAAAAGGAAATAACTGAGCATTTAGTAGGATTCACTTCCATTCGATTAACGATGCACCAGTCTGCGAAGGCATGTAGCTGACGCTGAAGAGTGTGACAATCGGCAATGGAACAGATACGAAGGTAGAGTTTGAGATCATCAGCATATGATAGTCGAGGTCCCACAATGACAAGGTAAACATCGTTGAAGTAGAGCAAGAAGATCAGCGGTCCAAGATGGCTACCCTGAGGTATTCCCGATGTCGCTGGATAAGTATCGGAACGGTAGTCACCTATAGCAACCATGAGTTGGCGACCAGTAAGATATGATTGAAACCATTGTAATAGAATGCCATTGATCCCGAGTCGGCTTAGCTTAGCAATAGCAATAGCATGGTTCAGTTTGTCGAAGGCAGCTGACAAATCAGTATAAATCACATCTGTTTGAGCTCGGTCATTCATCCCCCACAACACCACCCCCCCTTCCAAACCCAACACTCAAAAAACAACCACCACCACAAAATTATATAATAAAGCCTCCCCCCAACAACATTAGTTCCTATATTATTCTTTTATTTTTTTTTTTTTTTTTTTTTTTTTAGACGGGATGGAAAATCTGCAACCAGACACCTGAAGAACTCAGGGTGTGGGGATGAGGGTGCCAACTCCTCGACCCACTAAAAACCCACCCGTGCCTTTAGCCCTGGTCCCTCCCCGGAACCACCTTTCGGTATTACTTCGGGGAGGGGGCTATTGTGCTTGTTCAGCACCCACTATGTCTAACTACTTAGGGCTTTAGTAGTTAGGTGGTCCCTGCGACCTGCCTTTGGTCGTTTCGCCATTTTTGTTGGAGATCAAGGACGATCTGGGAGGCTGCTACGCATACCGCGTCCCAGACGTCCCGGTCTTGACACATCCTCTGGACCAAGTTATCCGGAGTCGTGTCGCGACCGCATACGGCCATCATGCCGGATCTCGCGCCGTCGAAGCGAGGACATGCGAAAAACACATGTTCTGCAGTTTCTTCGACTCCCGCGCACTCACTGCATGCGGAGGACTGTGCATGCCCATATTTATGCAGGTATTGTCTAAAACAGCCGTGGCCAGACAATATCTGCGTTAAGTGGAAGTTCACTTCACCGTGTCGCCTACCGACCCACCCGGTTAATTCCGGGATTAGTCGGTGGGTCCACCGACCTTTGGTGGAGTTGTTCCATTCCCTCTGCCACTTAACCATGGATGCGGCTCTAGTGGTCTTTCGGATACCTCTTGTTCCACGTTGCTCGAAGCACTCTACGTCCTCTTTTATGACGATGCCTATTGGCATCATCCCCGCTAGGACGCAGACCGCGTCGCGTGATACCGTTCGGTATGCACTCACCACTCTTAGGCACATAAGCCTGTGTGTACTCTCGAGCTTATTTGCGTAGCTCTTGGTACTCAAGGCGGTGATCCATGCCGGCCCGCCGTACCTAAGTATGGACAGGGCGACACTGGCCAGGAGTTTACGCTTACTCCCTTGCACCGCCGAGCTATTCGACATCATGCGGGATAATGCCGATATAGCCATAGAGGCTTTCTTGCAAGCGTAATCGACGTGACTGACAAAGGACAGCTTGTCGTCGATCATAACCCCAAGATACCTCAAGAACCTCTTCGATTCTACTGTGCAGTTACCTGCACTAATCGTCGCATGTTGCTCCGATTTTCGATTGTTCACCACCGTGACCTCGGTCTTATGGTGGGCTAGCTCCAATTGCCTGGAGCTCATCCATCTCTCCACAATGCCAATGGAGTGTGAGGCCGTTAACTCGACCTCCTCGATGGATTCACCACATATCTCCAGGGTGATGTCGTCTGCGAACCCGACTATCTTTACCCCGCTCGGGAACTCAAGCCGCAGTACCTCGTCGTACATCGTGTTCCATAACACCGGACCCAGGATCGAACCTTGCGGGACGCCTGCGGTGATCTGCACACGTTTCTGGCCTGCCTCTGTATTATATACCAGTACGCGATTCTGGAAGTAGCTTCCGAGAATCTTGTACAGGTACCCAGGAACCTGAAGGCGTTGGAGCGAGTCGGCGATAGTCGCCCAACTGGCGCTATTGAACGCATTCCTCACGTCAAGGGTGACCACCGCACAGTATCGTACTCCTCGCCTCTTGCGCTGGATTGCCACCTCGGCCGTCTTGGTGACGGACAGGATGGCATCCACCGTCGACTTCCCTTTACGGAAGCCAAACTGATTACTAGACAGACCGCGTATACCCTCCGTGTATGTTGTCAGTCTGTTGAGGATTACCCTCTCGAGCACCTTACCCGCTGTATCCAACAGACATATTGGTCTATATGCCGATGGATCTCCTGGTGGCTTCCCTGTCTTTGGTAGCAACACAAGGGTCTGAATTTTCCAGGCGTCTGGGAAGACGCCCTCGTTCAGACACTTTTGCATCACCACCCTGAACATTCCGGGATCCAGCAAAATAGCCGTCTTGATGGCCAGGTTCGGAATACCATCCGGTCCCGGCGCTTTGTTCACCTTTAGCGACTTTGCTATCGCAATGAGTTCATCATTCGTCACCGTCGCCTCGTCGCCGACCCCCGTTGTGCCGTTGTCGGTGCCCACGTGGTCACGGGTGTTCGGCTGAGCCGTCCACCCTTCCGTCGCTATGACAGCGTTAAGGTCTGGGATACTGGAACGCTGGTCATGGGACACGTCTACGGCGGCGGGGGGCCATGGACTTGGGTCGTGGCTCGGAAAGAGTCCCCCAACGATCACCTGCAGCAGCTCTGATGAACGCTCGGTTGGAGCCGCCGATCCTCTGGTTTTGGCCATTACAACCCGGTAGGCGTCACCCCACGGATTCGTATTGGCCTTCTGACACAGACCCTCGAAGCAGGCTCGCTTGCTGGCCTTTATCTCCCTCTTTAGTGCGGCCTTCGCGGCGACTAGCGCCCCTCTACGCTCGATTCTATCGGCGTCTGACCGCGCTCTTTGCACCCTCCGTCTTGCGTGGAGGCATGTTCTTCGGAGGTCGGCGATCGACTCCGTACACCAATACACCGGCGATCTTCCATTCCTCGGTTTGACTTCCCTCGGCATGGTCGCATCGCACGCTCGTGTAAGTGTCATAACGAGTCTTTCGCCGCAAGGTTCCTGGGTTTCGCGTAAGTTTCGTTCCCTCTCAAGCGCCTCTTTAAAAACCTCTACATCAAAGTAGGACGTCCTCCATCTGCGGGCGAATGGAGTGGATGCTCCTCCTTCCGCACGCTGCCTTGTATTGTGGACGATACAATAACGTACCGCCAAGTGGTCGCTATGGGTGTAGCCATCATCCACCCTCCAATTGCTAATTAGCCCAGGACTGCTAAATGTTATATCGATAATCGATTCCGCTCCATTTCTATGGTAGGTACTCGTGGTACCCACGTTGGCTAGGTCTACATTGAGCCTAGCCAAGGCCTCCAGAAGAATCTGGCCCCTAGGGTTGGTAAGGCGGCTCCCCCACTCGAGCGCCCAAGCGTTGAAGTCCCCCGCTATTACCAACGGGTTCAGGCCAGTTAGCTCCGTTGTCATCCGATCAAGCATATTGGAAAACTGTTCGATCGACCACCTTGGCGGTGCGTAGCAGCTGCAGAAGAACACTCCATTCACTTTTACAACCACGAAGCCTTCGTTTGTGTTGGACACAACCTCCTGAACCGGGTACTTACCCGTCGTTCATAATGCCGCCATATTAGCCCTGTCCGCAAACCAGTTCCCGTTGCCGGGTGGGATGCGGTATGGGTCGGAAATTATGGCGATATCCGATGCCGACTCGCTAACTGTCTGACACAGCAGTTGCTGGGCTGCCTCACAATGGTTCAGGTTTAGTTGGGTTACCTGCATTACGGTTGGCTCGTTGGTATACCCTTAGCGGCCGGGCACTTGGCCCCCCCCCATGACGTGCTTATCGTCCGGTTTCCCGGCGCACATCAAGCATTTGGGGGGACCTTTGCAATCCCGCGCCTTGTGGCTAGTGCTGCCACACCTTCTGCACATGTTGCTCCTATCTGGGCCTTTGCATTCCCAGGACATGTGCCCGCTCTCTAGGCATCTGAAACATGCCTTCGGCGGCTGGTGCAGGCTTAGTGGGCATATTGACCATCCCACCTTCACCTTCGCCACTTTCAACGCCGCGTCTGCGTCGACTGCCGCTACCCTCAGGGTTGCCACCTGGGTCCCAAGTGGACCCTTCCTCAGACGTATGTCTGCGGCGGCAACCTCGACCTTGCACTGTTCCTTCAGTGCAGTGGAGATCTCGTCTGCCTCGGTGATCTCATCCAGGTTTTTACACTGGATCGTCACCTGCGAGACGAGGGCGCGCACCTCCACACCGTCACCTAAGGCCTGTTTTGCCAGGTCTCTATACGCCGGGCCCTTAAGCGTTGTCGCTTTTTTAAGCTCCAGGAGCATTTCGCCGGTGCGGGTACGGCGTATACTCCGCACATCGGCGCCTAGGCCTGTCAGTTTAGCGTCCCCACGCATCGCTTTCAAGACCTCGGAGTACTTTGACGCCTCGGTCTTAACGATGAGGGCCTCTCCGCGGTTACGCTTGCGGGCCACCTGTCGCTTATCTTTTTCTTTTTTAGTTTTATTTCTTTTTTTTCCTCACTTTATTCCATGAGGCTTCCCTGCCCCGCCTGGGGTCATCGCTTGTCCCCCTCCTAGCACTGGCATCTGCCTCCGTGCTGGTTATGGCTGTTGTTGTCATTGGAGCCCTGCCGCTTGGGCCCCCTTCGGCGCTTGAGACAACACGCGAGCTGGTTGGCGCGCCTTTCGCGCTGGGCTTAGCGCCGGGGCCTCTCTCTTTGCGAGAAGCCGAAGCTGGTCGCGAGGATGGACCCTCTGACCCCGCCGCCACGTTCGCATAGGTTCGTTTCCCCTTTGGGGCTTCCGACACGATGCGCTTCTTAGAAGCGCCGGGTGCCGTCTCGCCCGGGGACTGCCTAGCCCGCTTGGAGGTCCCCGCCCCCATGGATAGGGTGGACTCTCCGACGGAGACGGATGATTCCGTCTGCGTCTGCTTCGAGGCAATGTCCCTCGCCCTTTCGGTGGCCGCTAGCCGTGCCAACTCTTTGGCACTTTGCTCGGCTAGCAGTTTGGCCTCCAGCTCCTCCCTCTCCTTGCATGCAGCCTGCACTGTCATGCGTAGCCTAAGAAGGCTCAATTTTAGGTCTTTCGCAATGTTGTTGCGCGACGACGTAAAGTCGATGATCGCATCCAACTGCTCCGAGACCTCCATCACCTTAGGAAGGGTTTCCCGCATCCTATCCATGGCCCGGATGAGTCCTGGCCCATCCATGGCCACGCCTAGCTTGGTGCCACCTGCCTCCGATGCCGTAGCACTACCGCAGGTGTCGCTCACGCCCGATCCCACCGTTTTACGCGGTGGGGACCTCGCTAGGCCGCCTTTAGCGAACGGATTCGCTCTCTCTTGTGTCTTTTTCGTTTCCTCCATGTTGTTGGGTCCCCCTCCAGCCGCTATCCAAGCCCACGTGGAGTAGTCGCTATTGTGATCCCATGGTTATCTATGCAAGCAGGGAGGCCATGCGAGGGTTGACACGGCCCTTCATGGGGAACCGTGTTCAGAGCCGGATCAGCGCAAGACAGGTATAGGTCATCTGAGCCTACTCCCACCCGACTGGCGAGGTCGGGCGGTGGAGAATGGAACGTACTGGAGGCCTGCCAAGGTTTTAATGGGACGGAGACAACCTGTGCCGCGGAAACCTCGCCATTTCCTACTCGGTGTCACCCGGCAGTACTGAGGGAGACGACACAGGCGCCAGCCCGAATACAACGGTACCACTCGTGAATCTTTTCGCAGCCAGTTGCCATAATTGGGGTTTTACTGGCATCCACCCCAATGCGTCGTATGACGCTCCCTCCGTAGTTAGTTTAGCCGTTAAGGGGAGCTTAACGTTTCCAAGGTGCACCGCGGGGAGGCGAACTACATTCACACCTCATCGTTGAAGTCTATATCGCCCAAAGTGTCACCGTGCATAGGGACGTTGCTTGCAGCGAGATTAACGTGTTCTTCGGTTAGGCTCTCATCGGTGAAAACTTTGAAGAATTTTTGAGAGAAGAGTCGGCAGATCTCCTGAGTCGATGAAGCAACTTCACCATCAAACACCATGGACGATGGAAGACCGAACTCCTTTCGCTGCTCGTTTACATAGTTCCAAAACGATTTAGGGTTCAACTTCATTCTGCGCTGAATCCCATGTTGATATCGCGAATAACTTTGCCGACTGATCCGCTTGTATTGGTGGTTAAGTCGAACGTAATGGCATTTTAGTTGAACTGTTCGGTACCTCGTGAATTTTCTTAGTGCTGCTCTTTTGATAGACTTCAATCTACGGAGTTCCATAGTCTGCCATGGATGTTGCGTATCTTTCTGGTGGATGATTTTCGGCACGTGTCTGTCGATGGTGTACGCCAAAACATGTGACAAAGTACTTGCCGCAACTTCGACATTATAAGTATCGAAGATGGTTCCCCAGTCGATACTGGAAAGCAGGTCAGAAATAGCACGGTAATCTGCTTTCCGAAAGTCGTAGGAAACCACATCCGGTTTAATGACAAAGTCATGAAGCAACTTTCTCTCCATAGCCACAGCCAAAGGAGGGTGATGAGGAGCCTGCTTCACCAGTGGAGCAGGTGCACAGAAAATTGACGGGGCAAAGTCCTGAGCACTAACGAAGCAAAGGTCCATACTACGGTTGTTCTCATTCCTCACGTGATTGATTTGCGATAACGTACATGTACTGTAGCTGTCAAGAAGGGTGGTAGCTCTAGTATGAAACGCATAACATACAGGATCCGGATAAAGGAAACCACTGTGGGACGGTTGCCACGAAATACCGGGTAGATTATAGTCGCCAAAAATGATGATCTCGTCGATTGTAGCTGCTCTTTCCAAGATAGTTTGGATGGAGCGGCAATGAGTGTTGATAAAATCAATGTCACGTACACGATTTGGAGGTATATTTTACACCGTAAAGCGTGGAACGGTGACCCAAATTCGGAGAAATTGATTTTTTGCGAAACATTTGGAAAAAAGGTGTTGGTTTGGCGAGCAATTTGCCAGTGCGGTATGAAATCGACACCTTTTTCACAACCGCAAATATGAACGCCGAAATGTACCGGAAGGAATGCCTGCAGAAACGAATTCTGCCACTAATCCGAAAACACAAAGGTTCGACACTGTCTTAGCCTGATTTGGCATCCTGCCACTATGCGCGTGCAACCTTGGACTGATATGAAGAAAACAAAGTCCAATTTTTTGAAAAGGCGATGAATCCTCCAAATTGTCCGCAAATTAGGCCCATTGTAAAATTTTGGGCTTTGATAAAAGGAAAGCTGAGGAAGAAGGCTAGAGGAGCAGATGACATCATCTAATTAAAAAAAGACTGGGTAAACGAAAGCAAAACCATCGACGGAACGTTTGTGCAAAACCTCATGAGGAACATCTAGAAGAAGGTGCGAGAGCTGACCAGATCTACGAAAAATTAAATGAATACTGATGTAATGGGCTTTTTTGATGATCAATAAAAAATGTAAATAAATTTGAGTTGCAAAATAAATAAAACCTATTTGAATGCAGCAATATTTAGGTGTACTCATAATTAACGATACAGTCCTTAGCAATGCCTGCAGTTTTTTTTCTTCCCCACCCAACCATTTCCCCCCCCACCACCACCAACCCACCCTTCTTTAAACAAAAAAATACACACAACAATTGTTTTCAATTTTTTCACCCCTTTTTGAAGAACACCAACAAACAACAAAACTTTTTTTTTCCCCAAACAAGTGTGCATTCCACTCCCCTTACCACCACAATAACCCCTAGGTATTTATCTTCTCCCCAAAATAGGGGGTGTTCTTCTCCACCCCCCACTGCTTTATGATTAAACTTTCTCTTTCTTGTGAAAGGTACAATTACTTCTTTCGATGGATTAATGCTTAGACCCTCCTTCATACACCAAGATTGGGTAACCTTTAAAGCCTGCTGCTTTCTACCCGATACTAACGTTTGCATTAAAAAAATGGACTTTTTTCGAATGGTGATAAAAAAAACTAAGACAGATAATTGCTTTTGATAAATTTCCCATGGAAGGTAATTATTTAAGCTTACTTGCAAAAAAATTCTACGCCCTTGCGAGCGGCCTTCCGGCAGTTAACCGGAACATTCACCATGGCGGACAAAAACATGCGTGTAGGCATGTTTTTGAGTTCTTTCTTTGTTTTATTTATCAATTCCTCCTCAGTTTTCGCGACAAAATTGTTGGAGTAGATCTTACGCTTCAGGTTGGTCCAGAAATTCTCGATGAGACGCAGCTGGGGAACGTTGGGTGGGTTCGTCGACTTGGGTACCACATCGATATTCAGCCGCTCCATCTCCTCCAACGATCGCTTCGAGTAGTGGGCCAACGCCAGATCCGGCCAGAACACCGCGTCTTCGCCCTTATGGTATTTCTTGATGAACGATGCAACTTTCAGCAGGCATTTCGTATTATAAATTTCCCCGTTCACAGCCAGTCCGGAGCAAAAGAAGAGCGGCTTTGACATCCCTTCTCGCTGATGGTCAGCCACAGCAGCAACTTCTTGGGGAGCTTGGTGTGTGAAATGAACTTCACCTGGAAGCTAACTTCCTTCGTGGGGGAAGTAAAATACGAAGTGCCCTGCCAGTCGTTGCCATCCAGGGTGACAGGTCTAGTCGTCCATCACCACCGCCACGTCGCGATTCGCCGGGAAAATCGAATTGACCATCTTATTCAGCCGCTGCCTCTGCGTCATTGCCTGCAGCTCCGAAACCAGTGGACGCAACTTCCGCTTCCTGATATGTATGTTCATATTCGCCAGGTACTTTTTCACTGTTTGGCCGGTTGAACCGACCTCCCGGCCAAGCGCACGCACCGATGTAGCCACTTTTTCCTCGGTCTTCCTCTTCAGCATCCTTTGGAGCTTCTTGTCACTCAGGGTCGTCGGCCGTCCGGAACCGGGCTTTCTTTCAATGGTTTGATTGTTGTCTAATAGTGCCAAGATGTTGTAGATGCCGGAACGGGCGTATCTGGCGTCCACAAAGTGCCGCACGATGTCCGTTTTCGACGCGGCGGGGTGCCGTTTTATGAGCGCGCACACTTCTGAACGGAGTTGCTTCACTGTTTTTGCCACCACGGTTAGAGTTCGACTGATAGAGCTGTCGAATTTTGTCCGATGACTCATGGGTTACTATGATTGATGCTGCATGGGTAGTTTCGTCAGTGCGGATGAAGGTAAACCCATGAAATATCGGCAATTTTTGTCCATTATTTTAAATGCAAAAGTTATTATTTCTCCCCCCCCCAAAAAAAAAAAATTTCCCCCCCCACCCCCCCCCCCCCCCCCCACCCCCCCCCAACCCCCCCAAAAGAGAACCCCCCCCACAACACCCCACAAAAAGAGAGAAGACTCCTCCCCGGGCCCCCCCCCTAATAAAAGACTCCCCCCCCTCCGCAGTGATTTCTCTTCTTCCAAGCATAGTAGGAATCCAGTGTACAATGCTAGTGTTTAAATTCCTCCTCTTCATAGCTCGAACCATTGAGGAGTAAGATATATTGTCAAACGCTCCTTCAGTAGCTATTTCTTTTACTGGCACATATTTTTCGACTTTTCCTACTAGCGTATGAAGCGACTGTTGATTTACCAGATTGATAAGCAAACTGAAATGTTGACAAACAATGCTTTTGCATCTAAGTTGACTCGACATACTCCTTCCTTCAGCACCACTGATGAAAGACTAATAGGTCTGACAGATTTGGGATTTTTCTTATCACGCTTACCAGTTTTTGGTATAAAGATTACTCTTACTAACCTCCATTTTGATGGGATGTAGTTCAGCCTTAAAAATATTCATCAGAAACGGAACCAGCATGGCTTCACCCTTTTCGACCAAATGCTCCGTCGACACCTGCAGATTTAAATGGCTGAAATGATCTAATTGCAGGTTCTACCCTGGATGTTGTAAAAATTTCATCCTCTATATCTAGTGCCCCTGTGCATTCCTGTCTATTAGACTCTCGTAAAGTCTGCAAGGAACATTCTTCCACACCAATATGATCAGGATCCTCACACAAGTCCGAGCCCGGAAAATGAGTTTTCATCATAAAACTTAAGGTATCATGTGGGATTCTAGTATAAGCCCCGTCTTGGAGTTTATTGTTTCCAAGTTCAACCGTATGATACTTTGCAAGAGTTCTCTGTAGTCTTGCAACTATTGGCGTATTATCAATGCTTTCGCACGTTGGTATTCAAGTTCTCCTCTTAGATTTCCTTATCTCATAATTGTATTCAGTGAGAGCTCTTCTATACTGACTCCAGTCTGAGCTGCTCTTTGTATTATTAAACAATTTACGGAAGACTTTCCTAAGACGCTCAAGCTTCGAATTCCACCACGGGTCGTCCCTGTTCGAAATCGATTGCGTTCTGAACAATAGTTATCCACTCACGGAAAAGTTCAAGGACACTACACATGGTATATTAAGCCAAATTCAACGATCTTGCAATTTTGGAACCTAACCAAAACCTAACCTAACTACGCCTCTAGTATTGGGAATCGAATTTTTTTGACAATTTTATGCTTAAATTTCTGTAGAGAACAATTGGTGGAAGTTTGATCAAAGTAGTTGATCGCGTTCAGAAATGACGTCGAATGGAACTCGAAAGAAGAAAACATATTGTGCACAAACACTTGGAAAATCCAGAGAGGTCCGGTTTCAAGCTGGTTAAAGTGCTAAAGATGCCAAAAACAACAGTTTGTCGAGTGCTCAAAACCTACATGGAAGCCCCGAGTGTGGAAAGGAATCAGCGGACCTAAGAAAAAACAGTAACCAGGAATCGTCAGCTTGCTGCGCGCAAGGTGTTGAGCTGCATTAAAGCCAACCCCGGTCTTTCGATCCGAGATGTGGCCAGGAGGTACAACGCCAACTTTCAAACGGTGCGGAACATCCTTGCCAGGGAAGGATACAAGTCGTGCAAAGCCAGTAAACACCCGAACCGGCACATGAAGCAGAATTCCGTGGCCAAAAATTGTGCAAGGCTCTTATACGTTTGATTTTTGGCGAAACACGAGGGCTGCATATTGATCGATGACGAAACATACGTCAAACTCGATTTTAAGCAGCTTCCCGGTCAGCTTTACATCGCGACTGGATGTGGGGATGTGCCGGGAAGATTCAAGTTCGTGTTTGCCAACAAGTTCGCGAAGATGGCCATGATTTGGCAAGCGATTTGCGGTTGTGGCCTGAAAGTGGAACCATTCGTAACATCCTCGACGATGACACCCCAAGTTTACATCGAAGAATGCCTGAAAAAGCGTGTATTGCCGTTTATCCGCAAGCATAGGAGCAAAGTCATCTTTTGGCCGGATTTGGCCAACTGCCACTATTCCAAGGTGGTTCTGGAGTGGTATGCTGCCAACAAGATCGATTTTATACCCAAGCTCATGAATCCTCCCAATTGCCCGGAGGTTCGATCAATCGAAAAATACTGGGCAATGTCAAAGCAGCAAATTCGACGAAGCGGCGGGTTGGCCAAGGACATCCAGCAAATGCGTGCAAAATAGAAGAAACGCGCTGATTCCGTGTCCGTTTCCTCTGCTCGAGTGCTGATGGGCTCCATCAAGAGTAAAGTTTGAGATTTCGTTCGAGTCGGAGAAATGTAACCATCGAATGCTGTAACTATGAAGTTTCAATAAAAGTGCTGTAATGCAACCATTAATGAACTTTTTAAACTTATCGAATCACGAATTGCAGGTCTTTTTGAGCGTAATCATTTACTTTTAGTCAGCCTTTAGGAGCGCAGTAAATAAATATTAGCAGTGCGTCCAGATTTTAAGTGAATCTAGTTTGAGTTTGATTTCAATAAAAAAGAAATGTAATCCCCAGCCCATGCCGAGCTGTTCAAAGACACCATCGTCTACAAATCAATCGTGTTGCGGCGGAATCGGAATGGAACACCATCTTTTGCAGGTGCGTCGAGCGTGAAGATTGATTTTGGAAAATAATATTTACTCTGCCTTCTTCCCAATTTTCCATGCCATCAACGATTGGATCGCACGCATCCAGCTTCTCGTGGGTGGAATGACAAATGGCAGCCTGAAATCATTCACATATTCCATTTTGGGGGAGCCCAAAATAAGCGGAAGGCCTATATTGACATTCACGAGTTTATCGGATTTCATTGCCTCCACTTGCCCTATGCCTACCAATATGGAAGGGGAGGGTCCAAAACGCATCCTTTCGATGGAAAAGTTCAGTGGTATTCTTCAGATTTTGGCGATTGTTTGGGTCAAAACATCCCGGAATGGATCGTTGGTTAAAATCCCAAAAAACCACACATTGACCATTTTACCCTAGGGGTGCATCTCCCTTTCACAGGACAAGCGTCTCGGCGACGTCGAAAAAATGAAAGGAAACGGTTTGGATTGTCGGTGGTAATCCTATTCCGGCGGCAACAGCAGACAGTGGCAATCTGGTGAACTTGATTTCGTTTATTATTATTTACTCAAAGTCAAATTGGGTTCTCATTGCGACCCCACGAGATAAACAAATAGAAAATGAAATTCCCGGAAAAAAAATAGAACGAGACGAGACAACGGCAGATTGCGATTAAAAATAAGAAAGCGAAAAGTTTTCGGTTTACCCCCCACCGCCTCCGCTCACGACAAGGGACATCTTCGGTCGGGATGCGAAGTTTCCGAGGAATTTTCCCACGGAACAACGTCGCTTCGATTTGGAAGATGATCTGCTTGTTGATTTCGTTTCTTATTTCTTTCTTTTTTTTTTCTTCGGAAGAAGAGATGAGATCCGTTTTGTAAGATTCAGGTCTAGAGGAACTGGTGGAGCCAACAAAGTTGACGTTTTGTTGTTTAATAAAGGCGAGGACAATAAGTTTATGGAAAATATGATCCGAAAGAGAGGATGACGCGATTGCTAATTTCTTGGTTCAGCTAAGTTGTTTATGAACGCGTTGGATTGTTTTTGGAAAGTAAATTTCCGGGAGAAAGTGGTGGTGGTAGTGGCGGCGGTGAGTTGTTTTGTTAGGGGGAGTCGAAAGAAGTTGTATTGAATATGATATAAAAAATTATTTACTGAGGGTGCCAACTCCTCGACCCATTTAAAACCCACCCGTGCCTCTAGCCTTGGTACCCCCCCCCCCCCCCCCGGAACCACCTTTCAGTATTACTTCGGGGAGGGGGCTATTGTGCGTTAAGCACCCGCTTATGTCTAACTACTTAGGGCTTTAGTAGTTAGTTGATCCCTCTGACCTGTCGCTGGTCATTTCGCCACTTGTCCTGTAGCTCTAAGACAATCTGGGAGGCCGCCGTTTTTACCGCGTCCCAAGTGTCCTGTTCTTGACACATTCTCTGGACAAGATTGTCCGGAGTCGTGTCCCAACCGCTCACGGCCATCATGCCGTTCCTCGCGTCGTTGAAGCGAGGGCAAACGAAGAACACATGTTCTGCAGTTTCGTCCGCTTCCGCGCATACGGGACACGCAGAGGACTCGGCGTGCCCGTACTTTTGCAGATACTGTCTGAAGCAGCCGTGGCCTGACAGTATCTGTGTCAAGTGGAAGGTAACTTCCCCATGACGCCGATCGACCCATCCAGATATTTCCGGAATTAGTCGGTGGGTCCACCGACCTTTGGTGGAATTATTCCACTCCCTCTGCCACCTGGCCATCGATGTAACTCTGGTGGTCTTGCGAATACCTCTTGTGCCCCTTTGCTCGAAGCACTCTGTATCCTCTTTTATGATGATGCCAATGGGCATCATCCCCGCTAAAACGCATACCGCGTCGCGTGACACTGTGCGGTATGCGCTGACCACTCTCAGACACATTAGCCTGTGAGTACTTTCGAGCTTACCGAGGTAGCTCTTAGTACTCAGGGCGGTGGCCCATGCCGGCCCGCCATACCTCATTATAGACAAGGCGACGCTTGCCAGGAGCCTGCGCTTGCTCCCCTGTACCGCTGAGCTATTCGACATCATGCGGGATAATGCCGATATAGCCATAGAGGCTTTCTTGCAGGCGTAGTCGACGTGACTGATGAATGACAGCTTATCGTCGATCATGACCCCCAGGTACCTCAGAGACCTCTTCGATTCGATTGTGCAGTTACCTGCACTGATCGTCGCGTGTTACTTCGATTTTCGGTTGTTAACAACCGTGACCTCAGTCTTGTGGTGGGCTAGCTCCAGTTTCCTGGAGCTCATCCATCTCTCCACAATGCCAATGGAGTGCGAGGCCGTTAGCTCCACCTCTTCGATGGATTCACCACATATCTCAAGGGTGATGTCGTCTGCAAACCCGACGATCTTCACCCCGTTCGGAAATTCAAGCCGTAGTACCTCATCGTACATCGTGTTCCATAGCACCGGGCCCAGGATCGAACCTTGCGGGACGCCTGCGGTGATCTGAACACGTTTCTGGCCTACCTCTGTGTTGTACACCAGCACGCGATTCTGGAAATAACTTCCCAGAATCTTGTACAGGTATCCCGGAACGTGAAGACGTTGAAGCGAGTCAGCGATAGCTACCCAACTGGCGCTATTGAACGCATTTCGCACGTCGAGGGTGACCACAGCACAGTAGCGGACACCTCGCCTCTTGCGCTGGATTGCCACTTCGGCCGTCTTGGTGACGGACAGAATTGCATCCACCGTCGACTTCCCTTTACGGAAGCCGAACTGGTTTTTAGACAGACCGCCTATACCCTCCGTGTATTTGGTTAGTCTGTTAAGAATAACCCTTTCGAGCACTTTACCCGCTGTATCCAACAGGCATATAGGTCTATATGCCGATGGGTCCCCTGGTGGCTTCCCTGTCTTCGGTAGCAATACTAGAGTCTGGAAGACGCCCTCGTCCAGACATCTTTGCATCGCCGCCCTGAACATTCCGGGCGCCAGTGAAATAGCCGTCTTGATGGCCAGGTTCGGTATACCGTCAGGTCCTGGCGCTTTGTTTACCTTCAGCGATTTGCCTATCGCAATGATTTCCTCGTTTGTAACGGTCGCTTCGTCCCTTTCGTCCACGGTGCCATTGTCGTGGGGCAATTCTGCCATCATAGGAGGCCAGGGTCTCTGGTCGTGGCTCGGAAAGAGTCCCCTAATGATGACCTGTAATAGCTCTGGTGATTGCTCGGTTGGAGCTGTCGTGCCCTTGGTTTTAGTCATTACCACCCGATAGGCGTCACCCCATGGGTTCACGTTGGCTTTCGAACACAGACCCTCAAAGCAGGCTCGTCTGCTGGCCTTTATTTCTTTCTTGAGTGCAGCCTTAGCGGTGGCTAGCACCACGCGGCGCTCCGTTCTTTCAAAGTCCGACCGCGCTCTTTGCATCCTCCTTCTAGCTCGGTGGCAGGTTCTCCGGAGGTCAGCGATCGTCTCTGTCCACCAGTAAACCGGCAACCTTCCATCCCTAGGTTTGACCTTTCTGGGCATGCCCCCGAACGCCCCCCCCCAGGTTCCTCCTCTTTTTTCCCCCCCCCCCCCCCCTCTATATATTTTTTTTTAGAGTACCACGTCCTCCATCTGCGGACGAATGGAGTAAGTGCTCCTCCCTTTGCGCGCTACCTAGCGCTGTGGGTGATGCTATCGCGAACCGCCAGGTGGTCACTATAGGTGTAGCCATCCTCCACCCTCCAGTTGTTCAACAGCCCTGGGCTGCAGAACGTCACGTCGATAATCGACTCCGCTCCGTTTCAATGGTAGGTACTACTAGTACCTACGTTGTCCAGGTCTACGTTGAGCCTGGCCAAGGCCTCCCGCAGTATCCGGCCCCGTGGGTTGGTAAGGTGACTGCCCATTCTAACGCCCAAGCGTTGAAGTCACCCGATACTACCAGCGGGCTACGGCCAGTTAGCTCCGTGGTCATCCGATCTACCATTTGTGAGAACTGGTCAACCGACCATCTCGACGGTGCACAGCAGCTGCAAATGAACACTCCGTTCACTTTTGCGACCGCGAAGCCCTCGTTTGAGGTGGACACAACCTCCTGGACTGGGAACTTGCCCGTCATCCAGGGCTGCAAAATGGTGAGTAGACACCTGGGATGGAGCGTGCGTCCCCGCAACATAGTTATGGTCCTCACAAGTTCCTACCTCATGCTTCCACGGGTCAAGAGATGACAAAGACCGCCAGCTAAGGGTTGCGTACTTAGCTGGTAGTGCAGCCTGGGCACTGTTGTCCTTCTGACTTCAGCTAGATTGAGGAGGTGCGTGCCGAGCGTCTGTCCACCAAGGAGGTGCGGCTCAAACAGCGACTGTCGTGGCATCCAGCGGCTGAGTAAGAAACGCTGTATCGTGTCAGCTATACCTAAGTTGGCAGCCCCACCAACGCGATGTAGGCAGCGTGACCCCGGTAAAGAAACATGCTGAAATCATACCCTACCACGAAAAAATGGATGTATTCTTTATACGGTATATAATTTCAGATCATCCATGTTGTATAATAATTTTGAATTGTTTTCTTCCCCCGTATGATAATGCAAGTCCTTCTACAATTGCAGCAGGATCAGCAGACATGCAGACAATACAAATATAATTGTTATTATCATTTTATATTATAACATCCCTTCACAATATTATTCAATGCTATTTTCAGCTTCGCATTTGCATCGTTGTAAGTTTTGGCCCACCTTACTCACGTTATGTATTTGAAAAGATAGGATGGTTTTTTACATTTTTTTTTTTTTTAGAGAGAGGATTATGAATGACAGATTCGACAAAAAAAAAAAATATTCGTCGTCCAAAATAGTTAATTTAAAAACTAAAATTGTTTATGATCCTACCTTTTCTATTTTACAGACATAAAGAATCATTTATGGGCCCTGTAGGAAAAAAGAGTTATCAAAGAATTTCCTGTCATTCATTTTTATTATTATTTTTTTGTTTTGGATTTATTGAGTTTCCGTTTTTGGGCAGTAATAATACTCGTATGAAATTTATTTGCCTAAATTTTCTTTGCTATTTTGCTAGGATGCCAGGTGATCAACTTTATTTCATTATATCACGTTGGAATTTTCACTATTTTAGAGTTTCAATAATCTAACATCGCAGCGGAAGAGGCAAATAGCGGCATTTAATTATTATATGTACATTATGTAGTATTTCTTATCAACATCGTATTATTTCCATCATATCATTACCTTCACATTTTCATGCAACAAACCTGATTTAGGCGGTATCTGGCTTAAACACGAAATATCCCTTCAATTTATGACATCTAGCATTCCTTATATGTCCAGTATGTAGCGCAGAAAATTACAGCTGTGGTAGGCTTTTGAAAATTACGGAATCTGTGGTAGGCTTTTGCACTTATTGCTGAATGTATTTTTCATTTCCGGTTTACAAATGGACTTTTTATCAATTCTGAGCTGATCTGATTCATGCAGCGCTGTGTGCCATTTGGCTAGTGTTTGATTTTACATTTCAATCTTTGTCATTACTTGATCATAACTCACAATATCATTATATTTGGTAATATTGCTTTATTGATTTTACTTCAAAGATGATTAAAACATTACTTATTGTTTTTTGCCCATTTATCTTTAACTCCCTTCCACTTAAATCTTCCCTTTCCTAACTCGGTAGCAATAACTATTAGGTTAGCAAAAATAAAAGCGGATTGCTATTATAAAATCAGCATCAAGTAGCAAATAGTGACCATGGCAACAGTAAATTATAATGTATAAATGTTAGTTTTGTAAAATTTCAATAGATTTAATAAAAAATTTCAGGATGCATCAAATCAAGATTTTGATAAAATGCTGCTATCGCTGAAAACGAACGAAAACGTACTTAAGCGCGAACCACAGAACTCTACACTTTAACATTCTACAACATTTCTTTCATTTCAGGATCAACCGAATGAAGATCATTTATTATATATACGAATGCTTGTAGTATTTTTCATTTACATAAATATATACACCATTATATAAATATTTCATGGGAATGGGAGGGACCATCAGGGCACCCGATTGAAGCACTCTGGATGGGGAGAGTGGGAATGCCAACTCCCCATTGCTAACAGTTTGTGAATAGAGGGCGGGCTCTTCTCCCCGCCCATTGGGGCATCCTCATGTTAGATAGCTTGCTCTTTTGACCAATTGTTCAGTCTTGTTGTTGGAAGGAGATTCTTTATATCCCTGTGGATACGTATAAGTGATGTTGCATATCGATCCACCCAACCCCTTTTTGGCCCTTCATACAACGGCATGATTAGGATAATCAGTGGTTATTACAGCTTGATCAAGTCTAACAGAGAGGAGAGCCCATTGCTGTCGGACTTAGTTTCCGTGCTACAATGGGTGGTAGTACATATCATACATCATCATACATCAAAGCCAAGCTGCGTGTTAGCTTTTTTTTAAGATGTCGTTATAATGGGGCTTGAAAGTCAATGCACACTCAAGAGTAACTCCCAAATCTCTGACCTGACTCAGTCTCTCCAATAGGTGGCCGGATATGGAATAATCAAAACTGGTCGGTTTTTGCTTACGGTGGAAAGAGATGACATTACACTTGTTTATGCAAAGCAATTGCAAGAGTAACTTTTCTGCATACGATCTACGATGACCTGCAAATCTTCACAGTCGGTGATGCTATAGATGACCTTGTACATCTTAAAGTCGTCAGCGTAGAATAGACGACATCCAGGTGGCAGTATCGTTGATGAATAGGCAAAACAGAAGCGGTCCAAGATTACACCCTTGGAGAACGCTGGAGATATTCGTGAATAATTTGGATTGCGAATCATCAATCTTAACACAAAGCGTGCGGTAAGTTGCAAACCATGAGACCATGGAACTAGAAAACCCAAGCTTGTCAAGTTGGCCTAGTAAAATGCTGTGGTCCACTCGGAATGCAGCTTTGTGATCAGTATAAACGGCATCAACTTGTCCTCCAGAATCCATGGTACGAATACAGAGCGACACGAATTCAGTTAAATTCGTCATGACAGACCGTTTTGGATAGAATCCATGTTGAGGCGTGAAAACTTAGTTTTTGCAGAAACTAAAAGCGTTGATCATTGATGACAATCTCCAAAACTTTAGAGCAACAACTTAAAGATGTGATCCCTCTGTAATCTTTGGCATTCCTTTTGTCACCATTTTTATGCACTGGGAACAAAAACGAGAATTTCCATGCTGCAGGAAACTTACTCTCCTGCAACAACAAATTGAAGAACTTTGCCAAGGGAATAAGTAGAATAAGTAGCGATTCAGAACAAACCACTGAATGTTCAATTATGTCGAACGACCCAAAGTCGAGTGCATCTCTTGATGTGTCGTTTGTAGCAATAATGCCGAGTTGTCATTGAACGATTTTATAAAATGCTGTGCGAAAAAACATTTCTCAATTTCGGAACTGGCAGATTGATTTCTGAAATTGACCGATAAATGCAAGCCGGTTTCTTTTTTTTCGAATTGACAAATGCCCAGAAACGCTTAGGATTTCTTTGAAGAGGTGCCTGTGTGCGGAAAACATATCGGCGATACAATTCCGGTTGTATTTCCTATAGATATTGCTGGTACGATTCAACTCTTGATTTGCGGCGTATGACCGGATTCGGCTATATCTCCACAGTGCTTTAGCTCTGTACCGTTTCAGGCATTAGACCATGGTGGCTTCGGTGTTGATCGAGAAAAATGAACGACTTCAGCAATGATGTCACAAATTTTTTGGTTCAAATAGTGAACGGCGTCATCAACACAATCAGATTCCATTGGTAGGCAGTCAACTTGAGAGATAGCAGCACTAAGCGGAAGTCAAATGCACGAGTAGCTTCAGAGCTCTCCTCAAAAACAATTGGCACTGAAAGTTTCACTAGCACGTCCAAAGCAGGGTGGTTTGGATCCAGTGAAATTGAGGTGGTTGAGTTGAATGAGGCCTTGGAGTGAAAAGCCATCAATAAGGCTTGCGCTAGCAGACGATAAGACCATATGAGGGTCAACTTTAAGGATCCAATCCTCCATTGAAGTGTAGGCTAATTATAATCCGCAAACTGTAGGTTATTCAACCCCATGTTAGCAGTAATGGCACCAGTGGAGTCGTTATGATTTTTAATGCAGGAAATATCGCTACGTCGGTCGGGCGGTAGGTATATCACTCCCAAGTTGAAAACTCGAGTAATCCTAGTGATCCGGACCCACATCTGCTTCAAACTGTCATTGAAGGGTGTAGGATCGACATAGCTATGCCAACGTGTCGAAACAGCAATCAAGACACCACCACCAAGGTTTGTCGGACTATTGCGGCTGTTGCGATCAGTGCAATAGACTGCAAAGGTGTCACCAAACACTGCGTTGGGCACTGTATATACGGTCATCGAGTCAGGTCTCAATCAGCACTATGACGTTATATTCACTCTCGCTTGCAGCCAAAAAGATGTTATCCACCTAAGAACCAATAAACCAATGAAGTAAAACCCTAACCATAATGTTGCAGTCTATTATCTGATAGTTTGAAGGGAATTCGACTAAAAATGCATTTTTGGCGAACATTTTTGAGCGTCTCATGTTTTTCAAGTACAGCCTTTAAAGAGTGTATGGAATCAAATTGCTTCATATTCAAATGACTGTAACTTTCTACTAATTGGGTATCTTTTATAAAAAATTAGGTTGAAATCAGTTCAATGTGTTTTGTTCACATTTTAATAGTTATATTAATAGCTCTGCTGCGGCGCAAAAAAAAATTGCACACGTACCCTGAAATTCCGGATCTCTCTCATCGTGCCATCAGCAGGAAGCTGGGAATGGGGAGAGGAAACTAGACAGTTCTATTCGAGATGTGGCAAAAAAAATTGCAAAACTATCGTGCAAGATGTGAAAAAACGTGAAGAACACGTACAAAGTCCAAAACACGTACAAAGTCCAAATCGCGATGAAAGGCAGAATACGGTGGGGAAATCACGTGCACGGATGCTCTGCTACCAGCTGTTGACCAAACCGCATTGTCTCGTTATGGATGACGAGAGTTATGTAAAAGCAGACTTCCAGCAACTTCTGAGGCTCCTGTTCTTTACTGCCCATCATAAGTTCGATGTTCCTGAGGGCGTTAGCAAGCAGAAGATGTCAAAGTTTGCCAAAAAATATACATGATTTGGCAATCAATTAGCTCATCTGGAAAGCGGAGTACCCCAAATCACGTGACAACGTGGACAGTCTATCGGCAGGTATTCCTAAAGTAAAGCGTCTACTTCCACTTCTGAGATCACACGATGGTCCTACGCTTTTCTGATCAGATTTAGCCTCATGTCATACTCGAAAGATGTTCTGGAGTGGTACAATGCTAAAGAGGTCGTGCCGAAGCATCTCAATCTACCGAATGCACTGGAACTGCGGCCAATTGAGAAGCACTGGGCCATCATGATGCAGGCACTTCGTAGGGAAGTGCAATCGGAGAAAGATATGAAGAAAAAATTAATTTCGACACAAAAAAACAATAGGTCCAAACGTTGTACAAGATTTGGGTATGATAACGAAATTGAATCAAGCGAACATGCGAAAAGTTAAATAATATGTTTTGTTTTATTCTCTGAATGTTTCAATAGGTGAAATTTACCGAATCTTTTCTTGTGATGCAAATTCATTCCGTACAAGAAAGGATACTAACAACTTGTAATCAAAGATTTCCAAGCGTTTTTATTCAAACTATCGAATACAGTCACACGCATTTTCCAAACTGTTTGAAACTGTCGGCAAAAATAGGGTGAGATTATCCTATTTCTTGACTCTATCCTTTGAGTTCGCTTGAACTATACCTAAAACTGTTGGTGGTGTGCAACCTCTACATTTCACAGCAGGCGACTCTTGTGTGATAAATGAACATTTACCACCGCTGCTCTTGAAGCTTTCATTGCAACATTAACGTTTGGAAAGCTTACATTGCCAAGGCAAACAGTATGCTGAAAATAATTTGTGCATATACAGGGTGTTCGGTTCCTTAGTGCAAATATTTTCACACACGCACAATTTTGGCACCAAACTTGGCTAGAAGAAGCCTTCTTTTATCCGATTGTGGTCTTAGTTTAAGAAATTTAGCTTTTATTCGTGAGAAATAGTCGATTTAAATGTTTGTTTACAAAAGCAGATTCGCCAATTTCACCAATTTCTCGGATTTAAGATATGACATTCTTCTCCTTGGATGCCCCATCAAGCAGCGCGGTGATCAAGAGTGCTTTATGTCTTGCGCGCATACATTACCACGGCGGGGTTGAAGTCGTGATTTTATTATCTGCTAATTGGAGGCACAACATGTCGCATTCATAACAAAATTGCAAAAAAACTAAGCGAGTTAGAAAGTTTGTGTCAAAGAAAGAGATGTAAAACACTTTTAAAGCTATGTTTTTAATTTTCAATTAATTACTGATGTTTAATACGTGTTTAATGCAACAAAAACATGAAAAAAACCCTTGAAAAAAGAGATGTTTAAGAACATGTTTACCCCTCAAAAGACTCTAAATGATGATTACTCAGAGCTTAAATGAAACTTTTGGGTAGAAAATTTTCTTAGCTTTCAAATGAAGAAAGAGATTCTGGATAAATAACATATTTTTTTAGTTACAGCCAATTTAAGACTTACATGTACCAAAACATTAAAAGTTCAATAACTCCGTAAACTTTGAGATTTGACCATATGCGTAGAACTTTTTTTTTCTTCAAATATCATCCCCTATCGCCCCTGAAAATATTTGCACTAAGGAACCGAACACCCTTCCAACTCTAACAAGGTTCATACCGGAAAAGGTTAGATAGTTTTATTATTTATTTTATTTTATTAAACAATAAACAATAAAAAAATATTAATGATTTTTTTTTTGGTTTTCACTTTGAACCAAAACCAGACACGAAAAAAAAAACTATTCCCCCCAGCGTGGGGGTGGTAAGGTGCTCGTAAACAGAAAAGGAGTGGTTCCCCGCGGCGAGCAATTTTGAAGACTTGGCCTAAGTGTACATTGTCCATGGAAACACGCAAACGACGATAGTTTAAGAAAAATCCGTGATCAATAAGTGATGAATGATTCCCAGTGAGCTGACATCACTTTTCGAATTTAGCATTTCCTGCTTCACCCAACAAACATTCGTGTCGAATAACTGCTTGCTCAAACAAATTTGGAGAAGTTATTCCACTTTCTAGAAGAAAATGCTGAACAACTTCTCTAAATTTGTTTGAACGAATAGTTATTCAGCATTGATATTTGTTGGGCAGTCACTGGAATCGCTCTCCCGTTGATTGCCCCCGGCAAGATATAAAAGAATTGTGTTGCAGAACTCTTATAACCTTTATAATTATGGGATAATCTCAATGATAAAAACAATTACGAACCTTGCATTTGATAAGTGTATTGTCGATTGGATCATTAAGATGCTATCAAAAAGACAAATATCAGCAAATCTCGGAACCTCTTCCATCAGTGTAAGAGCTATAAAAGGGTTTCCACAAGGAGGCGTATTGTCACCTTTTTAATAGTAGATGATCTCCTCAAAAATCTGCAAAAACCCTAGAAAATATTTATTTGGAAACTTTGATTGAAAGGTACGCATTGGAACTTTCAAATACAGTTAAATACCTTGGAGTATTCCTTGGCAGTAAACTAAACTGGAACTTTCATTTAGAGCAGGCATTCAACAGCGTGACAAATACTCTATGGATCGCTTAAAAACATTTGGTAAGCAATGGGGATTAATGCAAAAAATGATTCATTGGATTTATTCGGAAATTGTGAGACCCAAGATTACCTATGTTTCATTGATATGGTGGCCAAAAACTAAAGAAACTGTTGTACAGAGAGGGTTAGAAAAACTTCAAAGACTAGCAACTAGTTCAATTACTGGTGCAATGAGAAGTACACCAACAAAGGCACTGGATGCATTGTTCTTCGTGCTACCATTGCATCAATACATACAATTAGAAGCTGAAAACAGCGCTCTAAGGATCAGAAGGTTTGTGAATCTTTTCGAAGATGATCTAATAGCGCATTTTAGCATTCTAAAAATTGTTAGATTTAACCCTTCAGTTATGAACAACCAAGATTTGATGGAGAAAACAAACAACTTGGACTGTTCATATTAAGTTATTTATCCTGGACGTGAGTCATGGGAAAGAGGTAGTTCAAACCTCCGTCAATGATCGATTGTTTTTTATACAGACGGTCATCAAGAAAATGAACAATCAAGTGGGAGCAGGTGTAACTGGCCAAAGGATTGACACGTAAATTTCAATGGGTAAGTGGCCAACTGTATTCCAAGCTGATTTTCAAGCAATTCTGGAATATTCTGTTATATAGATACGCAGAAACTATAGATATTCAAATATATGCATATTGTCGGACAGCCAAACAGTCTAAATGTATAAATATTTTAAAATCAGCAACATGCACTTCCAAGCATGTATGGGAATGTCTTCAATCAATCAAAAAGTTGTCTTGTCGTAATCAAGTAAATTTGTAGTGGGCCATTGTGGAATTGATGGAAACGAGAGAGCCGATGAAGTAGCAAGACTCGGAACGTATCATCAGTTCGTGGGACCTGAACCCTTTTGTGGTTTTTCTGCTTCTTCGCATAGAATGAAGATGAAAACCTGGGAATGCTTGAAAGTGGAGTAAATCTGGAACAGCACTTTCATAGCTAGGTAATTAAAGCGGCTCATTTCTCCAAACATTTCAATGACTCGCTAATTACTTGATCTTATCAAAACAAGATCTAACCATAAATACAGGCCTTATAACTGGCCACTGTCCGAACCGTTATCACTTGAAGATGATGCATGTCGATTTTGTGACTTGGATAAAGAAGACCCGGAGCACTTGTTATGCCACTGCCCGGCAATTTCCAACAAAAGATTTAAGTTCTTCAGCAATGGGCTACTAGAGCCTTTTAAGATCTGGAGAACAAACCTCAGTACGGCAGTGCACTTTTTTTGGTGTGTTATGTCGTCTTTGATGAAATATCAAATGAATATTATCCGCCGCGGGGCTTTCTGAAAAATTGGGGTTTACATTTGATAAGCTAAGGGAGAGTGGTTCATTGTGAACTTTTCCACAACTGAGGTAACATCGTGTGAGGATTCTTTTGACGATTGGAGAATTGCTTTATTATTCAAATCCGATACGTACCTCTAATATTAAACAGTAAATAAAAAATGGTTCATAGTAGCCTGGACATTTGACATACCCGAGACCTACCCTACTCCATCCTGACGACCAGACACCTGCTCCATGCGTTTTTGGACAACTCCATTCCCGGTCTTTATATCTGGTACTAATGATCCCATCTTTACGGTCTGGGCTGCATTCAAAAGTTAAATTTAAAATAAAATAACAACAAACAAACCTAATGCTTTTAACGTACCACAACTATAGAAGCGCATCCATACTGACCGTTGCCTTTGGCGTTCAGTTTCAGGCGTTGCATTCAATTGTTCTATTGATGTTTATTTTTAATGCGCACACAGTGGATAGATCTAAAGAGTCATTGAAAGATTTAACCGAATTACTGTGAGGTATGAACCGAGCTTTAGTTTCCGATAATCAAAAAGAATTCAACACCAAATTTCAAAATAAGAATTTTAACACTTTTTCCACACACACTGAACTTTTCTTAGAAATACATGTGACCATCATAGCGAGGTCAACTGCGTTGCATTGCTTATTCATTTTGGATGTTTGATTGTTAATTACGAAAAGCAAAAACAAATCGTTAATTACAGCTGTTCATTGATCATAGAAGAATGTAGCACAATTGATTGATGGAATATTTACATTTAATTACCTATATACACACCACTCGCTAACTTGTCCCCTGGGCCAGCCCTTCAAGATTTCTATGTATAATTCATGGCTTGAAGCATACCACGCTGATTGCCAGTTTACAATAATCATAAATTTGCCACTCCATGTAACGTCAACGGTTGGCAATGATTAATTGGCAAAGGGAGGTGCCAACTACTGGATAAGTGTCAGGGTAGTATCACATGAAGCAAAGCTAGGTGTGTTATTCATCAGCTCAAAGCAATCCATCTGAGGTAGGCTGATTGCTCTACTAGAAGGAATCACGTCTCACTGTTCGTAACTGAGCCTAGTTTTAAAACGATTAAAGTAACTCGGCATGGTCTGTAGGCCATTAACGAATGTGTCCAATACTTTATAGTGTTCCGTTACATATTTGCGTTCCAAATTCGTTACGAAAACGATGATTCCGAATATTTCAATCAAATTTCGTATATTTTTAGAACTGTTCAAGGCCATTTCGCTACACCTGAGGCGTATAATGTACAAGCTGGCGTCGGTTGGCTGTGTGTCTCATAAAAATATATACCAGCCCAACTCATTGGGTTAGAGGCGACCCTCCCACGTAACTGCCGTCTAGTAGTGGGAAATTGAAAACGAGCGAAAAAACGATGATTTATTATAAGTATATATTTTCCAGATTAAATTTAAATTACTACTCTGGAGAGAGGAACTATGAGGCAGAGAAAGAGTGGCAAATCTTTAGCTTACCACGGTGAGTAATTTCGAACGATGGGTTAATTTGGTTGGATTCGTAGTAGATTTCACATGAAAGTAATTTCCTTCGGCAAAGAGTGTGGAATTAACGTTTCCTGAGCATCACCTTAAAACAAGCTCATGGGATTTACTTCCTACAATTCGCTAGATGTGACAGTTTACCAAAATGATGGCTGTTGTAATAAAAGTAAATGCCTTTAGGGTATGTGTCCCTCGACTCAGCCAAATATGCGGGGATGAATTACATGTTTACTTATAACTCCTAAAGTAAGTGAGCTAGAAACGATATTCAACTAGTAAAGCGTTGGCTCAGATAAGCCTAATAAGACGTATGCAGTTCTAAACCACGACAAGTTAAACAATTTACTTGCTAAGACGAAAATTTTTATGGAGATGGATGTTATGTCGGTCTATAAGCACTATATTGGGTCTATTCGTGGACGCAACATCGTCTTATCATTTAGGTTTATTCTAAGTAACAATCTTCGTAAAATTTAATTTTTTAATTTCTTCAGGCATTTCATTTTGAACTTTATTTGCTATAGACAACACATAATTTCAAAAGACAAATTAAAATTAAACTACTTTAAGACATCTGAATGATTTTCACATAGGATCGATCGGCCATTCTATTTCAAAACAATGGTATTCCTACTAAATAGATATTTTATTACTGCGGTATAACCACATAAAGGTTGTCCCATATCAAATTGCATCACAGAAAAAAACAGCAATACAAAATTACCCTTTTGGTATTTTCTTTTTGGGTAGAAGTAGTTTTTGTTGTTGTATTTTTATCGCTGTCAGTTTTTCGAAAACTGCAAAAATGACATCGTTGAAAAGGATCGTGTAATTCGTTTGCGCAAGCACCTGGAAAATCCTCAACTCTCTCATCGGGACATCGGAAAACAACTCGGAATCGTGGAGTCAACGGTGAGTCGTGAGAATAAACGTAACTACTGAGCATCGAACGGAAGGAGAGATGCGGTCCGAATGAATGTTCTATTAGTGATCAGGATCACAAGCGTGTCATGAAAGCATTTAAGCGGAATTCCTCTGAAACTGTACACCCAGATGCTGACGAAGCCTCATTGTCACACATCATGGATGATGAGACTTACGTCAAAGGCGGACTTCCGGCAGCATCCGAGGTTCTTCACCTTCCAGCACAAGTTTGATGTTCCGCAGGAAGTAAGGAAGCTGGTGACAAACTAGCCCAGAAAGTTAAAAGTCACCATAATAAAGACAAAAAAAGTAAGGAAGCAGAAATTTTCAAAGTTTGCCAAGAAATACATGATTTGGCAAGCAGAAATGCTAATAATGACGAGCGGAGTGCGCCTACCCGAGCAAAGGATTATGCCAAAATTGATAATAAATTCTAATACCTGTTTATCATTGTTTGATCACTAAATATGTTATCATTGAGGCTGACGAAGCAGCCAAAATAGCAGAATGAATAACAAACAAATACTCTTTGAATATCATAATAATAGCTGATTTTATTGTCAATGAGAACATCTTGATAACAAATCCTGTATTTTAAGCAAATTTATTGTGAAATAGTTTCAAATTATGTTATCCAATTTAGAGATCAAACTCTCACGCTAATATAAAAAAATGTTTTAATAAAAAGCAAAATTTCTTGTTTAAATATATGGTAGTAATATTTATTGTTTTTCATTCCATTAGTAACGTTCCTCAAAAATTGTATGTTTAAAATGATAACATATGATAGCAAAACTAGCTAAAGGGCGATACGGTCCAAATTTGGTCAATATCCAACCAGACGTATTTCTTTCAATTTTGCATTTAAAAAACTTGAACACCCCTCATTTTGAAGGTGTGAGTGTTTAGAATATTGTTCCTATTTTGATTTTGGAATTCACTCTTCAGTTGTCAAAATGCCGTCCAAGCAAGAAGAGCGGCGTATCAAAATTTTGCTCGCGCATCGCGAAAATCAGAACTACTCGCCGGCAAAGAAGTTAGCAAAATCGCTAAAAGTTGCCAAATCAACCGTTACAAATGTAATTAAAGTGTTTGGGGAACGTTTGTCGACAGTCAGGAAGTCTGGATCGGGGGGAAATCGAAAACCGGAAGCCACGCTTGAGACTGACAAAGAGAGTTGCCAGTGGTTTTAAGCCAAAAACGAGCCTATCTCTCCGGGATGCCGCAAATAAGCTGGGTGTATCGTCTACAACCGTGCATCGAAGGCAAAAAACGAGCCGGGATATCGTTTTACTGGAAGGTAGTGACTCCAAATTGCGATGATAAACAAAATACGACGGCCAAAGCGCGATCCCGGAGGCTGTACACGAAGATGCTGACGAAGTTTGACTGCGTGGCCCTGGACGACGAAACCTACGTCAAAGCCGACTACAAGCTTGGCTTCCGGGACAGGAGTTTTATCCGGCAAAAGGAAGGGGAAAGGTAGCAGATATTTTCAAGCACACGAAGCAATCAAAGTTCGCAAAGGGGTATCTGGTTTGGCAAGCCATCTGTACCTGTGGCAAGAAAAGCAGCATTTTCATAGCTTCCGGGACTGTCAACCAAAGAAATTTACGTGAAAGAGTGTTTGAATAAACGTCTACTGCATTTCCTGAAGAAGCACGGTTGTTCCGTACTGTTTTGGCCGGATTTAGCATCTTGCCATTACGGTAAAAAGGCCATGGAGTGGTACGCCGCCAACAACGTGCAGGTGGTTCCCAAGGACAAGAACCGTCCGAACACGCCAGAGCTCCGCCCAATTGATGAATAAGGGCTATTGTCAAGCGGAACCTAAAGAAGACCAAAAAAACTGCTAGAGTTGAGCAGCAGTTCAAGGCAAACTGGCTTTCTGCGGCGAAGAAGGTGGACAAGGTGGCTGTACAAAATCAGATGGCAGGGGTCAAGCCCAAGGCCCGGCAATTCGGATTTGGAAAAGCGGAAACCTAACTGAACATTTTTCCAGAATTTTATACTAATAGAACTTGAAAAAGAAGTTGAATTTGATTTTTGAAATAAACGATTTCACCGATTTACACGCGTTTTCCATAGACCAAGTTTTGGCCGTATCACCCTTTAAAGTATTTCAAAAAAGATCTCTTTGACTCTCACTCTTTGATTGACACAGCACCTCTTAAACCTGCACGCTTAAGGCCACGAAAAATGAAGCTAAGTAATAGCCTACTTGTGGAAAAAGGCGCTTAGTACCTCACGTGCTAGATAGTTATTCCAGAATCAGAAGACACATGCAAAGAGCAAGAATAAAGTAAATATAGAAACCCTGAAATTCAGCAATGGGTATTAAGACACTGAATATTTTAAATTGGAATGCTCGATCTCTTAAAAATAATGAAGATGAGCTGTTTAACTTTTTACGAGTTCATAACGTGCATATTGCCGTTGTAAATGAAACTTTTCTTAAACCAGGTGATAAAATAAAAAAGGATCATAATTATTTCGTACACCGCAATGATCGTCTTGAAAGTCCAGGTGGTGGCGTTGCCATAATTGTTCATAGGCGTATCAAACATCAAATTCTTTCTTCATTTGTTACCAAAGTTTTTGAAACTTTGGGGTTTCTGTTGAAACAAAATTTGGTTAACTTACACTATTAGCTGCCTATTTACCATTCCAATGCGTAGGTCAGCAAAAGAATCTTCTCAAGGGTGACCTACAGAAGCTTACCCGTAATAGGTCAAAATTCTTCATTATTGGTGATTTTAATGCAAAACACCGATCGTGGAATAATGCTCAAAGTAATTCCAATGGTAATATACTATTTGATAATTGTTCTGCGGGTTATTACACTATCCAATACCCTTACATCCCAACTTGCTTTTCTTCTGCCAGAAATCCCTCAACTATTGATTTGGTCTTAACTGATTCATGTCAACTTTGTAGCCAATTGGTTACCCATGCTGACTTCGGTTCGGATCACCTTCCAGTAACTTTTGAAATATCTCAAGAAATAATTTCTAATCCCAACAGTTCTACTTTCAATTATCATAGAGCTGATTGGAACCAATATCAAACATTCATGGAATATAACTTTGACCCTAATATTCCTTTGGAAACTAAAAATGATATCGATAAGGCTCTTGACTCTCTGACTACTTCCATAGTTGAAGCAAGAGCTGTCTCAGTTCCAAAATGCGAGGTAAAGTTCAATACAATTATAAAAGACGACGATCTTCAGCTTTTGATCCGTCTGAAAAATATCCGTAGAAGACAATATCAAAGAACACGCGATCCTGACATGAAAGTTATCTGGCGAGATTTGCAAAAACAAATTAAAAAACGCTTCTCTGCCCTGAGGAACAAACAATTTGAAAATAATGTGTCAAAAATAGAGCCGAGTTCCAAACCTTTATGGAAACTCTCTAAAATTTTAAAGAAACCTCAAAAAGCCAATTCCAGCGCTCAAAGAAGGTGATAAAATATTGCTAACAAATGTGGAAAAAGCTCAAAAACTTGCTGAGCAGTTTGAGAGTTCCCATAATTTCAGTTTTGGGTCTTACTAGTCTTATTGAGAATCAGGTTGCTCTTGATTATCTGAATATTTTTTCCTCATGGGAAAATATTTTTGATGAATCCTGGGGTACTGATTTGGATGAAGTAAAAACTATAACTAAAAAGTTAAAAAATATGAAGGCTCCAGGTGATGATGGAATTTTCTATATACTCATCAAAAAACTCCCAGTGAGTATCTTGTCTTTCATGGTAAAATTATTTAATAAATGTTTTCATTTGTCATACTTTCCTGAAAAAGGAAAAATGCCAAAGTTGTTCCAATTTTGAAGCCTGAGAAAGATCCAGCTGAAGCTTCTAGCTACAGACCAATAAGTTGACTTCCTTCAATCAGTAAATCTTTTTGAAAAGCTAATTTTGAATAGAATGATGCTTCACATCAATACAAACTCAATTTTTGCTGATGAACAGTTTGGATTTCGCCATGGGCATTCAACTACTCATCAACTTTCTGAGAGTTACAAATTTAATTCGTTCAAACAAATCTGAAGGCTGCTCAACTGGAGTTGCTCTTCTAGACATGGAAAAAGCATTCGACAGTGTTTGGCATGAAGGTTTGATTGCAAAACTGAAAAACTTCAATTTTCCGCTCTATATCATAAAATTAGTTCAAAACTACTTAACAGACAGAACTCTGCATGTAAATTATCAGAATTCAAATCTGATCGACTACCTGGAGTTCCTCAGGGTAGCATTCTTGGGCCAATACTATATAACATTGTCACTTCCGATCTCCCTGATTCGCCTCAGGGTTGTCAGAAATCCTTGTTTGCTGATGACACTGGCATCTCCGCTAAAGGAAGAAGTCTTCGTGTCATTTGCAGGAGACTACAGAAAAGTTTGGACATTTTCTCTTCTTATTTACAGAAATGGAAGATTTCTCCCAACGCTTCCAAAAACTCAACTAATAATATTCCCACATAAACCTAGAGCTTCTTTTTTTGAAACCTAGTAATAGTCACATCGTTACTATGAGCGGTGTTCCAATTTCCTGGTCAAGCGAAGTGAAATACCTTGGTCTATTACTTGATCAAAAATTAAATTTTTAAAAATCACATTTACTTCAAAGGATGCAGAACAAAGTTCTGAAGATGATTTTGAAGCTGCCTTCTTGGTACAGTACTTACGAAGTGCATAGAATTTCGAATGTTGAGACTTTAGAACAAATGACCAACAAAATAATTAATAATTTCAGACAAAAATCGTTGCAATCTTCTATTGCAATGATTAATTCCCTTTATGCTTAGTTAAGATTAATTTTAGTTTGTTTTTAGTTTTAAGATTATTATTGTTATACTGACACGCAGGAATAAAAACCTGTTTAAAATACTGAACTGCTAAGGCATGAACAATGTAAACAAAATTAGGAACATATTTTAACAATTAAGGTTGATACGTTACGGTAGTAGCTGGAGCACCTAGATTAACATGAAATGTAAATATGAATTAATTTGGAACAAATAAAGAGTTAAAAAAAAAAATTTCGATAATCTTGAACTTGTCTATCAATATATACCTGTCTAGCTAGATGTATATTTAAGCGTGGCTACGGCTGCGGCTCATCATATCAGGGAACTCATAAGAAGGTGGTGCAGCCTAGAAGAAATCCCATATCATTATCACTGAGCAAGAGCTCCACCAGACTGCAACAGCATTCAAGGCTCCAAGACAGGACGTCCGTTGGATCACATCTATAGAATCAGTGCATTAATGCCAGATTGGTAGGTATGTACCGCGACATTAAAAAACAATAGTCAATATGTGATACCACCACGACAGGATATATCTATGGTTTCCATCTCAGTGCTGATCACATATCCTAGGGGAGGGGGGGGGGGGGGGGGTGGTTGTATTATTATAAAAAAGTATTTTAAAAAATTATAAAATATCAAGTAGGTTTTTCCAAATCGCTTTAAAACCCTTAGCATCAACTCGAACAACTTTTGCTCTGCCAATACTTAGATCAAATCTTTAATGGTCGCCTTAAATTTTACGCGCACGAAAATAATTCTATCGCAAAGTCATGTCGGACTGGTCACAGTACTCGTATAAGCCTCTTTCATTTTCATTACATTAGCTTTTAGGTGCAGAATGTGCTTTACGCTTCCCCGGTTTTCACGCAGGCCCTAATTGATGGCACGAATCTAAATTGCCATTATTTTTGCGTTGTGTTTTCCTGGCATTTCGATCCATTTTCATCTTGCTCGAGTCCGGTTCGGCAGTACCTTCTCATTAGGTTCTACCATCTACCGATTTAAGTTAAAGTTATTTGCTTCCTTTTTCAATGCTGGTCTCGACATTGATGTTTCATTCTTACAATGCAAATGATTTCGGTGCTTGCAGCTTTTTGTGTGACCTGGGAAATAATGTCGCACCATGGGAAGTACGTTTTGTCATGGCAAGAATTTCAATTATGAAAAGATTATAAAAGCCCCGAAAACAAAGTGTGGTGGACCACTTCACTATAGCGGTTGATAAACCAATGCCTACCGGCAACAACAGAGCTTATTTTCATTGCAACTTAGCACACACAATGAAGTTGACAGGTTGGTGCTGAGATCGCACTTCAAAAGTTTTCCACAAACACTCACTCAGAGGAGATAATGAATGATGTTTTCTTGAAGATGAGACTGGAATTTGTGTCAGTTTGAGTGCCTGAGAGTGTCCTTATTTTGAAGACACATTCATGAAAAACGAGCAGACGAATCGGTGCTGCAACGGTATGTTGCAGGAAACGAAAATAAAATGCAGCTTTTTAAGGGAGATTTTGAATTTAGAATTGTGATGTTTGTCACTGTTTTTCCCACTGGCGTAGTTGGACAAAAATACTGGACGGGAACTTATGGACAATGGGGAGAGGATGCAGCATCCGGTATTTTGTTGAACTATAGTTAGACGAGAAAACATAAAAATTGATGTAATTGTATAGCCAAATATCACGCTTCTTTTTTTATAAACACGAAAAGAAGGAAAATTGAGGGGTAAGTAAATTTACACAATTTTTTTGAATTGCCGGGAAAGGTTGTGCATTAAAAAATGGAGCGGTCTTATCGATTTTTTTTATGGGATAACAATGCCACTGCCACTGAATTCACCTAAGCATTGCCAGGTGTAGCAACCCTGTTTTGCACAGATAAAAATGACAGCGTTAATGCGTGCATTAAAAAAAAACGACAAAATGTTCCGATTGTTCTGCGATTTCCCTACCACCTGGTGGTCGATCCACCGGTCAGTAGTCAATACATACTAGTTGCCTATATACTGACAGCTCCATCTGTGTGTTTACGGCAGCTATGGCGAGAACAGTGAAATAACTTCGATCTATGGTTTGTTCGTACCGCCTGCTCCATCCGGACCTAAAAAAGTCGGCCATCGTGGCCCTCTTCGTGTCGGCCGGATAGGATCACGGAAACATCTACAAGATTCTGGCACTTCTGGAGAAGGGAGTGTCCATCGAGCGGAAGCCTGGTTCCGGCCGTCCGACCGTTTGAAGCGACTGGGGGATTCAACAGAAGCTCAAACGGAAGACGGATGCACCGTGGTCACTTATTTCCGTACGTTGGGCTGGGAGATCAGTGTGACCGGCCAAACGGTCAAAGAGTATTTGGACAAAATGGATATCCACATGCGGAAGCATCAGTTCAAGCCAGCCATGTCAGAGAACCAAGCAGAAACCCAGAAACAACGGCTGAAGATTCTGGTCAAATAGATCTTCCCGGCGAAGCAGAACGTTTGGAAACATGGCAACCCTCCCAATGTGGCCCAGCTCCGCCCAATCTAGAAGTTGTGAGCCAATTTGAAAAGGAGAGTATATTCAAATAATCTTATGGCGAAAACGACGGATGATTTGAGCAAAACGGCGACCAAGGAACTGAAGAATATGCCAACAAGCTTCTTTTTTTCACCTATGGCCAAAGTTCCGGCTAACTGCCGCTGGTAGAGAGTAGAAGTATTTTTGTGAAATTTTTAATTTTTTATTGAATAATATGCAATTTGGTTTGTTAAAATATATTTTTTCTTTCTTTTATACCATCCATCCGAAAATAGTCGCTTTTTTAATGTGATATTTATCAGTTGATTTGCAGCAGCCAAGGCGAAAACAGTCAAACAGCTACGCTCGATGTTTTTTTTTGTATTGCCAGCTCTACCCAGAATCTAAGAAGGTGGACATTGCGAGGCACTTCGTCAACCAGATATAGTCGATCCGGTATTTACAACATCCTCTCCCTTCTGGAACAAGGGGAGGGTGTCGCATTTCATTGTTCCGTGCCTTGAAGTTGTTGGAACCGAAGTAACTGGAAAGAAGTAACTAGGCAAGTTGGACATTGTTTTGCAAAAGCGTCAGTCGAGGCCAGCCTTTTCTGAGCCGCAGACAATCACGAATCATGAAAAACGTCTTTCCGGCGAAGTGCAAAGTCGTAGTCATAATAGATGACGAGACCTACTTTACACTGGACGGCACCGACTGGCAGGGAACCAGATTTTTTACGTCCCCCCACCAAAAGGTAAGCATTGACGTCAAATACAGTAAATTATTGTCCCAAGTTATGTGATGGACAATGTAAATAGTTTATTTTTATTTTGTAAATGTTCACTGAACACAGAGTGGTGGTTTTGCATTTCAAAATGTTAAAACTAGTTTCCTGATTACGGAAATAAGGTTTAAATAGCGTAATACAAAGTACACACAAAAAAAAATTCCCTCGTTTAATTGCAAGCAAAAGCAAACGTAAATATCGAAATTGTTTGCAATCATTCATAGAACAGACCTGATTTCAGCGATATATAGCTTGAATTTACATTAAATATCCCCAAATGTATGCCAATTTTGGCATTTCTTTTATGAAGGGCTGAAGATCTCAAAGTGACCATGAAGCACGGCAGAGGAAACATCATGGTCTGGTGCTGTTTCTCATGATTTGGAGTTGAGAAGCTGTCACTAACCAATGGTATTTGGCCGGCAGATGGGTATATAGATACTCTTAAGGAGAATATATAAGAATCTTTCGTGAAAATGGGTCTGGAAGATAATAACATTTTCCAGAAAGACAACCACCCAAAGTATACGGCTAAGAAAACGCAAGCATTCTTCCGTGCCTGTCGGATTAAACCATTAGAATGGCCTCCCCAGAGCACTGATTTAAACCCATTTGAAAATCTCTGGGCAATACTCGACAATAGAGTCGAAAAACCCACGTAACGAACAAGCAAACATGTTTTGCGGCACTGGAGCAAGCCTCGAATGAGTTGGATCCACAGCACCTCAAAAACTTGGTCGAAAGCATCCCAAACTATTGAAGAGTTGACTCAAACTGTTTTTGATTAATTTCTTTTTATTCAAATATAAAGTGGATCTTTATTTTTGTCATACCTACTTTGACTAACTGAATTGATTTTGTTATTTATTGAATGTAAGGAACACAAATTAGCTTTTTTTTTTAACTGAAATTGTTCGCGTATGTTTATTTTTCAAAAACATGTATTGGAAAACCCTACTCTTTCAAAAATATGCGTTTTTCCTCAACAGTAATACATTGATCAAAGGCGGATTTTTATTTTTGCCGGCTACTGCAGATTCATTCTACTGATAATTGGAAACACATCAATTTTTGGCCGGGTTAAAAACCTCAAGATGGCAATCGGAGCTTTTTGAAATTCGGTTTCTGGTTAACTGTAACGAAGATCCTTAAGGTGTTGAATTAAGTTAAAATCAATTAAACTAATTGTACATCTTTTTTTTTTAATTTCTCGCAATATGATTCACTACCAAAATACCAATTAGTTTTTGAGCAATTTTCCAAAATTTTCTTGACAGAAACTTCGAAAACATTTTCAAAATTCTCTTGTTTACTAGAGCATTAATGAATTTTCCAGATAGTTTTTATGATGTACATGGAATATATCATAAGAGTTATAAAGTTTAATAATATTTTATGGGTAGTGGAATTTTTAGAAAAGGGACCTCAGATCTAATTCTCGATCCGCTCGAGGAGATCTTTCGGGTTGGAATTTTGTTCGACTTTCCTGAGCTTAGAGTGTCCTTGTGCTCAAAGTATTCAAATTCATGCATTGGTGTTGACATAGAAAGCTCAGGTGTTTTCATAGATAGGCATATACATCCATAACAGTGGAAGTGTCAAATACTATGCTGAGTTATAAGAAGAAGATTTTCTACAAAATTTAGTTTCTAGCTCAAGTTAAACTCGCTGGATATTTCCAATTCTTCTCTTTGGTGTACCCAAAACTGCAGTAGAATTCCACATTTCTAAAATGTTTTTTTAGGACCTGGACCTGGACCTGAAGGCCTACACAACCCTAGAGCATCCCAACCCCCCTTTACAAGAGCCCCACCCACCCATCAGCTACGCCAGTGGTTTTCTCTGGTTTATTATAACCCTTAGTTGACATTTCGAGTCATCAACTAACAGCCTGAAAGCCTCTCACATTACGTAATAGCTTGTTTTAATTATGTGGTCAACACAATTACTGCCCTGTAAGCAGGAAACAAAGTTAGAAAGTTGCTCGACTGGACCGAGAACAGCACTTGCCAAAGTTTAAAAAGTGAACCTTATGACGACGTCTGGTTGCCTGATTTATGCTTGTGGCGGTTATGGTTCGGAACGTTAAATTAAGGGAATTATATAGATAATTTGATTTCAGGCTACATTCAAGTATGTCTGCAGATTTAATCCACGCAGAATGATTTCATGTTTTTCAATTTATTAAAACATTATAGATATGCTGAAACAAAAAAAAAACTGCTGACGGATAAAAATTCTATATGTTTTTAGATCTCACAAAAGCTATAAATACCTCAAACTGAAGTAACTGAACTGTGGTAACATGTCTTTTGATGAAGACTACGTTTTGCTTTTCTTTATAGGGGTTCACTTTACGAGTACAACAAATCAGAGCGCCACGAAATGAGATCTGCTCAGATATCTCAGTCATTCCTCGAGAAATTTTATAAACTTTTTCTATAGATATTTCTAACATATTTTTACATTATTCATATCTTTTTATATTTAGCAATAAAGATTTCCCAAGCCAAACTTCAATAACAGTTTTGCTGCACTGCTACATACAAGTGATTAAAGTTTACTATCTGAAATCTTTGTACGCACTAATTACATAAGGCTTTACGAGAGGTTGAGAATAACATATCCTGAACCATGTTTGAATCTTCAAATATTATTTTTCACAAAGAAGACTTTTCAGCCCCTCAAAATAGATAATAACGCCACTTGAACGCAATTTTTGATTACCCTAGAGGCCCAAGGATTTTATGGGATTGTTATGTTATATGCAGTCGATTTATGTGTTTTTCCAAATGTCTAGTATAAGAGTTTAATCTATTTGTGTGTGTTTTTTTGTCTTCATTTATTAGTTTGTGTTTATATTGTTCCACCATCTTGAGGAGTCTCATCGTCACAAAATGGTCACCACACAAATCGATTGCGACAAACCTTTTTAAAAGTATTCGGTCAAGAAGTCAGGATCTGGAGTAAACCGAAACTTCTGCGACCAGTAGAAAAACTGCCACTGTTTTCTAATGTTATCCTAACCTTTCCATTAGAGATGGAAAGAAACAAATTAGGAATATCACACAAATACGTGCAAAGCGCCAAGAACCAAGCCCGGCTCTCACATCGCACATCGAGATGACGTATCAGGAATGTTATACCACGAAAAACGTACAATTTGTACCCAAGAACCCTCCAACTCACCGGAACAATGCCCAAGTGAAAAATATTGGGCAGTCGTTCAGCGGAATTTTAATAAAACTCAGAAAACAGTATGAATTGAGAAGCAGTGTTAAGCAAATTGCCGTTCAGACTCAAATAAGGTGAATATTACAGCGGAACGAAATCTAATGTAAAGTGTGATACGTAAAACCTGAGAGTTCGAATAATTTTCGTGTATTTTGTAGTTGTTGAACTTGGACAAGAAATACTGCTTGATTATTGATACAATAACATAATCATTGTGTTCTGAATCATGTTTGACCAATTCCACCCATTACATACGAAATATTATTGCGTTGGGACACTGCGAATTTATCGCTGTGAAGGAAAGAGTGAAGTTTATCGAATTTGAAGAAAACCTATTCATATCTTGCTACCCCGAGAAATTTGTTAATAAACAAAATGAAGAAAAAAATAAAATGGCTAATCCTATTATGGCATGGAGACAGTCGGTTTTCGAGGTGATAAACCAATAAATGCAATATAAGAAAAATAAATTGAGCCAATGTGTTTCCCAGTAACATAATATCAAATCAATTCCAGCAAATTAGTTATTATGACATATGTAGTCAAAGGTGAGAAATCAATGAGATAAAGTCATAATGATAAATCTGATTCAGAATGAATCGAGACAGTTACCGTAACTACAGCAGCAAACAACTTACTGAATCACCTTTAATGAATGTGACAGCTGGCCCCCGCTGCTGTTGGCTGTCAACTGCATAAACTCATCTGGCCGAATTGGGCGAATCCAAAGCGCCCGACAATCGTCATACGGTGCGGTGTGTAGCAACGATCGAACGGCCGGATTGAATGTACTGCGTATGGAAAATTGTATTGTTTGAATAATTTATCAATTAGCTCAACAACCTCAGTCAATCTCTCGTGAGTACTACGTTACATATAGATATATATTTATATATATAATTCTATATACCTCTATCGAGCAATACCGACTGATGTGAATTGTGGAGTTCTCGTGCTTGCCACGGGGGAGGCGAACAGATGGTCGCTTGCTGCTCGACGATGGCCACAACGACGACAATGAGGGCTCGCGTTTGTATATATTGAGTAATCGCGAGCATGGCTGTTGAGTAACGTTTGCCGCACCGTTTCACAATTTGCTCATCCATCCATCCACTCCCTATTCTATAATATCTCGACATTAAGGAGAATCCAGTATAGCGTAAACTAGCCCGTCAGGGTGGAATAAAAAAACCTATTCCATATATCGACCGCAGTTTTATTTCCCATCAGAGCCGCAATATAAAACGCATGCAAGTACCGATCAATGTGAAGACCTATAGTGCGAATGTAGATATAGGTACTTAGTAGGAAAATAAAGCAGAACTGAAGTACAAACACACGCAACAGGGTTTGGTCATTTACCGATACTAAACGATGACTGCATTTGGAGAGTTGCCATTGCTTCCCTGCGGATTATTGTTTTCTTTTTTTTATTAAGCAAAGTACGTATGGAAGAACGTAAAATGTGCACATTCTACACAATCTTTGCTTTTTAGAAACGTGCATTAATCGGCCTTCTGTCGATCCAACGAGACGATTCATTTGGTGAAGTATCGCTTAACCATTCTAAGCAAATTCAAATAATCTATAATTGATTGGGAGAAATTCGGCCATCCAAGGAATGCGGAAGGCACTAAACTGATTTTGATTTCAAAAACAAATATTTTAGAGCTAAAGAAGTTTACCAAAACATTGAGGATATATTATGAATAAACATGAATATTGTTTATGGTTGTTTTTCGGAATGTATTTTGTTAAAATATTTTCGTTTGCTAATGTGTGACTTCGATTAAAGAGTTTTATTTTTTATTTTATTCCTTCTTTTTCTTTCTGTTTAGAAGCATTTCATAGACACAATTTTTATCTTCAAATTACGCCGTATCCTGTCAGTTTGAACGTAGTTTTCTCTTTCATAACCTTAGATTAACTTCTTGTGCACTATGTAGCACTGAGGGTAGCTCAAGCACTAAGCAGGCAGCTCTTGACTAAAAAGGGGTTCAACCCATTCCATTCGTTTTAACTGAGGACGCCCGTTCTCGCGAGGATGAATCTCTATCAGGCATCTGGAATTCCGTCGCTGTGATTGCCAAGCCATAAATGCAATGATCGCCTCCCAGGATTGGAGCCAGCAACTGAACGGCCAACCTTGGTGTACGCCATACCTCCGCAATTTTCTTTCACCTCCGATGTCGCAGCAATACTTGGAAATTCTTCCATCGTATAACCTTCGTCTTCCTAAAGTCACATTCAATGATGACGATATTCTGAAAGCTCTCTGCGGTGTCGATCATCTAAAGGTCCTGATCTCGATCCTATTTCGCCCGTCTTTGTCAAACAATGCGCTCAGTCGCTGTCTGTTCCCGTCGCAGCGATTTTCAACTGATCCTTGATCGAAGGAGCATTTCCGGATGCCTGGAAGCTGCCATCAATTATTCCAATCCACAAGGCTGGAAACACACATTGTGTGGAGAACTATCGACCGATATCTATTTTGAACTGCCTAGCGAAAGTCTGTGCCTAGCACGAGGTGCTGTATCCTGCCGTGCAGCCTGTAATATCTGAACATCAACATGGTTTCGTAAAAAAGCGGTCAACCACGTCGAACCTCATGACTTTCACCCACACTGTGATCAATGAGCTGAAAAAGCGGTGTCAGGTTGACGCAATCTACGTTGACTTCTCAAAAGCGTTTGACAAGGTGCCTCACGAATTGACCATTGAAAAATTGAACCGCCTGGACTACCTTCTGGACTAGTGGCTGAAATCATATCTGTCCGCGCGCAAAGCTTTTGTGAAGGTAATGATGCTAGATCGAATGTATTTGATATTCCTTCCAGCGTTCCGGCAGGGCAGTCATCTTGGTCATGTTTTTTTTTAGTTTTAATCATTTTATTTGGCAAATCATATTTGTATATGTATTTTATATGATATTTTACTCTTTGTTTAATCAAAAATATTTGATCATAGCCAAGACTCCTAACTTTTCCTCGAACATGGCGCATTAGCTTCTGCACAGTGGTACTTCCCACCATGTTGACCACTTTTGGCCAATCTTTTTTAAATTTTTGAGTGTCATCCGCTGGTTTTATGAATTTTCGAAGCTTTGCTTTGGTTAAAGCCCAAAAGTCTCGATTGGCCGTGCCTCCGGGCAGTTCGGCGGATTCATGTATTTCGGCACGAAACATACATTTTGAATTTTGTACCATTCTAAAGTGTCTTTTGCGTAATGACAAGACGCCAAATCAGGCCAAAACACTACTTTACCTTCGTGCTGCCTGATCATTGGCAATAATCGGGGAAAGAGACATTCCTTAACGTATTTCTGAGTGTTCATCGTCTCCGTTGTGATGTACGGACTAGATGTTTTACCACACTCGCATATTGCCTACTAAACCATAACCTTCTTACACAAATTTTCGGTAAAAATTGCCTTCTCCGTTTCGGGGATGTCTTTGTCTTCGCTTACAGTATAGAATTGTGGTCCGGGAAGCGTTTTGTAATCTAGTTTGCCAATCGTTTCATCGTCCATTATTATACACCCAGAATTACTACACAATAACGAATCGTAGAGTTTGCGGGCCCGTGGTTTCACGGACGCGGCCTGTTTTGGGTTTTTTTTTTCCCTTTTCTGCTTCCGGTATGTTTTTAGCGCAAGTCTTTCCCTGGCACCGCATGACGTTACTCGACGAGGTCCCTAGTTTTTTCGCAACATCCCGAACGGAAGTCGCTGGTTTTCGCTTGTAGGCATCCCTGATCTTTTTATCGATATCCGGAATAACAGGACCGGATTTCCGACCACTCTTCTGGCGCATCTTCAAACGTACACTGTCTTCTATATTTTCGAATCGCAGATCGTACCGCAGCAACGCTTACACCCTCTTCCTTGGCCAATTTTCTCAAGGAGAGTCCAAAGAAAAAAAAAAAAAAAAAAAAAAAAAAATTTTCGTTGTTCCGGAGTTAGACCGCGCATTCTGGATAGGTAACACAAAACTGAGCACTTTTTTGATGCTATGTCATTCAAAAATGTACAAACAAAAGGACGCAGCCAAAACATGTTGAAATATTTCATTATATTCAAAGTGACTGTTAAAATAAGGTGTGCTTATACTTTCTGGAACAGTCGTTATTCAATTTGGTGCGAAATGATTGGTTCTCGAGTTATACAGAAATTTCTGTTTCATTTGTATGAGAGCGCACGCTTCCAGAGAGAGGAGGGGTCTCGTACCACCATAGAAAAAATCCTGCCTCCAAAAACTCCCACATGTCAAATTTGGTTCAATTTGCTTTATTAGTAGCTTTATTTCATTTGTATGAGAGCACCCCTTCCCCTTTCAGATAGAGGAGGGGTCTCAAACCACCATAGAAAAAAATCTATCTTGTTATATTGTATTCAATCCTTTTCGGAAGCTAATGTGGCTTATGAGTGAATCTTCCAAAGTCACATATAAGCATGGAGTTTTGAAGAAACTGACCCTGATTTATCCTGAACTGAAATTTCAGGCCTACTGGGGTTGTTGATAAGAAGGAACTGTGCCTGACTTTGACGGACTTTGACTTTTTGACCGAGTAAAATTGTTTTTATTTCGTTTAGGTGTCGATGTTTAGTGATTCGAGCCAATTTTTACTATAAAGGGTGATACGGTCAAAATTTGGTCAAGGGAAAACGCGTGTAAATCGGTGAAATCGTTTATTTAAAAAATCAAATTAAATTTCTTTTTCAAGTTCAATTAGTATAAAATTCAGGAAAAATATTCAGTTAGGCTTCCGCTTTTCCAAATCCGAATTGCCGGGCCTTACGCTTGACCCCTGCCATCAGATTTTGTACAGCCACCTTGTCCACCTTCTTCGCCGCAGAAAGCCAGTTTGCCTTGAACTGCTGCTCGTCCTTAGCAGTTTTTTTGGTCTTCTTTAGGTTCCGCTTGACAATAGCCCAGTATTTCTCAATTGGGCGGAGCTCTGGCGTGTTGGGAGGGTTCTTGTCCTTGGGAACCACCTGCACGTTGTTGGCGGCGTACCACTCCATGGCCTTTTTACCGTAATGGCAAGATGCCAAATCCGGCCAAAACAGTACGGAACAACCGTGTTTCTTCAGGAAATGCAGCAGACGTTTATTCAAACGCTCTTTCACGTAAATTTCTTGGTTGACAGTCCCGGAAGCTCTCTGAAAATGCTGCTTTTCAAGCCACAGGTACAGATGGCTTGCCAAACCAGATATTTCTTTGCGAACTTTGACAGTTTCGTGTGCTTGAGAAATATCTGCTACCTTTCCCCTTCGCTTTGCCGTATAAAACTCCTGTCCCGGAAGCTGCTTGTAGTCGGCTTTGACGTAGGTTTCGTCGTCCATTACCACGCAGTCAAACTTCGTCAGCATCGTCGTGTACAGCCTCCGGGATCGCGCTTTGGCCGTCGTCTTTTGTTTATCATCGCGATTTGGAGTCACTACCTTCTTGTAAGTCGATAGTCCAGCTCGTTTTTTGGCTCGATGCACGGTTGTAGACGATACACCCAGCTTATTTGCGGCATCTCGGAGAGATAGGTTAGGGTTTCGCTTGAAACTACCGGCAACTCTCTTTGTCATCTCAGCGGCTTCCGGTTTTCGATTTCTCCCCGATCCAGACTTCCTGGCTGTCGACAAACGTTCCCCAAACACTTTAATAACATTTGTAACGGTTGATTTGGCAACTTTTGGCGATTTTGCCAACTTTGCGTGCGAGTAGCTCGGATTTTCGCGATGGGCGAGCAAAATTTTGATACGCTGCTCTTCTTGCTTGGACGGCATTTTGACAACTGAAGAGTGAATTCCAAAATCAAAATAGGAGCAACATTCTACACACACATACCTTCAAAATGAGGGGTGTTCAGGTTTTTTTAAATGCAAAATTGAAAGAAATACGTCAAGTTGATATTGACCAAATTTTGACCGTATCGCCCTTTATGTTGCCTCCCCATACCCAAATACTTTGTTCCTCCATCTCAGCCTCTCGGTCCTTTGAATCTCGGGGGTTTCCCCAGGCGTGGTGGTCCGTGTTGCTATTTAACTTCCTTGGGGTGTATCGGGGATGCGTGGCCCCGCGGCGGGAAACGTTCCGGAAAACGTCCCCCCTTTCGGATTCCCCGATGAAGTAGATATCCCCGCCTATAACTTTGGGGCCATGGCCAACACCGTTCATTAAACTTAAGGCTGAAGCAAGTAGGATTGGGCTTATGATTAATGTGTTGAAAACAAAACACATGAAAGGAAGAGGCTTACGAGAAAACAATGTTAGCTTCCCATCAAGAGTTCAGATCGACGGTGATGAAATCGAGGCGGTAGACGAATTCGTGTGTCTGGGCTCATTGATGACCGCCGATAACGACACTAGCAGAGAGAAACAAAGGCGCATTATGGCTGGCAATCGTGCCTACTATCCGAAGGACGCTTAGATCGAACAAAGTTCACTGAACTACAAAGTTGACCATCTACAAGACATTTATTAGACCGGTAGTCCTCTATGGTCACGAAACATGGACATTGCTTGTAGAGGATCATCGTGTCCTTGGTGATTTTGAACGGAAGGTGTTGCGAAAGATCTACTGTGGAGTGCAAATGAAAGAAGGAATGTGGAGTAGGCGAATGAATATCGAATTGCGTACACACCGCAAAAATCGGTTGACTATGATGGGCTGGGCATGAGTACGACTATTGGACGACAGCCTAGTTAAAATGATTCTCGAAAACGAACCGACAGGCACAAGAAAAAGAGGCGTGCAACGAGCAAGGTGGATCGATCAGATAGAAGGTGACCTGCGGATCCTTCGTAAACGGCAAAGCAGGCGAAATGCAGCCATGGACCAATAGAATGGAGACAACATCTGTATACAGCAAAGGCCACCTCGGTCTTGGTCTGATTGATAAGGCTATTATCAGATTTGGAAAGGGTCCAGACATATATCAAGTATGCGCTGGTTGGTCTTCCATGGAATGATCCTATCAACGAACCCGTAATGAACATAGTTGCGCACAAGCTCGTGAGCTACTCACCGTACTGGTGGGCAGAATAGCCCGTTATGTTGTAGATTATTTAATCAAGTGTAATCCAGGTTTGATTCTAGTATTAGAAATTAGTTTTTAAGATCAGGATAAATCATCTATGTAATCATCAGTCTGTGTGTGTATGTGTGACTCTCAATCAGTTTTTGTGAGTCTCAAATAGTTTTTTTTTGCAAATAATTTATGTAAGTAATTTATAAATTTCAAAATTATTTCCCAATTTATTTTAAAATAATTCCAAAATTGAGGAATAAAATATACCGCGAAAGAAAATGACACTCATTAACTTCAATTGAAAATTAAATTGTGTAACTCAACGTGCACTTCTTAAATCATTCTCAATCAACTTTCGGATAATGAACCTCCAATGTTTTTTTAATACCTACAGTGACTGAATTTTTAATTAACATGCACACCATCTGATGGTTTCTGACAAATTATTATTTATTTATGTTTTCAAATGGCGCAAGGCTCTTAAAAGTTCTGAACTGATTTGTTGACCTTTCAATTGATCATCATATGAACCGAATTTATCTCAATATCTTTTTAGAATTTTCTCGATTATGCACCGAAAGTGCATCACTATCTCGATTATGATAGTGATGCACTTTATGTCCGACGGATATTGCCGATCCGACATTTAAAACATCCTCTCGCTGCTTAAGACAAGGCAAGGTGGAATCGTCGTTCCGCGTCTTGGGCCGAGAGGTTGGTGGAACCGGAACGATGAAAAAGTACCTGTGAAAGGTGGACATTATTATGCGGAAGCGTCAGCCGAGGCCGACCATGTCTGAACAGCAGGCAATCACCAAGAAGGTAACCGAGAATATATATATATATATATATATATATATATATATATATATATATATATATATATATATATATATATATATATATATATATATATATATATATATATATATATATATATATATATATATATATATATATATATATATATATCTCGGTTACTTGAATACAGTCGTTTAACTCACCAATTGCGGTATAATATCGAATGAATTTGAAAAATTGACTTATTTCAAATGGCGATAAAAAAACAAATTTTGAAAAGATTATTCAATGGAACAAATTTCCTGGAATCCTACATTTATTAGGCCTTCTACAAAACTTTCGACATTTGGCTTGAACCTTAGCCATGACCGATGGAAATATGTATGTCGGCATATTCTTCAGCTCTTTCGTGGTCTTGGCGACAAGCAGCTCCTCCGTTTTGGAAATTATTGGAGTAGATCCGCTGTTTGAGGTTCGCCCAACAATTTTCTATCGGTCGCAGCTGGGGGACGTTGGGAGGGTTGGTGGTCTTTGGTACAGTGTTTATCTTCAACAGGCCAACCTTCTTCAGTGAGCTCCTGGCAAAATGGGCCAAGAACAGGTCTGCGTAAAATACCACATTCTCCTTCGCGTGATACTTCTTGATGAAGGCGTCAAGTAACAACATTTGAATATTCAAACATAAGTAAATTTATATCAAACTGCTAAAACAATTTATTGATACGGTACATTTAGTTGAAAAAAAATTACAGAGCCTAATTTCGAAAACAAAATTTTATGTGATTTTATGTACATTTGTGATCTGAATTTATGACGACATCATATAGGGAAAGTGTTCATAAAGTAACACTTTCTTTTAAAAATGTTTTCTGCCGATTTTTAGATTTACTGTTTAAAGATACATTGTAAGTCACCTAAACGAAGCAATGAATTCTTTAAAATATCAATAAGCATAACATTTTGCAAAAGTTTTTTTTAAATTATAAGGGTTTTAATGTTGAGTGTTGAAATATGAAATCTGAGCAATTAATATGCCATAGTTAGCTCAATGTGAATTGCCGATGAACCATGACTGAATAGCACATGCTACCAACCAGGGCAAGTGCTACAAGTTTCAATTCACGGCATGTTCTGAACCATGGTTATGTTGATGGTGATTTTTATCCCATTATCGTCAAACAACCAACCCTCCGGACATTCGTTTGAAATGAAACATCTTATCGAAATGTGTCTATTACAGTTTATGTTGGAACGAATCGGAACCATCAAGACGATGGTAAAGGTTGGGTTCATTTATTATTAAATCTGGTACAAATCGCATCAGCAGCTGATCCAAAAATAAACTCGATTGGACAAACAGAGGCCAATGGTCACCGTGTTTCAATTATTAATAAAGCATCCTCAGGTATGTTTATATTCTGTTTATAACAATAGATAGCTAAAACTGATCAATTTCTGACATTCACTGTTAAACAAGAAGCCACACATTCGGTTTGGCTCGTGCCCGATCGTATGTGATGAAGTAATCAATCGTAACGACAACGGCGACAATGGCATCGGCAGCGGCGGCGGCGGGCATCTGTGTACTCGTTCAAGTTCAAATCAATCGAAGCTATGCGGGCACCGATATTGATGCACTGCTGATGCTCATCATCAGAGGACACACATGACGTTGTGGTAGCAGCAGAGGATGTAATAGCGTTTAAATTTAATGGGAAATAAATAAGTGTGGAGTATAGATCGCGAATCGTATATCAAGCAAATTGGGTGTGTATACAGTCGTGTGCTTCTGATAGATTAAGGTTGATCTCATTTCTCTTGGTTTGCGTTTTCTATATGTGATATGAGTTTTATTCCGGGACAGCTGCCATGCATCTTTGAATTTTTGTATTCTTTCTGGTGCTTCTTGTGTTGAGCTTGACACTAAGTACACTCACTAGAACCTTACTTAGAACCTTCTTAAACAATAGCTTGTTGTTACGAGAAATAGCAATGCACTCATAAACACACATACACTTCCATGTAAGCTTTTTTCTTTAATTCACTGTACAGCATAAGAAGACCTTTCTCTTCACTTCATCGTAATTGATCCAATTTCTTTACCGCTTGTGCTCGTTTGATGACAATATAGTTTTACCGATTTACGTCACTAATTAAGCTTGCACTGGAAACTCTTCTACTGGCGAGATAGAATTTGCTAGTATTGCGTGAATCGTATTTTATGTATTACTATTCCATTTCGTATATGAATCAATCCAGTGGTGTAATCACAAATTCTGCTCTTTGTGGCACTGGGAATCCAACCAAATCGATATCATCACTTTCCACAAACAGAGAGAGGAGAAAAAGCTCCCCCTTTTTACACCGTCGAATTCGCGGCACGGAATACTAATCGCATCCTTCTCCTTTGTTACCACTCTGATAACTGAGAGCGAACGGGCATCGAAATGTTACTTGAAAGATAGAAGCACACTCTTTTTTACACTCCCTGGCCTGGCCTGTTTGGCTACCACAATTGACGCTCACTCCGATCTGGTCTGGTTGCTTGCTTCATCCCCAGGTGAACGAAGTGCACACACATACACGATCTGATTATTATTAGAACATACTTTTCCTCCTACCGAAACCTGTTTTCTTCAGCCATACATGTACACTTCGAATATGCTACGAACCGAAGATTTTCTCCAAGCAACAAATAAATGCCACCCCAACCATACACAAGAAAAATCCTCTTCTGAATCAGTCTCAATAATCCCCAATATCCAACTGCTTCGATGTACCATAGGCTACGTACGAATAGCCAACCGACACACTTGCCCGGAGACGACGACACAACGACACAGCGAGCGGCTCGATGATCGTTGGCTTGTGCAGAAAAATTATCACCCAAAATTTTCTACTTTCTGAAAGCGAGTTTCATATCGCCTCGTAATACCCACAATGTTTTCTTCCTGTTTTTTCAATCTCTCTTCGGACTATAAAATATCCTATATGTAACGCTAACTTCCACCGAAAGGCTCTCCCCGTGTTCTCTCTCACAAATAAAACAGAGACATACCACAGCAACACGCGGAGCTGTGCAGGTTTGATGAAGTCCAAACTGAGAAAATTTTCCATAGAATTCGACTAACGCTCAAAGCAGACCACCAACGATCACCTTTTAGACGAAAAACGATGGGTGGTTGGGTTGGGAAATCGGCATACAGAAGAAGCAAGTGGGCTTCAGCGACAAACATATGTCACGGTCGCGCGGTTGGTCACTCACTCGCAAAAGAACGGTATGTAATCGTGTTTCGAATTCTCTCTCTCACTCTCTTTTAATATTTTCACTCGTACTCTCTTCTCCTCTCACGTTTTCTCGACTGATATCAATCTCACATAGACTCCTGTACAAGAATCAACAGGAGAAAAGTTTGTATGATTAGCAGAGAGCGAAAGCACGGTAAGAATCATCTGTTGGTTTCACGCGGTCCAGGAGGCCGATCACTGGGTGGTCCTATAATCTCATATTTTGCTATAGAACTGAGTAACCACAACAAAAATTCCATCATGGTCTCCAAGATTAGTGATCTTGCTTGGAATTTCACTTGATGCGTAATTTATTACAGCCAATGTGCCTTATTATTACTGATGTAACAACTTAACGATGAAAACAGAAAAGCAGAATCCCTGTAATAAGAACGGTGAAAATTATTCCCATTTGATTCACATATGATAAAATTTCCTGCAAAACTCCACCTGAAGTTTTATTTCATTTTCTTTTTGAAGTGATGACTCCAATTATATCAACTAGATGAAAAGTATGTTAGCGTACCTTCTCCTTCAATCAATTTGCTCAATAACTCATTACTGGTGTTCACACTGATTCTCCAAATGAAATCGAAGTGAAGTGACAACTTGAGTCTCACTATGATTTTTTTCATTTGTTAATAAAATGGTAATTACTGTCACTGCCTTTATAACGGTTGTCTATTTTCAGGCTTCCGTGTTGTTATATCCTAACTGCAGTCTTCAAACCTGACGAAAAGCCAAGAAAAAAATCTCCTTTGCATGGAAAATGGGGTCTTCATTTAGATTAGTGGTAAAAGGTGTAGCCACTTAGCAACGCCATGATATAGAAGGCAGGAATCCATTACTGGACTGGCTTAAGATTTTTCTTTTGTGTAATAGAATATAACTCATAGAAAAATGATTGTAACTTTTGCACAATCATACGCATGTAAAAATAGTACCTTGCCATTAAACACTTCTAATCAATAAATCTGGAAGTGTATTTAACACGCTTCGTAGACAGCAAAATATAAGCTTATGGAAAAGCAATACACGTCAAATGCTAACAAAGGAGAAATAAGGAAAATCCACTCATTCTAATGGAAACCATGTTTTCCTTCAGCCACGCTTGAGTCCTTTTGGAGGTATATCTATATATATAAAAATGGATTTCTGTCTGTCTGTCTGTCTGTCTGTCTGTGCCTAATAGGCGCGGAGACTACTGAACCGATCAGCGTGAAAATTTGTATGCAGGGGTTTTTGGGGCCGGGGAAGGTTCTTAAGATAGTAAGAGACCCCTCCCTCTTCTGAAAGGGGGGGCTCCCATACAAATGAAACACATATTTCTACACAACTCGAGAACTAATCAAGCAAAAGAAACCAAATTTAGCATGTGTGAGTTTTTGAAAGCAAAGAAGGTTTTTATGGTAGCTTGAGACCCCTCCCCTCTCTAGAAAGGGAGGCTCCCATACAAATGAAACACATATTTCTGTATAACTCGAGAACTGATCAAGCAAAGAAACCCAAATTTAGCATGCGGAAGTTTTTGAAGGCAAAAAATGTTTTTATGGTAGTTTGAGACCCCTCCCCCTCTCTATAAAGGGAGGCTCCCATACAAATGAAATACATATTTCTGTATAACTCGAGAACTGATCAAGCAAAGAAACCCAAATTTGGCATGCGGAAGTTTTTGGAGGCAAGAAATGTTTTTATGGTAGTTTGAGACCCCTCCCCTCTCTAGAAAGGGAGGCTCCCATACAAATGAAATACATATTTCTGTATAACTCGAGAACTGATAAAGCAAAGAAACCCAAATTTAGCATGCGGAAGTTTTTGGAGGCAAAAAATGTTTTTATGGTAGTTTGAGACCCCTCCCCTCTCTAGAAAGGGAGGCTCCCATACAAATGAAATACATATTTCTGTATAACTCGAGAACTGATCAAGCAAAGAAACCCAAATTTAGCATGCGGAAGTTTTTGGAGGCAAGAAATGTTTTTATGTTAGTTTGAGACCCCTCCCCTCTCTATAAAGGGAGGCTCCCATACAAATGAAACACAAGTTTCTGCATAACTCGAGAACTAATCAAGTAAATGGAACCAAATTTGGCAGGTAGAGGTTTTTGAAGGCAAGAAATGTTTCTAAGGTAACTCAAGACCCCTCCACCCGCTGTAAGAGGGGGGCTCTCATACTAATGAAACACAAATTTGTGCATAACTCGAGAACTAATCAAGCATATGGAACCAAATTTGGCATGTGGAGGTTTTTGGAGGAGAGAAATGTTTCTATGGAAGTTTGAGACTGCTCCGCCATCTGGAAGGGGGAGGGAGGGGAGTTTACAAACAAATCCAACACAAATTTCTGCATAACTCGAGAACTAATCAAGTAAATGGAACCACATTTGGCAGGTGGGGGTTTTCGAAGGCAAAAAATGATTCTATTGTGGTTTGAGACTCCTCCGCTCACTGAAAGAGGGGTCTCTCATACAAATGAAACACGAATTTCTGCATAACTCGATAAAAATTAAAGCAAATGGAACAAAATTTGGCATGTGGAGGTTTTTGAGAGAAATAAATGTTTTTAATGTGGTTTGAGACCCCTACGCCTTCTGGAAGGGGAGACTCCCATAAAAATAAACAAACATAATTTTTAGCATAACTCGAGAGCCAATGAAGCAAATGAAACCAAATTTGGCATTTGGCATTTTGTGGTTTTTGGAGGCAAGAAATGTTTCTATGGCAGTTCAATACCCCTCCCCATTTTGAAGGGGGGGGGGGGTCCCATACAAATAAAAAGCAAATTTCTGCATAACTCGAGAACTAATCAAGTAAATGAAACCACTTTTAGCATATGGGGGTTTTTTTGGAGGCTAGATTTCTATATAACATAAAAATGAATTTCTGTCTGTCTGTCTGTCAGACCGTTATAGACTCGGAAAGTTCTGAACCGACCAACGTGAAAATTTATATCAAGGGGTTTTTGGGGCTGGGAAAGGTTTTATGATTGTTTGACACCCCTTCTCTCTCAGGAAGGGGCGCTCTCATACAAATGAGACACAAATTTCATCATAACCCGAGAACTAATCAAGCAAATTGAATCAAATTTGGCATGTGGGGGGTTTTGAAGGCAAGAATGTTTCTATAGTAGTTCAAGACCCCTCCCCTCTCTGAAGAAGGGGAGGGGGGGGGCTTCAAACAAATGAAACTCAAATTTTTATTATAATCGATGAGCTGATGGTTCGAGAACAAATCAAGCAAATGGAACCAAATTTGGCATGTGGTGGGTTTTGAAGGCAATGATTGTATGGTGGTTTGAGAAACCACCCCCTCTGGAAGGTAGGGCTCCCATACAAATGAAACACAAATTTCTACCAAAAATGAGAATTATCCAGGTTACTTAAACACAAAACGTGTATTTCTCGGGTACGAAGCATGTTTTGATAGAAGTTTGAACCCCTGCTAATTCAAGAAAAAAAAACTCATTTCGAAAAAAAAAAATAAACGTGCCAGTTATATTAAATTTTCCTTTATTTAGTTGCAAGCGTAGCAGCGCACGCACCGGGTTCAGCTAGTATATATATAAAAATATCATATCATAAAAAAAACACAAATCCAATAGACAAACAACATTCCACGAAAAACCACAAACCACAATCACCCCAAGACACCCACCTCTTACTGGTTCAAATCGGCAATTACTAACACTTCACATAACAACCACCGCCCCCGCCCCCAATCAATCGAAATTCCCAGCCGCGGCCGTCCCCACCAACCTACACTTACCTTCCCCCTTCCCCCCGCCCGCCCCCCCGCTTCTTCGTTACACCAAAATGTGTTCCCCACTTTCTTTATCTATCTAACACGGTTTCCCACCGACGAGCACCACCCGCGGGCATCACCCGCCCACACTCATATTTATTCACCCCCCCCCACAAACAAACAAAAAGACCCCTGTTGAAATCCGCCCCCACCGTAATTGTCAGCCAAACGAATTTTAACCATACGCGAGTCTCGGCTAGGTTCCAGTTATTCGTTGCCCCTCCCTTTTTCTCAAAATCATCGGATGGGATAAGCCGACGACGTAAACATGTCAGATGACATATGGTAAAAGAGTAGAAGAGAGAGAGAGAGAGAGAGAGAGAGAGAGAGAGAGAGAGAGAGAGAGAGAGAGAGAGAGTGAGGAGGAGAGAGAGAGCGAGAAGGATATACGTCAAAGGTAGTAGAGGAGATAAACAAAAACAAACAGTGAATTGTATAGTGGAAGCGTTTAATAGAAGTTGAGAACAATTTGGTGAATTTAGTTAATTTGGTGGTTACATTAAGAAGAATATCGCGCATTCAGCGAAATTTGGTTGTACGATCACAACACAGAAGCCGGTGAGTAGTGTGAGAGCTAGATGAAATAGAAAACATAAATTAAATTAGATATCATTCGTAACAGCTGACTACATAAAAGGTGAACGGTACAGTGGTGCCTAAGCTGAATCGCACGTCCCACGAGCAGTCTCTTAAATATTCGCCATACGACACAGTAGGACAGACAGGTAAAAACTTGTAGTGTGATAAAAGATGGATGATTGTAATAATTAGAGATATAATTATAGTCAGAAACTCGCTAAAACGAGGTAGAAGGAAGCTGAAGACGGAAAGCAAACTAAAAATTGTAAGTGGGAAAATATCGACATTTAGAGTTAACACTATAAATCATTAAATTATACCAAAATTAAATTCCACAGTTTGATCATCCTTTGAGGGTGATAGCCAAAAACGGTTTGTTTTTACATCCGACCTTTGATCCGAACAGAGATCTATATTCTTTAAAAGAACAATAAATATAAGGGGTGTAGAAAAAGACTGATTCATGTGTTCAACATGAAAAGGGTAAAGAACCTGGTTTTCAAAAAAAATAATTTACTCCTAACACAAAAACACTGCCTTTGTTTATTAAAAGAAGCAAATAATAATATTTGTGTGTAGGGCCCGTTTCCACGCGGGAAAATATAATGCTTTCTCCCAACAAATAGGTAAGTGAAGTGCTTAAAGGTGAATAGCGGCCCTCATGAAATTCCACTTCGTGGATTTGCGTAAATTCCGGAGAAGGAGATACAGAGATTTCGCGGTGTATCTGAGGAGCTTTGAACTTGACTCGTTCACTTCTTTTCTGGTTTATGGAAGAGGCGAGATCAGTAAAGTAGTGTTACAGCGCCGTGGTGTGAAAGTTCGGGTGAAATTTATAGAAAAACGTGAAGAACCTTTCATTTGCTAATTTAGGGTCCTTCCCTCACTTTCCTCATACATAGTTAGCAAGTCAGTGATGTCAGAGATGTAAGTAGGCTTAAGCTAAAATGTACCATATAGTTGGCGATTTATAGTTGGTTTTTGGATGCGGCAGGTTAATGGTGTGCATATTAGATTCTGCGGGCGAGGTAGTTAGTGACCGTTGTGCGACGCTATGTTTTCCCGACATATTGTGGTAAGTTGCAAGAGGCCCGTCACACCACACCCCCCGTCAGCGACCGTGTATTTCGATCCGGCTTTCCAGCACCGAAGATTGTCCCGGTGTGGTACACGTGGACGGCTACGCAGCTACGTAAATTCCCGCGTCCTTGGCAGGGCGGCATCATCGAATCGGTTTTCGTACTAGCAACCAGCAGCTTAGCGGCATACCGATGCCGAAATATAATTCCGCCGAACATCTTCTGACCGGGTTCGAACCATTGACATAAAGGAACATACTTGAGGAAAATAAATGTTGAGAAAAAGATTTGTTTGGATTTCTGAAGGACCCTTGAGACAGTCGAATGATGTATATTCATCAGTATATTTAGCAGATTTTCTTCCATCTCGACCGGAATATCACTGACAACTGCACATCTGGACGGATGTAAACACACTCTAAAGAGAAACCGGACAAAATTTGAGTGTCGCAATAACTAATATCTCACCATCTATCAACATATTCCAGAACGAACATAATCTAGAATGAAAATCAATGTCGCCATCAATTCCGTCTTGCATCTGCACTCCACCGTAGATCGTACGCAACACCTTCCCTTCAAAGACACCAAGGACGCGTTGGTCCTTCACAAGCAATGTACATGTTTCGTGGCCGTATAGGACAACCGGTCAAATTAATATCTTGTAGATGGTCAATTTTGTAGTTCGGAAAACTTTTGCGTCCTTCGGAGTCTAAAGTAGGCACGATTGCCAGCCACGATGAGCCCAAATATGTATACGAATTCGTCTACTATCTCGATTTCATTACCGTCGATCTGAACTCGTGGTGAGAGGCTAACATTGTCTTCTCGTGAGCCTGTTCCCTTCATGTATTTTGTTTTCAACGCATTAATCACAATCCCAATCCTACCAGCTTCAGCCTTAAGTTTGATGTACATTTCGCCCATCGTGTCAAAGTTACGTGCTAAGATATCAACGTCGTCGGCGAAGCCAAAAAGTTGGACATACTTCCTGATGATCGTGCCCCTCGTATCTATCCCAGCTTGCCGTAACCCTCTCCGAGATTCGAAGGTACTCGAGATTGTCCATACATTTTCGGATTGAATACTACGAAGCCCATGCCTTTAGACGTCGTTCGTCCCCTATATGCGACCGATAGCAGAATCGATTAATTGATTCAGTTTACGATTCAAAATATTAACGGAAGTGAAAACCGTTGAATTAAAATCGATTACTGCAGCTACAACCAACGAATCGCTGTCTCAATTACGTATGTCACGGATGAAGTGATAACTGTAATAAGCCCCTATGATACTAAGCGCGCGAATTGTTTGTCTTGAATTTTGTAACAAGTACATATAAGCGTAACTCTACGCACATTGAGTTGAGACATGTTCGACATGCGAAATAAATCCTAAACCAGACGGAGAATCAAACCAACCACAATGGTGGTTGCAACACTTTTTTCGTTCCGATTTCTTATGCTCTGTTCAGAATATGAAATTGTAACATGATTCAAGGCTAGCTTGATGGTGTTTTCCTAGTTTTTCCTAGTTGATACTTTTTACCCTTGACTCAAGTTATAACTCCGTATTCTGAACAAGGCATTATCGGATGTAAAATATTTTGCCTTTAACGACAAAGCGGTTAAACTGAGGGGGGAAGTTGCTCATCAAAACTTCCGGTCCGCCTCTAAGCATATTGCTGTGAGGTACCAGGTGGGTTTCCACCGATTGCCTGTCGATCTGCCAATTCTGGAAGTCTGCATTGAGTTATCTCAAATTATAATAATCCGTCCACTATATCACAACACATTGCGATTGGTTGAACGGATTGGAGATAATGAAATCATTGGGTATAGGACCAAGTCTCCCCCGGTTGGTGCGAAAAAGATGAGCTTAGGAATCAATGGAAGCGTAAAGTTGCCAGAAGGCACGAAATGCTTCCAGGGACGCTAATTTAACAAAATTCTTCAATCGTAATTCAAGGTATAGATTGCTCTTTAGGACACTCAACTTGCTTGTTGCAGATGTGAGTTCCAGTATTAGGATTGTTTGTAGAATGTAGTTGTACATATTCAAAGTTTACGGAAAAAGAGTGCTTCGAGCATCTGATGTGAACGGTTGCGTTGATTCTTTCTTATTCACTTATGTTGTTATAGGGCATAGCGCGTTATTTATAGTTTTCGCGAGTGATCGAGTCAGTACAGAAAAAGATTAACAAAACTGCTACTAGGCTAGATATGACGGTAAATAATTAAAACATCCATACTATTAGTTCGCCATATTTGCCGTATCACCATGGTGTCGATGCTATGTTATCGGTTATAGCGTATTATTTTTATTTGTATTTGTATTTGTATTTGTCTTTGATTCACATGATCTACATGAAATACTTAAATCTATTAAAAGTCAACGTTAAAAACGGTTCAGCAGGCGGTGACGAAATCTTTGATATGTTGAAATCAAATTCGTCGGATTCTACGTTGAACCGACGGATCATGGCGACAATGGAACTATTTGCAGCTTCGGTTATCTATTGTTCGGCGGCGCAAGAGATCATGTGAGCACGGAAAAACAACGAAGCTGCTTCCCGGTGAGATCTGGTGGTTCGCCGGGTTTGGTGGGCCGGTGGAGGGTATTATAATTAGTTGTGATCTATATTATTCGATTGGGAATACTCGCCGGGCCGCCATATCTTGGAACAGGTGAACCACTATCCCATTGTGTGATTGGCTGCAATAGCTTCCTTACTTTTATATGAATCATCCAAATTGGCTGTCAAGCGTTAATATAAATCACATTTTGTGAGTGGTTTATATTTTACTAGACAGCTAATACAATAACTCTTAGTATCTTTTCAGAGAAATGGCTAAGCTCTTCAAACATCCGGGGGACTACAAGGATTTCACTTATATGTTTGTTCTTAATTTTGTTTCTTTTCAGGCAACAAATAATTTGTTTCTACCAGGTTTTGAGGACAATATCTAATATCCTAATTTGTTTTTTGTCATGCTTGTCTCTTCTCAGTCACAACTACTTCTCTCTAAATTTTCCCTATAAATCTCCTCCTATCCCTAACCAATGCACGGAAGCTAATGGGACAACGGGGCCCGTTAGTGAAAGTGGCGGCATGCTATACGGATTAGTATGCACGAACGCTTAGGCTATGTAGGTTCTCACTCAGCTTAGGTGCAGATCGGTGGGTAGTTGCCTGCCAGGGTGGGGGCTGATCAATAACAATAACAATAACGACAAAGCGGTTAAACTGAGGTTTGTCAAAATACACACAAAAACAATCTCAATGCTGGACTCAGTTTGCTACAATAATAAACGAAATTAACTGAGTCAGGCGTGATAATATTTTATTCATGATCTACGTTTTAAAGCTTTCCGTCATAATTAGGTGGTGCCGTTTCTGGAACTATTTTAGCAACTTTTCTAGGCTCTTTAGCCAACGTCACTGGGCACTGCATCTCTGTCCAACCAACTGGAACCATAGGAGTAGGTTCAGAACTTTTGTTTGACATGGCAACTGCAACACCAAGCTCATTTTCAGCCGTAGTCAGGTGATATGTGTTAAGTTCAACAAGTGGAAGCTTGAAAGTAGTGGAAAATTATAATTATTAGAACATCAAGAACCCTTTTATCTTGTAGCATTACCACTCTCGCTAGAATGACATCACCCGGTCTAAAGCATTTGTACATTTCAACACGGTCCTTTTCAGTAGCACGTACATCTTCCTTTCGCAGAATTCCTCTATCGGATAGGTTAGTAGATAAAACCAATAAAAATACATGTAATTCATATAATAGTGTAACTAAGGATGCACGCTATATGTTACCTGTAAGTTCTGTTCAGACAGGCTTTGCCTATACAAATGATAACACATTTGGCAAATCGTTGATTTATGACTGTGATCTTGGCCGTAACAACGTCTCCTACAACTGGAACTACTGTTTTGCTTCCGAAAGATGCCACAGAGATGTAGTTGTTCTGTCGATTGAAACCAATAATCCATCATAACCGTGTCAACAACAAACGATCCATTAACATACCCTGTGCCTCTTGCGGATCCCACCCTATCCTTCCCCCTTCACCAACATTCTCCACCACCTATATAACACCTTGAAAAAACACATCACTTCAATATTTAAAAAATTTTTCTATCACTATAGTCACTAGATTCATAGTCTGGCGGAGACAAAAACGGGAACTGTCACTTGGCGGAGCCAATCGAACATTACTTGAGTAATTAATTATAAGGGCCGGAAAGCCATTTGTAGACAATGATTTTAAACGTTGATTTCTCTCGTATCATTAGAATTTTTCGATGTTCAGATACACTATATGGTAGAACAAACATTCTTCCACCAGATGTTGCTTCCAATATGTTGGAGTGTTCTGAGTTTTGAGAGAAATCGGAATTGAAAGTCATTGTTTACAAATGGCTTTCCGGCCCTTATCATAAATTACACGTGTAATGTTCGATTGGCTCCGCCAAGTGACAATCAAAATTGGCTCCCGTTTTTGTCTCCGCCAGACTATGAATCTAGTGAGTATACTAACAACCCACCAACAAATACAAAGACACAAACACAAATTCACACAAACCCCACACCACAAATACACAACCGAATATCTCAACACAACCCAAAACCGACACACACACAACAAACACAAAAAACAAAACCCCATAAAACACATAAGGCACCTACTAACCAACTATTTGTTGTTTTTTTCTAACCAACCATTGGTTGCCGATCCCCCACCCAAACAAATAAGAAAGGGTTTTGTTTTTGTATCTTTACAGTTTTTTAGTGTTTCGTTTTTGTGTATCTTTCTATCGCTCATGTTTGTTTGGTCGTTTGCTCTTCCTTTTGTTGGGGTTTTATTGTAATTGTGTAGGATAATTCCCGGGGGTTTGCCGGTTTTTCGCGACCCGTGCGTTCGCCTGCCGCGCGTTCTGCTGTTGTGAAATTGGCGTAAAATTACTGAATACTGTAAAATTTTCTAAGTGTGTATGACAGACATACAACGCTGACCGTTGTACGAACTGTCAAATACTTTAATCCAGTACAGAAAAACACGTACTAGACTAAAGGAGTACAACCAACAATCAATTTGCAACTAGCGATTTGAAATTCGTTCACTGTTGTAGAACCCCTTGGTCCAAAGTACACCTTGAAGCCAGCACCTAACTATACATATTTGCGCCTTTGTTTTGATTTGCTGTGTTATTTTGACAGAATATTTGAGAGTGTGTTCGTGTGAGTTCATTATTAGGGGAGGGGGTGGGGGCGACCCCGGCGTAGTGGTTAACATCCATACCTCTCACGCCAAAGTCACGAGTTAGAATCTCACCCCCCGACAAGTTACGAAAATGCCCAAAAGCGGTGTTTGAGTGACTACGACGGGAGATGAACCAGCCCAAGGCTGAAAATCTCGATAATCAAGAAACAACAAAAAAATTATTAGGGGCGTATTATTAAGCTTGGGACCGAGCTTGGGACCGATGTGCTAGTACTGACTGAGCCAAGAAAAAAATTGTATTTGTTCGGGACCTACTGGTCTTAGAGTTAGTCTATGGTACAACGCTGTACGATGCAGCTCAAAGCAGTCACACGAAATCTTCCAATTATTTCTATGACCTGTAATAATAAATTGCTGCTGGGATGTTTATGTGGTATTGACCGAACTTTTATCCTAAAATTTGATGGTCCCTGACATCCGAAAGACATAATCATAACATAATCATCAGTCGATGGCCCACTGATATGGTGGAGATGTGACATCTCGTCAAACTATTGAGTCGAATTCTTGTAGCGTTAGGCGAATGTCGACGACGACATGTCAAAACAGTTAAACTTAGTATTATTTCTGAAAAAAATTCTAATTCTTTGCAATGGTCGGGATGGTTTGTTGGATGCTGGCAGAAAAGCTTGTGTTTTTGTCTATTGACACTTCAATAAAATGTCGAACGACTGAAAGCTAGTTCAAAGTCAGTTCAATATAAAATGGATAAAATAATCGCGGCATGAAGAGAAATACTCAAATTTCTTATCCTCCATCTAATAATCGACTCCCGCAGTTGTACAGTCTAAAATTCATAAAAATAAAAATAAAAAAACAGCGACAATCATCAATCGATATCCCAGTTGATAGATTCGCAGTGCCACAGTTTGCAATTCCAATCGTCGAAATAATTATTCCCTTTATGTTGGCGTATTTGATCATGAATCTGCGATGAGAGCCAGCTCTTACAGATTGTAATCCCCCATATTCACAACTGATAAGATTTACATTACGAGTTTTTCGGATCAAAATTAGTGAATCTTAACATAATTTCTGACAAGTATCTTCTATGAAATTTATAAGGTGCTTGAATGAGTTTCATACTAGCTCATCCAAATTTCATACATAAAATACTTAATGAAATTGAGAATTGATCATTCTTCTAAGGTTCATAAGGTTCAACTTAAGATTATCCTAAGGTAGTTTGATTGAGGGAACTGCTGAATTATAATTTTTGTTAAGTAATAGCTAGAATGCTTTAAACATGACAACATCTAGCGTTCAGAATCATAAGTGTACACTCACAAAATAAAGGTCTTCGTTTCGTTCGTAAGAGTAAATTGTTGTTAGTTTTGGTCGATAGTTTTCTGTCAAGTTTCAATCATGGTAAAATCTACACAGAGAGGAAATTGATAGTCAATTTTACCATTATTGGGGGTTAGGATGACTATTGCAGTATAGTGATTTTGAACCGACTATGATCATGGTCAAAATTACCATTAAAAATAGTTGATGCAACATTTTCCATAATGTCGGAATAGTCCTTGTTACCATGATCATAGTCAAAAATGCCATGAACGTGGTAAATTCGACCATTTTCATGTTATTGCAACCATTATAAGCGATATGGACGAAAGCTGACCAACATTTTCACGTAGATTGAACGATGAATATTTTTCTCAGTGTAGGTTAAATCAGCTAATCAGAAACGTCCCATGAAATGCTTTATGTTTCAGTGTATTATTCGAGAAACGGGCAAATATCGACCCCCCGTTTCTATAAATCCCGCCCATTGCATTTCATGCGGTCTCGTCTCATTTCATGTTTTTTATGCTGTGCGAAATAGCCAGCTTAATTTTATGCTTGTATTCTCGTTGTTGGAATCAGTTGATCAAAAATCCGATTAAGCTCGTAATCTTAACGTTATATCTAACTTCGAAGGAAGTGCGTAGAAATAGCACAGTGATGCGCTACGCAGGGCACTACCCCCGCCGTTATCGATAACGTTCAGATCAAGAAATAAATTGATCTTCGGTCAACTATTTTCCCAGCGTCACGAATGCCTGGTGGGTGTATGCTAATGCCTGTTGAGTTGCTGCAAAACTAAAACGAGAATTTTAAGCATGATATTATATTTTCTATTTATACACAACGATGCAACATGCTAAACTTAACTCAAATGAAACGAATAGATAAACTATGAAGTGCGTTTTTATTTCAATGAAATGATTTTTGAACGATGCGCGTGACGAATAAATTTGCCTAAAATAAGCTTCACTACAAACTAATTGAAAATGATCCAACTTATTCATATTAAGATTGCTCAATCCTAAATTGAGCATTGAAAAGAACACCCTACGTTTCGTAATTCAAATCCAAGTAAGACGAAAATCCCTATCATTGTTCTGCATCATGACGATCCGCTGGTAGAGCGCTATTGCAGGACCAAGTTTCAATCCAAACCCAGACAGGATATCAGATTTCCTCATCAGAATCAAAGATGGTCCATCGATTTCCTGAAATATGAGATACGTTATTGGAATTTTTATCACAGCACAAACTATTTTTTATATTTTACCTGTTCCTTGAACAAATGAGCGTAATCGGGAAAATAGTGCTTGAAATATTGATACACATCATCGCATGACCAGTTCTGTATGTCCTCAAAGTTATCAAGTCGTGAATCGAACTTTTCTTCATCATTCCCGATGCCATTGTCCTCCAGCTGGTTATCCTGTTCAGGTTCATCATCTACTTCTTCCTCGTCGTCGTCCTCGTCGGGTTGGATGACACTGTCATTCACTGGTGCTGAATCTGACAGAGAAAATGAATCTTTTCGGATTTCATTATCACTGAAACCCGCAAATTCCTGGTGAGCCTCATCATCGGCATTGTCTTCCGATTCCGGGCGATCAACAACTGATTGCGTCTCTTGAGATCCAGACTGCTTTACAGGACTGCGTTCGCCTGTGCAACGTTTGCAAAGCCAAGGGCTGTTTGAGTTGCTGCTACTCGACGCAGATGGTCCGTGGCAATTTGCGTGGAATGCATTATGGCAATCACAACAGAATAGCAGATTTCCCTGAAAAAAAATCTTTCTCATATACAAAAGACGAACAAGGGATGAAAAAGTCAACTTACACCCCGCAACGTTTTTCCACATACGACACATTCTATGCACTGAAAGCAGCGAAAGTTCAATCTGATTGGAAACTTTTGATACACAGGATGGGCTCTCAAACATTTTGAATGGGCTATGGAAGAATTAAATTGATTACAAACTATTAAATTTTCGAATAAACTTAAAATACCTCGGAAAGCACAGCTAGAACAATCAATCAACTTGAATCCACGTCGTTGTTGTTCAACCTTATGACACATGTCGCAATTGGGTTCCCGTTTGAAATCATGTTTCCGTGCCGAAGCAGACTCCAAAGTTCCACCGGCTGTACCTGACAGACGGGCAACTTCTGTTGATGGACCACTACCAAGCACTTTTGGTCTGTAGGTGTGACCAGTTGTTGATTTTGTGATAATCACGGGACTAAGCGTCAATCGCGGTTTAGTTACATTTCCATTGTTATTGTCGTTCAACCCGTCCGACTTGGCTGGGGATTTGGGAATGACAGCTTCCAATTTTACTGAAGAGGAACCTAGAGGTGATTCCGGCTGTGGCAAATCGTTTTTACGAGTGCGTTTTCTTGGAACATAATTATCAGATGGATCGAACACGACTTTTGCTTTCTGTAATTTGTTGAACCATGTTGTGAATAAATCGTATTAATAAGTGAATATAATTCAATATAATTACCTTAGTTCTGGCACCGACACGGGTTGAAATGTTATCATTGTCCTGTGGGCCAATTGTTATCGGTCCTGATGATGATGACGAGGCCGTTGCTGAGTCTACTGTCGGCAATGATTTGACACCATTCTCGGCCTCAGAGTTTAGTTGCTTGGTTTTTGCCATCGTCCGAAATAAGCTTCGAACCACTTAGACTATATTGAGTCAACTCGACGGATGTTATAACCCAGGTCCAATGTATGCACTTATCCCTGAATTAACGTTCTACTTCCACAACTCCAGCAAGAGTCTTGAACACAAACGCGCTGATTTGTGTTTGACGTCGTACCACAGATATATGTAGCGCATCAAGCGAGTGTCACAGCTAGCGCACTGCATTGATCAGGCAAGGCGCCTAGGTATAAATAAAATGCAGTTGGAAATTGCAGCTCGTTGTTCGATAATTGCTTTTTCTTTACAATTCCAATTGTACCTAAAAGTCATTCACTTTAGAAAAATGCGATGTACAGCAATGAAATAGTTCCCCGATGTTTAAAAGGATTGAAAATAGTCTGATCTGGTTGTTCTGTGCCATGTTACCTGTTACAGGCACATCTCGATTTTTGCGCACCCTGATTGTATATGATATGATCGAGAGATGGAATTTGAAATAACTATTCTCGTTGCAGTTCAAAACCGGAAAACCTCAATCGCGCAAATCAATTTAACTGCTTTTCCATATGGCAGCAAAGTGTCGCATCTAGTGCGTTGTGTATTACATCAGATGCGCTGTACCAGGGGGTGCGACTCTATCTCAGCTGCAGGATTTTTTTTGTTATGCTTTTGGGCGATGTGCGCACGCTTAGTAGATAGAAAGAAGATTTTAAAGATTTTGATGAAGATTTTAAAGATTTACTGCAAAAAGATGCAACACGATGCAAGTAGATGTATTAATATTTACAAGCTGAAACAAGATTTTTCAAAGATTGATTCGCTAGGGGAAGGTCCATTAATTATGTCACGCAGTAGGGGGGGGGGGGTTCGAGAAAACGTGACGATCCATACAAAAAAAAATTGAAGGTCCATACAAAAAACGTGACATGGGGGGGGGGTACAAAAAGTCAATTTTTGCGTGACGTAATTAATGGACGTTCCCTAGCGTGGGATTTTTCGATCATCTTGAATCTGGATTTAGATGTGTCGCAACCCCAGCGCTGTACAGCGCACTGGATGTGCCACACAGAGACGAATTTGATAGTCAATTTTACCATTATTGGGGGTAAGGATGACTATTGCAGTATAGTGATTTCGAACCGATGATCATGGTCAAAACGACCATTAAAAATAGTTGATCCAACATTTGCCATAACGTTACCATGATCATAGTCAAAAATGCCATGAACGTGGTGAATTCGATCATTTTCATGGTTACTGTAACCATTATATGCGATAGTCATCCTGACCATGATTTAATTGTCGGTATAACGATAGAATTTTTCTCAGAGCACAGTGCAGACGTAACTAAACTAATAAAATTGTAAACTTAAAATTTATTTAGTTAGGGCACATACTTTTTATAAGATTTTTGAAACATTATTTTTATTTGAATATATATAAAAATTATTATACTTTCCTTATCTTTTATAAGGTAACCCATAAAACGTAAAGGCGTTACAAATATTATTTATGTGTGAGCTTTCAAAACATTCATAGTTCGCATCTTATAGTTAAAAATTATGTGATTTCCACAAATAATACTTTTAATGTTTGAGTGCACGCAGTCAAAATGGCGACAGAAGATACTTTTTGTAATCGTCTCGATCTTCCAGCAGAACTTCTGGGAATGTTTAAAGGTATTTGCTCATTTTATATAATTAACTATCAAATAATTATTCTCCATTATTTTCAGAGAAAAAAAATCACCACAAGAGGACTTACGGGAAGAGACCATGTGGAAAAAGGATGTTTGAGAAGAAAATACATTGAATAAAATTTAATAAAATATAACAAAATGAACGTTATTATTCGCATTATGAATTTCATTTGAATCATACTAATAAAATTAATAGCACATTGAAATGAAAGTTATAAACCTCACACATAGATTTTATACAAATCAGACACATAAAATTTATAGCACATTGAAATAGAATTTATAAACCTCACACATAAATTTTATTTGTCAGAGGCAATGAAATTTATTTCTTTTCCCACATAGTTTTTATTTGTGGGAAATTGTATAAGTTGTATGTAACCCATTAAATGGATAAACTCGACTTACCCATTTATGAGAACATGGTATAAATTTCAAGAAATGGGTATTTTTACCCACATTTTTTTTTGAAAATAGGGTAACGGGATGTAATGTTAGCCTATCACCTTAATTCGGCCTATGTACCAAATATGTCATTAATTTAGTGATTATCAACAAAATCATGTTGCTATTAGGATGACCGATGTAATCCAAAGCAATTGAGACAATAATGATCAACTTATAGTTGATCACTTCCGCGTAATTTTCGATTTCTTGAACTTTTGGGGCATCGTGATTTCACTGGTTAAGCTCAAAAGATGATCTACACGGTCTTCAAGTGATCTAAACATGGCTTAATTGAATCGATAAAGCGAGTAATGCAATCTGGATGTACAGAAAATAGTAACACGTTACAAACTAACTGTTAACATAGCTAGAATAACAATGAATTTACAAGAAAATAGTAGACCCAATATTGGGAACATATTTTTTTGTATGTTCCAAACCATAGCCTGTTGTATCAATAACGCAGTAAAAAGGTTATTATTGGTAAAATTTGGAGCTTAAATGCATGAGTTTGAGGTTGTTTATATTTAAGTGGCTCATTTAAATGCAAACCGAAGGAACAAAATCATTGTATAGTGAATTATAATGTTTTCATTGTTTAATGGGTGATAAATCATATAAGAACATCACTTAAGTGTTTCAAAGCAGTTTTATTTTAGTTTGTTTTGTGAAATTTTGTGTTAAGTAAAACGAATACACCTAGCAATGTCTTGATTCATAAAATTTGAAATAAAATCGCACAAAGACTGCATTTATTAATAAATTCATCGAATGAGACGAAGTTGCCTTCCTGAATAGACCCAATTTGGTGCTTATAGACCGACATTAAATCCATATCCCTCGAAAGTTTCTGACTTTCTAAAAAGAGTTGTGTAACTTTTCGTGATACATACTACTAAATGTCTTATCCAACTTATCTTAGCAAATGTATAACAAGTTGAATCTCGCATACAGCTTCAAAACTTTATGAGTTATAATAAAAAATGTAATTGATCGTTGCATAATAGGCTGAGTCAAGGGACACATACCCTAGTTAAAAAAAATACTAATTTTCTAACATTTGTGCGATATACTTGATCATGGGTAAATCAAGATTACTTAGTTTATGAGTAGACTCTCTTTTTTGTTAAATGGATAAAATTTTACCCATTTATAGGATTTTGATTTCAACCGTCTAAGTAAAAAAACGCAAGGAAAAATTTTATTAAACCTACTCTGACAAAAATTCTTTCGTAATACCAACAATTAAATCATGGTCAGGATGACTATCGCATATAATGGTTACAATAACCATGAAAATGGTTGAATTCACCACGTTCATGGCATTTTTGACTACACTTAGCGAAATAATCTTTCGATATTCATAAGATTGCATTATGATTATTTGCTACAAGAAATCGTTATGAATTTCATCAATTTACCTTATGATATATAATAATGTTGAACAAATAAAAATATGGAGCACCCTGGATTCGAACCTTGAACGTTAAGGTTATGGGTCCAGTGACTTGACCACTAGTATATATCAACAGTTCTGAACAGGAAAGCTTAAAGGCGTACAAGAACAACGACGTGTGAAATAAACTTTATTCATAAGTCAGGCTTATGCAATTTCAAAGCATCGTTCATAAGTTTGAACCTTATGAAATTCTTAAGATTATTTGGTTGAGTGTATGCTCATGGTAACAAGGACTATTCCGACATTATGGCAAATGTTGGATCCACTATTTTCAATAGTCGTTTTGAAGTCGGTTAAAAATCAATATTCTGCAATAGTCATCCTACCCCCCAATAATGGTAATATTGGCTATCAAATCCTTCTCTGTGTATGCTAAATTTCTCAAAAAACATTACATTTAGCTTGATGCTAGTCACTTCAAGAATTGCTGTTTTCGGCCACAAGAATGTTGCCACAAGCCGGTTTACACCCTGAGCTAATATTTATAACCATCATTCTGCTGCAAATCTAGAGCAACGTATTCTGCTAGTTGCTCTGCGAGCAAGGGGCACGCAAGAACGTTTGAGTACGACACACATGCTTTGAAAGTAATAAGAAGTTCTCAAAATTACGTCCAGTTTTACTTTAAATTCAAAAAGTACTCGATATAAATTTAAATTACATATTGGATACTGATTAGATACCTTGAGTACAATTTGATACATTTTGATTACTTTTTAGTATCCACCTTCAAATACTTTGCTACAAAGTGCACTAAAATACACAAACGGTGCTTAAAATAATTTTGAAATCCTTTTTAGTACTTTAAGGTGCTTTAAGTACCAATAAATACGGTTTGATTACATTTGAATACCTTGAGTACAGTTGAGTACATAGTAATTACATTTCTGTATTTAAATATCCTGAACTACTGAGTGATTACTATTGAATATGATTTGATTACAATTAAGTACTTTTAGTATCATTAAATACATTTTTATAACAATAAAATCTCTTTCAGTACAATTGAGTTAATATTGATAACATTTGAGTACTTAAATACTTCTAGGTACAGATTGATTACTTTAATGCTTGTAGTACACTGATTATTAAAATCGCCATACATTTCTTAAAGGCAGATAAAGATCGGACAGACATGTATAATTTCTGACAGCTGTCTATCTGCCTATGACAAATGTGTGGTCAATGTACAAATAATGTGCTACAATCTCAAGTACCTTAACTGCTCATAAATACAAAACAGTCCCATTAACATAGGGAATCAAACAGAGATGAGATGATATTTCAGGTCTTTGAGTATCGTAGAAGTTTATGCATTTTTATTACATACTAGCTGAACCCGGTGCGTGCGCTGCTACGCTTGCAACTAAATGAAGGCAAATTTAATATAACTGGCACGTTTATTGTTTTGTTTTTCGGAATGAGTTTTTTTTTCTTGAATTCAAACTTCTATCAAAACATGCTTCTTACCCGAGCAATGCACGTTTTGTGTTTAAGAAACCTGGATTATTCTCATTTTTGGTAGAAATTTGTGTTTCATTTGTATGAGAGCCCCCCCTTCTTGAGAGAGTAGGGGTCCCAAACATTCATAAGAACCTTCCCCAGCCCCAAAAACCCCTGCATTCAAATTTTCACGCTGATCGGTTCAGAACTTTTCGAGTCTATAAGGAGCAGACAGACAGACAGCAATTCATTCATATATATATATATATATATTATATATATATATATATATATATATATATATATATATATATATATATATATATATATATATATATATATATATATATATATATATATATATATATATATATATATATATATATATATATATATATATATATATATATATATATATATATATATATATATATATATATATATATATATATATATTATATATATATATATATATATATATATATATATATATATATATATATATATATATATATATATATATATATATATATATATATATATATATATATATATATATATATATATATATATATATATATATATATATATATATATATATATATATATATATATATATATATATATAGAAACCCTGCCTTCAAAAACCCCCATATGCCAAATGTGGTTTCATTCACTTAATTAGTTCCTCGAGTTATGCAGAAAATTGCGTTTAATTTGTTTGTTTGAAAGCCTCTCCCCCCTCCCCCCTAACAAAGAGAGAAGGGTTCTCCTACCCTAGAACCATTTATTGCCTCTAAAATCCCCACATGCCAAATTTGGTTCCATTTACTCTATTAGTTCTCGAGTTATGCAGAAATTTCAGTTTCATTTGTATGACAGCCCCCCCTTCTAGAAAGAAGAGGGGTCTCAAACCACCATAGAAATATTTCTTGCTTCCAGAAAACTCCAAATGTAAAATTTGGTTCCATTTGCTTGATTAGTTCTTGAGTTATGCAGAAACTTCTGTTTCACTTGTATGGGAGCCTCCCAGAGAGGGGAGGGGTCTCAAATCACCATAGAAACATTTCTTGCTTCTAAAAACTCTCACATGCTAAATTTGGTTTCTTTTGCTTGATTAGTTCTCGAGTTATGTAGAAATGAGTGTTTCATTTGTATGGGAGCCCCCCTTTCCAGAGAAGGGAGGGGTCTCAAACCATCATAAGAACCTTTTCCGGCCCCAAACACACTCTTAGCTCAGTTTACCCATAATCCCAAATAGTTCACATACTCTGAGAAAAATTTCATCGTTGTACCGACAATTAAATCATGGTCAGGATTACTATCGCATATAATGGTTTCAATAACCATGAAAATGGTCGAAGTTACCACGTTCATGGCATTTTTGACTATGATCATGGTAACAAGGACTATTCCGACATTATGGAAAATGTTGCATCAACTATTTTTAATGGTAGTTTTGACCATGATCATAGTCGGTTCAAAGTCTGCAATACTGCAATAGTCATCCTAACCATTGCAATACTGCAATAGTCATCCTAACCCCAAATTATGGTAAAATTGACTATCACATTCCTCTCTGTGTACCCATTTATGGGTAAAGCTGGCTGTACCCATATATGAGTAAATTTGTATAGGAAAAAATACTCATATATGGGTAAGTAGTGATATGTACCCATTAATGGGTACACAGAGAGGAAATTGATAGTCAATTTTACCATTATTGGGGGTTAGGATGACTATTGCAGTATAGTGATTTTGAACCGACTATGATCATGGTCAAAATTACCATTAAAAATAGTTGATGCAACATTTTCCATAATGTCGGAATAGTCCTTGTTACCATGATCATAGTCAAAAATGCCATGAACGTGGTAAATTCTACCATTTTCATGGTTATTGAAACCATTATATGCGATAGTCATCCTGACCATGATTTAATTGTTGGTACAACGATGAAATTTTTCTCAGAGTATGTGCACTTTTCGCGATTAGGAGTATTCTTCACCCATAATTGGGTTAACTGAACTTAGCGTGCAATGGATACGTTTGCGTTCCATTGACTTAAATTTGGGTTATTTGAAAGTAGCGTACATGTCTATATTTTGGTAACAGTTGATAAGTTCACAACTTCACTGTAGTCGAAACTGTCAAACTTTGTTTTGATGATTGTTATTTACAAATTCCGTAATTTCATTCATTTTAAGCAACGCAAAACGTTTTTCGCTTCACTGTTTGTGGAGAATGGTTTCTAATATAGTATTATTTTAATGAACAGTTACGTTAAAAATTCACCATGGACAAGTTCTCCGATGTGTGCAAGTTGGAACAAAGTGGCAGCAACGTTGGTGGTCTTATAATCAAAAAGAAAGAAGCAGACAAGGACGTCTTCAAGAAACCGAAACCATCTTTGTTAGGGTTAGACCGACTTGCAGCAACCCAGAGGGCTCGAAAACAACAAGAAGCGGCGCGACTGTCTTTCAAAGATTCAGACGGAAATGATCTGGATGACGAAGATACTTCCAGAGATTACTCCGAGAGGCGTGACCGCAATAAGGAATCTTACTCATCGTCGTCGTCATCTAAGAAGTATCGAGCAAGTGTGGTGGAAACTCCATCATATACCGGAGGTGTAAGTGAAGCAGCTAAAAAACGGTTTGATGAGCGATCCAAAGAAGAGTACCAGGGAAAAGGCTTGTATGCATCGACTAAATCCAAGAAGGATCGCGAACGAGACGATGATGATCGTCGGCGACACAAATTCTCATCTAGCAGTTCCAGGAGCCATCGTGGAGAATCATCGCATCGAACCCCAGGGTAAATTATTAATCAATAAATTGAATTGTAGGTGATTTTTATAAGGTGCTTTTTGTTTATATATTTTAGTCACTACAAAGATGAACCAAGAACGCCTCGAAACGATCGTCGCATGGACGCATTTGGATGGGAGGACGACGATGATAGACAAGCTTCGAGCTCACGAAAATCATCTTGGGACTATCCGACACCTAAGATACCGAAAGGGTCAGAATCTGTACGCAGTAGTCGACCACCATCTTCCCGGAGAGGCAGAGAAGAGGACACACCTCGGCCGACTCCGGCACATAAGTACAACAAATGGGCGCCAGATCGAAAAGAATCTGGTGCCACGCCACACGTTAGTAAAAAGAATGTCCCTTGGGATTCGGAAGAAGATAAGGATCTATGGGAGAAAGAGCAAGTTCGTTTAGATCGTGAATGGTACAGTATTGGCGAGGGATATGACGAAGAAAATAATCCATTCTCGGGAACCAGTTCGGAGTATTTGCAAAAGCGGGAAGAACAATTGGAGCAACGCAGAATTAAACGAATGTCTGCCCAACAGAGACAGATCAACAAAGACAATGAGTTGTGGGAGAAGAATCGCTTGCTAACTTCTGGGGTAGTGATGTCTATAAATTTCAACGAGGATTTTGACGAGGAAGCTGTTGAAAGAGTTCATCTGTTGGTACATCATACGGTTCCTCCATTTTTGGATGGGCGCATTGTGTTCACAAAACAACCTGAACCCGTAATTCCGGTCAAAGATGCAACTTCAGATATGGCAATGGTCGCTAGGAAGGGCAGTCTACTGGTAAGGACTTACCGCGAGCAGAAAGAGAGAAGGAAAGCTCAGAAAAAGCATTGGGAACTTGGCGGTACCAAGCTGGGAAACATTATGGGAGTGGCCAAAAAGCAAGATGACGAGGATTCCAAGTATGATGCCGATACAGATACGGCTGACTATCGAAAGGATCAAAAGTTTGCGGATCACATGCAGGACCAAGATGATGATGCTGAGTTCACAAAGAAAAAACCAATCTACGAACAGCGTAGATCACTTCCCGTCTTTGCCGTAAGACAGGATTTGCTGAATGTAATTCGTGAAAATTCAGTTGTTATTATTGTTGGTGAAACCGGAAGTGGAAAAACAACACAGTTGACACAATACTTGCACGAAGATGGATACAGTCGATTAGGTATGATTGGTTGCACTCAACCTCGAAGAGTGGCAGCCATGTCAGTAGCAAAACGTGTGTCTGATGAAATGCATACCAAGCTGGGACAGGAAGTTGGGTATGCTATTCGGTTTGAGGATTGCACTTCGGAAAAGACCGTCATCAAATACATGACGGATGGTATCCTATTGCGAGAAAGCTTGAGAGACAGTGATCTGGATGGGTACTCAGCGGTTATCATGGATGAAGCGCACGAGCGATCCCTTTCTACTGATGTTCTTTTTGGATTGTTGAGAGACATCGTCGCTAGAAGAAGAGATTTGAAGTTGATTGTTACTTCTGCTACTATGGATGCCACCAAATTTGCCACATTTTTCGGAAACGTGCCAACCTTCACAATTCCCGGACGATGCTACCCGGTAGATATAATGTATAGCAAAAATGTGTGCGAAGATTACGTAGATTCCGCGGTCAAGCAAGCTTTACAGATACATCTTCAGCAGTTGGAAGGTGATATGTTGATTTTCATGCCTGGTCAAGAAGATATCGAAGTCACTTGCGAGATCATAGCGGAGCGGTTGGCGGAAATCGAAAATGCCCCAGAGTTGTCTATTCTGCCGATCTATTCTCAGCTTCCATCCGATCTGCAAGCGAAAATTTTTCAGCGTTCTGCGGAGGGCAACAGAAAATGTATTGTCGCGACAAACATTGCCGAAACGTCCCTTACTGTAGATGGCATCATTTTCGTTATCGATTCCGGATATTGCAAACTCAAGGTGTACAATCCCAGGATTGGTATGGACGCTCTTCAAATTTACCCAATCTCGCAAGCAAACGCAAACCAACGTTCTGGTCGAGCTGGTAGAACTGGACCTGGTCAAGCCTTCCGTCTGTACACCGAGCGGCAGTACAAGGACGAGTTGCTCGCTTTGACAGTCCCTGAAATCCAACGAACCAATCTAGCCAACACCGTTCTGCTCTTAAAATCGCTTGGTGTGGTAGATCTACTTCAGTTTCACTTCATGGATCCACCTCCACAGGACAACATTCTGAATTCATTGTATCAACTGTGGATTCTGGGAGCTTTAGATCATACTGGAGCCCTTTCATCTCTCGGGCGGCAGATGGCGGAATTTCCATTGGATCCACCGCAGTGTCAAATGTTGATAGTCGCCAATCAGATGGGATGTAGTGCGGAAATTTTAATAATTGGTGAGTTCATATTATGTTGCCTAATTTAAATCGAATTTTAATCCGGGATTTTCAATTCCAGTTTCAATGCTTTCCGTTCCATCGATTTTTTACCGTCCTAAAGGTAGAGAGGAAGAGGCGGATAGCGTTCGTGAGAAATTTCAGGTACCAGAATCAGATCATCTCACATACCTGAACGTGTATCAGCAATGGAAGATGAACAAGTATGATAAACAGATTGTTTCATTATTTTGAACAAAACTAAAAATGCGCTTTTTGTCATTTTTTTTAGATACTCTTCTAATTGGTGTAATGAACATTTCATACACATCAAAGCTATGCGAAAAGTTCGAGAAGTTCGTCAACAGCTCAAAGACATATACGTTCAACAGCGATTGAAAGTGCAATCTTGTGGTACTAATTGGGACATTATACGCAAGTGTATTTGTTCGGCATATTTCTACCAAGCTGCTCGGTTGAAGGGGATTGGCGAATATGTAAATTTGCGAACCGGAATGCCTTGCTATCTGCATCCGACGTCGGCTTTGTACGGACTGGGTACGACACCCGACTACGTAGTGTATCATGAGCTGGTGATGACGGCTAAAGAGTACATGCAATGCGCCACCGCTGTCGATGGCTTCTGGCTTGCAGAACTCGGTCCGATGTTCTTTTCGGTCAAGGAGACTGGCAAAAGCAGTCGCGAAAAGCGAAAACAGGTAAAGATAGTATTTGAAGAATGACTCATTTCAATTTGTATTCATGTATCTTTGCTATTATCGACAGGCTGCTGAACACTTGCATGAAATGGAATCGCAGATGCAGAAGGCCCAGGAACAAATGGTCAAGCAGAAACAGGAGGAAACGGAACGGCAACAGCAGCAAATGATTAAACAGGAAATTATCACACCAGGCACGACGCCAAGGCGGACTCCAGCACGGATAGGCTTGTGAAAGCAAGTTCCTGTGTAGTACTTCCATTCTTTCATTACAAAATACAAATTAATGCAGTGTGCATTTAAGAGCTATAGAAAGAAACTTATGAATTTGTTATTTTCCTCTGGGGCTAAACTACATAAGAATAAAAGTTGTTCTTGGCAATCGTTCGTTTTATTTGGCAGCCGTTGGTGAGTTACACAGAGAGGAAATTGATAGTCAATTTTACCATTATTGGGGGTTAGGATGACTATTGCAGTATAGTGATTTTGAACCGACTATGATCATGGTCAAAATTACCATTAAAAATAGTTGATGCAACATTTTCCATAATGTCGGAATAGTCCTTGTTACCATGATCATAGTCAAAAATGCCATGAACGTGGTAAATTCGACCATTTTCATGGTTATTGAAACCATTATATGCGATAGTCATCCTGACCATGATTTAATTGTCGGTACAACGATGAAATTTTTCTCAGAGTAGTTGAATTTCAATAACTTGTTCCTGGTTTATCCATAAGATAGTTGTTTTTGTTAGCTCTGCTCGGCTAATATTTTTAATGCCGGAGAGTAGGTTCAGTGGTAGTGTTCAATTTATCTCAGTCAACTTCTCAAACATAAAATTTCCATCGTGTCCTTCGAGTGGATTTGTATTGATTCACATGTAAAGTAAATCCAATTCTCCGCCATCTGCATATGTACCTGGAAGTTGGTTCGCTAAATGTAGCTCATGGATATTCTGATCCGTTCAATCATTCTACTATTCCCGAACTGCCGAATCTTACTGGTTATGTGCTGAAGTGCTCTCATTCAACAATTCCTGCAGAGAAGAATGTTCTTCTCAGCTTATCCGTCTGCCGTAAAGTCTGAATCTCATGACTACCGCTTTGCCAACGATTGAATATGTTCAGAGCAAATCTGACCTGTATTCGAACTGAGGCCCATTACCGCTCTGTTTTCTCTGTAATTGGAAATTCGGTTACAATTGACTAACTCATGGCGTTCGGTGATTTAAACCTGGCTGATGTTTCATGGAAGGCCGTAGCACAATGGTTTTCTCTGCTCAGGTAGTGAATCATCCGCATTCCATTCAGTGGCTTTACGCCTTCTACGCACGGAAACGCTCTCCCAAATTCACAATGTAGTAAATGAAACAACCGTAGTCTGGACTTCTGCTTTGTGAGTGTCGAGACACCATTCCACAGTGGTTGAAAATGCAGAAAATATGAACTTTCTTCAATTGCGTGTAGGTAAATGATTAAGAATAGACATGTAGTCTATTAGTAAGAACTCCACACTTAGATTTTTTTTTACAAAAATCTGTAAAAGTTTTTTTTTTTTTTAGACGGGATGGAAAATCTGCAACCAGACACCTGAAGAACTCAGGGTGTGGGGATGAGGGTGCCAACTCCTCGACCCACTAAAAACCCACCCGTGCCTTTAGCCCTGGTCCCTCCCCGGAACCACCTTTCGGTATTACTTCGGGGAGGGGGCTATTGTGCTTGTTAAGCACCCACTATGTCTAACTACTTAGGGCTTTAGTAGTTAGGTGGTCCCTGCGACCTGCCTTTGGTCGTTTCGCCATTTTTGTTGGAGATCAAGGACGATCTGGGAGGCTGCTACGCATACCGCGTCCCAGACGTCCCGGTCTTGACACATCCTCTGGACCAAGTTATCCGGAGTCGTGTCGCGACCGCATACGGCCATCATGCCGGATCTCGCGCCGTCGAAGCGAGGACATGCGAAAAACACATGTTCTGCAGTTTCTTCGACTCCCGCGCACTCACTGCATGCGGAGGACTGTGCATGCCCATATTTATGCAGGTATTGTCTAAAACAGCCGTGGCCAGACAATATCTGCGTTAAGTGGAAGTTCACTTCACCGTGTCGCCTACCGACCCACCCGGTTAATTCCGGGATTAGTCGGTGGGTCCACCGACCTTTGGTGGAGTTGTTCCATTCCCTCTGCCACTTAACCATGGATGCGGCTCTAGTGGTCTTTCGGATACCTCTTGTTCCACGTTGCTCGAAGCACTCTACGTCCTCTTTTATGACGATGCCTATTGGCATCATCCCCGCTAGGACGCAGACCGCGTCGCGTGATACCGTTCGGTATGCACTCACCACTCTTAGGCACATAAGCCTGTGTGTACTCTCGAGCTTATTTGCGTAGCTCTTGGTACTCAAGGCGGTGATCCATGCCGGCCCGCCGTACCTAAGTATGGACAGGGCGACACTGGCCAGGAGTTTACGCTTACTCCCTTGCACCGCCGAGCTATTCGACATCATGCGGGATAATGCCGATATAGCCATAGAGGCTTTCTTGCAAGCGTAATCGACGTGACTGACAAAGGACAGCTTGTCGTCGATCATAACCCCAAGATACCTCAAGAACCTCTTCGATTCTACTGTGCAGTTACCTGCACTAATCGTCGCATGTTGCTCCGATTTCCGATTGTTCACCACCGTGACCTCGGTCTTATGGTGGGCTAGCTCCAATTGCCTGGAGCTCATCCATCTCTCCACAATGCCAATGGAGTGTGAGGCCGTTAACTCGACCTCCTCGATGGATTCACCACATATCTCCAGGGTGATGTCGTCTGCGAACCCGACGATCTTTACCCCGCTCGGGAACTCAAGCCGCAGTACCTCGTCGTACATCGTGTTCCATAACACCGGACCCAGGATCGAACCTTGCGGGACGCCTGCGGTGATCTGCACACGTTTCTGGCCTGCCTCTGTATTATATACCAGTACGCGATTCTGGAAGTAGCTTCCGAGAATCTTGTACAGGTACCCAGGAACCTGAAGGCGTTGGAGCGAGTCGGCGATAGCCGCCCAACTGGCGCTATTGAACGCATTCCTCACGTCAAGGGTGACCACCGCACAGTATCGTACTCCTCGCCTCTTGCGCTGGATTGCCACCTCGGCCGTCTTAGTGACGGACAGGATGGCATCCACCGTCGACTTCCCTTTACGGAAGCCAAACTGATTACTTGACAGACCGCGTATACCCTCCGTGTATGTTGTCAGTCTGTTGAGGATTACCCTCTCGAGCACCTTACCCGCTGTATCCAACAGACATATTGGTCTATATGCCGATGGATCTCCTGGTGGCTTCCCTGTCTTTGGTAGCAACACAAGGGTCTGAATTTTCCAGGCGTCCGGGAAGACGCCCTCGTCCAGACACTTTTGCATCACCACCCTGAACATTTCGGGATCCAGCAAGATAGCCGTCTTGATGGCCAGGTTCGGAATACCATCCGGTCCCGGCGCTTTGTTCACCTTTAGCGACTTTGCTATCGCAATGAGTTCATCATTCGTCACCGTCGCCTCGTCGCCGACCCCCGTTGTGCCGTTGTCGGTGCCCACGTGGTCACGGGTGTTCGGCTGAGCCGTCCACCCTTCCGTCGCTATGACAGCGTTAAGGTCTGGGATACTGGAACGCTGGTCATGGGACACGTCTACGGCGGCGGGGGGCCATGGACTTGGGTCGTGGCTCGGAAAGAGTCCCCCAACGATCACCTGCAGCAGCTCTGGTGAACGCTCGGTTGGAGCCGCCGATCCTCTGGTTTTGGCCATTACAACCCGGTAGGCGTCACCCCACGGATTCGTATTGGCCTTCTGACACAGACCCTCGAAGCAGGCTCGCTTGCTGGCCTTTATCTCCCTCTTTAGTGCGGCCTTCGCGGCGACTAGCGCCCCTCTACGCTCGATTCTATCGGCGTCTGACCGCGCTCTTTGCACCCTCCGTCTTGCGTGGAGGCATGTTCTTCGGAGGTCGGCGATCGACTCCGTCCACCAATACACCGGCGATCTTCCATTCCTCGGTTTGACTTCCCTCGGCATGGTCGCATCGCACGCTCGTGTAAGTGTCATAACGAGTCTTTCGCCGCAAGGTTCCTGGGTTTCGCGTAAGTTTCGTTCCCTCTCAAGCGCCTCTTTAAAAACCTCTACATCAAAGTAGGACGTCCTCCATCTGCGGGCGAATGGAGTGGATGCTCCTCCTTCCGCACGCTGCCTTGTATTGTGGACGATACAATAACGTACCGCCAAGTGGTCGCTATGGGTGTAGCCATCATCCACCCTCCAATTGCTAATTAGCCCAGGACTGCTAAATGTTATATCGATAATCGATTCCGCTCCGTTTCTATGGTAGGTACTCTTGGTACCCACGTTGGCTAGGTCTACATTGAGCCTAGCCAAGGCCTCCAGAAGAATCTGGCCCCTAGGGTTGGTAAGGCGGCTCCCCCACTCGAGCGCCCAAGCGTTGAAGTCCCCCGCTATTACCAACGGGTTCAGGCCAGTTAGCTCCGTTGTCATCCGATCGAGCATATTGGAAAACTGTTCGATCGACCACCTTGGCGGTGCGTAGCAGCTGCAGAAGAACACTCCATTCACTTTTACAACCACGAAGCCTTCGTTTGTGTTGGACACAACCTCCTGAACCGGGTGCTTGCCCGTCGTCCATAATGCCGCCATATTAGACCTGTCCGCAAACCAGTTCCCGTTGCCGGATGGGATGCGGTATGGGTCGGAAATTATGGCGATATCCGATGCCGACTCGCTAACTGTCTGACACAGCAGTTGCTGGGCTGCCTCACAATGGTTCAGGTTTAGTTGGGTTACCTGCATTACGGTTGGCTCGTTGGTATACCCTTAGCGGCCGGGCACTTGCCCCCCCCCCCCCATGACGTGCTTATCGTCCGGTTTCCCGGCGCACATCAAGCATTTGGGGGGACCTTTGCAATCCCGCGCCTTGTGGCTAGTGCTGCCACACCTTCTGCACATGTTGCTCCTATCTGGGCCTTTGCATTCCCAGGACATGTGCCCGCTCTCTAGGCATCTGAAACATGCCTTCGGCGGCTGGTGCAGGCTTAGTGGGCATATTGACCATCCCACCTTCACCTTCGCCACTTTCAACGCCGCGTCTGCGTCGACTGCCGCTACCCTCAGGGTTGCCACCTGGGTCCCGAGTGGACCCTTCCTCAGACGTATGTCTGCGGCGGCAACCTCGACCTTGCACTGTTCCTTCAGTGCAGTGGAGATCTCGTCTGCCTCGGTGATCTCATCCAGGTTTTTACACTGGATCGTCACCTGCGAGACGAGGGCGCGCACCTCCACACCCTCACCTAAGGCCTGTTTTGCCAGGTCTCTATACGCCGGGCCCTTAAGCGTTGTCGCTTTTTTAAGCTCCAGGAGCATTTCGCCGGTGCGGGTACGGCGTATACTCCGCACGTCGGCGCCTAGGCCTGCCAGTTTAGCGTCCCCGCGCATCGCTTTCAAGACCTCGGAGTACTTTGACGCCTCGGTCTTAACGATGAGGGCCTCTCCGCGGTTACGCTTGCGGGCCACCTGTCGCTTATCTTTTTCTTTTTTGGTTTTATTCCTCTTTTTCCTCACCTTATTCCATGGGGCTTCCCTGCCCCGCCTGGGGTCATCGCTTGTCCCCCTCCTAGCACTGGCATCTGCCTCCGTGCTGGTTATGGCTGTTGTTGTCGTTGGGGCCCTGCCGCTCGGGCCCCCTTCGGCGCTTGAGACAACACGTGAGCTGGTCGACGCGCCTTTCGCGCTGGGCTTAGCGCCGGGGCCTCTCTCTTTGCGAGAAGCCGAAGCTGGTCGCGAGGATGGACCCTCTGACCCCGCCGCCACGTTCGCATAGGTTCGTTTCCCCTTTGGGGCTTCCGACACGATGCGCTTCTTAGAAGCGCCGGGTGCCGTCTCGCCCGGGGACTGCCTAGCCCGCTTGGAGGTCCCCGCCCCCATGGATAGGGTGGACTCTCCGACGGAGACGGATGATTCCGTCTGCGTCTGCTTCGAGGCAATGTCCCTCGCCCTTTCGGTGGCCGCTAGCCGTGCCAACTCTTTGGCACTTTGCTCGGCTAGCAGTTTGGCCTCCAGCTCCTCCCTCTCCTTGCATGCAGCCTGCACTGTCATGCGTAGCCTAAGAAGGCTCAACTTTAGGTCTTTCGCAATGTTGTTGCGCGACGACGTAAAGTCGATGATCGCATCCAACTGCTCCGAGACCTCCATCACCTTAGGAAGGGTTTCCCGCATCCTATCCATGGCCCGGATGAGTCCTGGCCCATCCATGGCCACGCCTAGCTTGGTGCCACCTGCCTCCGATGCCGTAGCACTACCGCAGGTGTCGCTCACGCCCGATCCCACCGTTTTACGCGGTGGGGACCTCACTAGGCCGCCTTTAGCGAACGGATTCGCTCTCTCTTGGGTCTTTTTTGTTTCCTCCATGTTGTTGGGTCCCCCTCCAGCCGCTATCCAAGCCCACGTGGAGTAGTCGCTATTGTGATCCCATGGTTATCTATGCAAGCAGGGAGGCCATGCGAGGGTTGACACGGCCCTTCATGGGGAACCGTGTTCAGAGCCGGATCAGCGCAAGACAGGTATAGGTCATCTGAGCCTACTCCCGCCCGACTGGCGAGGTCGGGCGGTGGAGAATGGAACGTACTGGAGGCCTGCCAGGGTTTTAATGGGACGGAGACGACCTGTGCCGCGGGAACCTCGCCATTTCCTACTCGGTGTCACCCGGCAGTACTGAGGGAGACGACACAGGCGCCAGCCCGAATACAACGGTACCACTCGTGAATCCTTTCGCAGCCAGTTGCCATAATTGGGGTTTTACTGGCATCCACCCCAATGCGTCGTATGACGCTCCCTCCGTAGTTCGTTTAGCCGTTAAGGGGAGCTTAACGTTTCCAAGGTGCACCGCGGGGAGGCGAACTACATTCACACCTCACCACCTCAAAACCAAAACAAGGGTACGTGAGTGTGTTTCAAATTCCCCTCTCCAGAGCGGAAAAAAACACAATTCTTTTATTCATCCTTTTTTTCCCCCAAAAAAACCGCCACCGGAACCAACTTTCAAACCCCTGGAAAAAGGGAGAAGGAACATCGGTATCAACAAATTTGGTTACAAACGAAGTGGAATCGGATCATGAGGAAACGGCTAATCAGAGAGCGGTAGAAGCATACAACGTAGGGACCAAAGGCGGAACAACATCGAACGATTTCTTGTCTACTGTAGGTCGTGCGAGATCCAACCGGACGGAAGGATACAGCGCGGGCCTTGCTCGACAACGGATCGCAGGTGAGCCTCATGAGTGAACGCTTGTGCCAGATACTAAAGCGACGTTCAGTTATCGTTCCCATTTGTGGCATTGGACAAGCAGAAACACGGGCAAAGTTCCTTGTGAAAACTACAGTCAGCTCAAGAATCAAGGACTTCTCAATTGGAGTGGAGTTTCTGGTCCTCCAGAAGGTGACGTCAGAATTGCCATCAGCATTCGTGCCGGTAGCACATTGGAAGGTTCCAAGCGATGTTCAGCTATCAGATCCGGAATTCAACACCAGCAATCGGATCGATCGTTCTCTCAGGGCTGTACATTTTTATCGATTCTTGTTCTAGCGAGAACTCAAGCGCGTTTCCTTGAGATCGGGTCCTCCAGTGTTGATCGATACAGTATTTGGATGGATTGAAACGGGCAAGGTATCGGAACCATACAACAAACCAGTCAGTTATTGTACTTTGCCAACTTCCGAACATCTGGAAATTCTACTACAGCGGTTTTGGGAGGTGGAGAGCAACGAGCATCAACCGCCATGGTCTAAAGAAGATCGGGACTGTGAAGAACATTTCGTTAAGACAGTTAGCCGAACAGAGCAAGGACGATACTTTGTTCGCATGCCAAAACATGTAAACTTTATGCAGATGTTGGGCAATTCCAGATCAATGGCGCTGACCAGATTTTTGAGACTGGAGAAGCAACAGACTTAGGGCGGAGGCTCATGCAACCGGTAGGCAAAAGTTCTTTTATCTTCCTCATCACGCTGTGCTCAAGGCTCTAGCACAACAATCAAAGTACGCGTTGTATTTGACGGTTCAGCTAGTACGGACAGCGGGTATTCTTTGAACGACGTTCTGTTAAAAGGCACTATTCTTCAAGATGAACTTTGGTGCCTGGTGCTACGTTTCCTAAAGCATGAAGTGGCGCTTGTAGGAGATGCAGATAAAATGTACTGGCAAGCACTAGTTCACGAGGATGGTACTGAAGTAATGCGCATCTTCTTCAGATTTTCGACTGATGCAACAATAAAGGTTTTTGAGATTAGTAACGGGTTGAAGCCGTCATCATTCTTGGCGATTCGGGCACTACATCAGTTGGCAGAGGATGAAAGAGCTGATTACCCTGAAGCTAGTAATGCGTTGGTGAAGTATTTCTACGTTAATGATGTTACGTCGCGTAGTTAGAGGTGACCGTGATATGATGATCACATCGAGAGAATAAAACGCGATCGTAAACGATATAAAACTAACTACCTTTATTCACACACGACTTGACGCTTATATCAGAAGGAACTACAAAAGGTGTATTCATAACAAATAAAACAATGATAACAAAGCGAAATGACAACATTAATTTTGGTATCCGGTTTATGCTTTTGACGTCTGTCGTGTGGCAGCTTACAGCTGTCACCGATGAGCCCAGCGGGAAAGTGATGGGAATGTTATGCGCAAAGGCAGTGTTCCCAGCGCTTCTGTTTCGTTGTCGCAACAAATGACTATATTGGTGGAGCGTCCAGCGTAGAAGAAGTGGTCAAATTGCAGAAGGATCTAGATACTCTACTAAAGAAAGGAGGATTTATTTTCGCAAGTGGTGTTCAAACCGGCGAGAGGTTTTGACAGGAATCCCTGCAAATCAACTAGGAACAAATTTATCGATTTCGTTCGAAGTCAGTCCAGAAGAGAAGGTTAAAACATGTTATTTAAATATTTTATTTAAATTTTATATTTTAAAATGAAATACTAAACATGCGAAAATCATAATTATTTATGGTTCGCCTTTTTCGCCTTGTCACCATATCTTGGAACAAGTGAACTACTGTCTCATTTTCTGAGTGGCTACAATAGCATCCTTACTGTTGGTAGAAATCGGTCCCAATTGGTTCTCAAGCGTTTTTATAAATTACCTTGTTTTTCTAATGAAAAACCACCATCACACTTCGTGAATGGCCGCAATAGCAGCCTTATTTTTGGTTTAAATCGGTACATATCGGAAATCTGTACTAATATTTAAATATTTTACTAGATGTTGCCTTAATTTAGCTGATCGTTTATCAAAACGCATCCTGTTGGGATCGGATTGGGTCTATTATCCAATATCCCAGTGATTCATCGTGGAATTGCAGAGGTGTTCTCGGTTTCCAGTAAAGCGAGTATCGCATCATCACATTCCTGTAATAGTTTTCGGATGGCCACAGAATAACCGGAATAAAACGCGGATTTACAGCGAGAGAAAAACAACGTGTTGGATTTAATCGAGTTCACTTTTGTTATGATGATGACAACATTACAGTAATAGATATGAGAAAAGGCACACCAGAGTGGCATTGATGAAAATGATAGTAAACACTACTTGCTAATAGGGGTTGCCTCCTAATACCCCTGCTCAACCGCTACAATTAGCCAGCCCAATGCCAGTGCAATGTCGTCGAAAGGCTGCCACAGGAAGACTCTTTGTCAGCATGTCGGTTTGCTGATCTGCTGACGGAACGTACTGGAGACAGATCTTCTTTTGTCGCACCAGCTCCCTGAGATAATGGAACTTAACGTACACGTGCTTCAGACGACCGAAATCCTTCGACTCCTCGGCATTCCGCATCGTTAACTGATTATCTTCGTGGAATACGATCGGCTCCTCGAGATCGTACCCCAAGTCTCGCAACAGTCGTGCCAGCCACTGCTCGTGACACGCAGCCATGCAGAGTGCAGCCAGTTCCGCCTCCGTTGATGAAAGCGATACCGTTTGTTGCTTCCGGGTGATTCAAGCTACAGTGCATCCAAAGACTTTGAACACACCTCCACTTACAGATCGCCTGTCCACGACGTCATTTGCCCAGTCTGCGTCGGAAAACACCTCCATCGTAACCGTGTCAGGACTCCTTCGGAACACCAGACCTACGTCTAACGTCCCCTTGACGTAGCGCAAAATCCGCTTCAAATAAGTCCAGTGAAGGTCCGTCGGACAACTTTGATATTGGCTACAAAAGTTTACAGAAGCTGCCAAATCCAGACGGGTCGTCAACGCAGCGTAGGTCAAACACCCTATCACCTCCCTGTAGGGTTGGCTAGTTCGATCATTGTCCTCACCGCATGGAAGCTTCAAGCGATGTTCCATCGGAGTTGAAACCGCTTTGCAGTCTTCCACCTTGAACCACCGCAACAAATCTTTCTAGGTCGCGATCAACGCGCATGCCGAGGAAACATTTTACCTCCTCAGCATCAGTCATCTCGAATTTGCGAGCCAAGCAGTCCTTCACCGTCTTCACCAGCTTCAGTAACGTACCAGCGATTATGATATCGACGACATAGATCACTGTTCCCTTGTAGGTCTTCCAGACGTACAGGCACTGATTGTTCATGCTTCTCGCAAACTTCAGTTGACGCTCCACAAATTAATCGAACCGCTCGTCCCAAGTTCTCGATGCCTGTTTGAGCCCGTACAAGCACTTCCCTAGATGACATACTAGGTTCGCTCCGGCTTCGAAACCTTCGGGCTGGACCATAAAGATTTCCTCCTGAAGCTCTCCATTCAAGAAGGCCGACTTCGCGTCCATTTGATGGACGACCATCTTCTCATGATTCGCCACTGCCAACACGGTGCGAAGCGTGTCTAGCTTAGCAACAGGTGAATAGGTCTCACCGTAGTCAAAACCTCGACGTTGGCTAAAACCACGAGCCACTAGACGAGCCTTATATCGATCTGGCTGTCCGTTGATCCTTGCTTCTTGGTGCCGGATGGTTTAGTTCCGGTCAATACGGCGGCAATGATCTTGGTTTCCGCATGAAGGCAATGTGAAACACTGAGCTTGAGTAAACACTTCCGGATAGTAATTCAGCGCGCGCTTTTTTTGGGGAGGAATCACACACTAGGGATTTGAGAGAGTGGCGGCATTGTGAAGGGCATCGAAAGATTGGGCATTTGGTTTGATTGTTCAATTGTCGGTACCGTTGTAGTTGGGGGTTTGACGGTAGTTGGTGGGGCGAATGAAACATAAGTGACTGCGGCGGCGTTTGTAGGGGATGGAACAGGGGTTACTAGTTGTAGCTGATTGTGCAACTGGGATTACGGGGGCAGTTGGTGGAGTGCTTGTACCGATTGCGGTCGAATTGACAACGGACACGGAGGCATCTATCAATATAACATCGGAGGCCTCAGCAGATTGTGAGGGAAGCAAAACGGTTCCCTGAAGGTGTTCATGCGTACTTACTGGCGGGACGTTTGGTGGGGTTCTTTCTAACGGCTTACTTTTTCGAACTGCTCGAGTGGCCTTCGCATGGGAAGCAGAGAAAACCTTGTTGTTCGTCGTTCGAGGTAGTACCCACACATGCAGTGTGATACCAGTCTTTGCACCTGCTGCACTGCTACACTTTCGCCTGTCATCCATATTGTTGCATGCTGTGCAGTGATTATTCGCTGCCGTTTCAACGGTGGTGGCCTCCTCCTGCTATTTTTAAGCCGTGTCATCATCATCACTACTCTCCAGCAAACTCCCAGATGTTAAACGAATGTTTGTGTTGTGGCAAGATGCCTCTGAGGACCAAGAAAACCTCCAAATTTTAATATATTCAAAGATGTATTAAAAAATTCCCGGAACAGCACAAATTCTATAGGAACATTTTTTTTTACAATTTGTATTTCACTTACGTTTAGTGTTTACGTTTCTAATTTCTGCTGTTATGGCAATACACTTTGTCGCAATCGTCGGAACTAATGTGCTATAGAATCAATTCTGAGTTTTTTTTTTCAACTGTATCTGGCTGGTAAATGATCTTTTTTTTATCACATTACACCTAACCTTCAACAGTCACTCGTCTCCAAAGAGGAAATGCTTCTGGTTCTGTGATCGGAGAAAAAAAAGCACTTTTCACTATTTTAAACATACATTACCAAAAATAACTTCATACGCTACCGAAAGCTAACACTGTTGGTTCAATTACCAACCGATTTATTTGAACTGAGTTTTTCTGCGGAACTTAAAATTCATTCTTAGTAAACTAAACCAAATGCTTGGGCAAAACTACATTGATGTTTTGTATGTGCTCGTCTACCGTCACCGTTATTTATCTTCTATTGTCTGGACCCAGAGGTAGTTGGTGTGTTGACGTGTAGTCATTCGAGAGCCGTGCGGTTTGACGTTTGCCATATTCGTGCTGAATGCAAGGTTGCCCTATTCCATGGTGAGACGCGCCGACCGAGGGGTCGCCACAAGCCTGCTGAGCCATCAGCTACCTGACCAATGATTGGTCGCCAGTGCACCCTGCAGGGTACTTGCCATCACCAGCTGCCAAACCCAACATTGGCACCTTGCCGCTCCGCACTGCCGAATGAAGCCAGTGCACCCTGCAGGGTACTTGCCATCACCAGCTGCCAAACCCAACATTGGCGCCTTGCCGCTCCGCACTGCCGAATGAAGCCAGTGCACCCTCCAGGGTACATGCTAACGCCAGCTGCCAATCCCATACTGGCTCGTTACCGCTCCGCACAGCTTCAGTACTACGGTACTACCGATCGAATGAGAAAATTTGTGAAGGTGTTCCCTCTATATATCGTTCACGGCCGCATATGAGACCTCCCTTGCTCACATTTGAAATCTCTGATAGCAAAGTGCACATTTAGTAAATTTATCCTGCAAAACATAATTATAAGACATCACCTTTTATTTTCGTAATTTTCAACCGATTGATGTAAACATCTTGAAAATCTGTCGAGCATTTATTAAGTTACAATCGTTTAATTTGTAACGATATTTCGTGACGGTCACTATTTTTAGATTTTCAATTGACACACTACCCTTGCCATAAAATGTAGTCTACGTCAAAAAACTTTCAAACGCATCTTTCACTGCTTGTTATTCGTATCGGACTTTTCTTGCTAAGATCTAAGACGACGACCAACAAGGAATGATTTCATTCCATAGAAGGCGAGAGTAGATATGTAGCTGTGATCGATAAGTTAGTAATGTTGGCACCACCTGAGCTTTGGTGGAGGATTATGGAAAGTCGACCGCTCTTGCGATTTAAACTGGTCAACTCTCATCTGTCCACTGACCAACAAGCTCGTGAATTACCAACATACCCCACAACACAACATGTCCAAAACAGAGAATAGATTGTGTCAACCTTAAAAGGAAGCCTTAGCCATAGTTTGGAGCGTCGAGAAATTCCGACTGTACCTTCTCGGAAGAGAATTTGAGTTGGAAGCATACCATCGTCCTCTCTCAGGTCAGATTGAAAGATGGCTTTTAAGACTGGTGCAGTTTAAAGTTCGTGTAATCTACGAACCAGGAAAGGACAACGTTGCCTACACTCTGTCTCGCTTCTCCTGTTCAGATGATGACAAGGATGGCTATGACGATCATCTATACATTAATGCGGTCACGGAATTTGTTGCAATTTAAGTTTCTCAAATAAAAGTGTTAACGTTAAATTGCGGTGTTCGGCACATTGTGGTGTATAACTATTGGTAAAGTATACACTGGAATAAATCTTGACATTTATCTCATGTGACTTAATGCATCATTAATGAATCATTCACAAACTCTACAAAAAGATGCAATAGAAAAATTTTATGAAAATGAATGACGAGACCTACTTGACGCTGGACAGCAACGACTGGCAGGGGACCGAGTACTTTAATTCCCCCATCAAGGAAGTAAGCGTTGACTCCAAATATATCTCCCGCACCAATGTTCCGAAGAAGGTCTTTCTGTGGTTGACGATCAGCGAGAAAGGAATGTCTAAGCAGCTGTTCTTTCCTTCAGAGCTTGCGGACGGGTAGAACTACAGTACGAAGTGCCTGTCGGAGATTGCCGCCTTCACCAAGAAGTATCACGGGAAGGAGAATGTGGTCTTTTGACCAGGGTTTGCTTCCTGCCATCATTCCAAGAGATCACTGAAGGAAATGGACTAGCTGAAGACAAACGTTGTACCGAAGATCGCCGACCCTTCCCCCGCCCCCAGCTGTGACCGACAGAAATTTTTCTATTGGTCACAGCTCGGTCTTCTTCTTCAGCCCAGTCGAGCGGCCGGAACTAGGCTTCCGTTTAACGTTCTCGTCTTTATCCAGAAGGGAGAGCACGTAATAAAAGCCAGATCGGCTGTATACGGCGAACATAAAGTGACTCACGATGCCCAACTTCTTTGCTCCGGGTGGAGCTTATAATACGAGCAGACCATCAAAAGTTCAACTCAGTGGAACCACTGCTCTACGCCACAACGAAAAAAAGACCATCGATCGTAGTTGCTTGACTGTTTTCTTAATGGCTGCTGCTAATGAACTCATAACGCTGTCAATTTTTGCTTGTGCAGGGTTGCTACGATTGGCGATACATTGCACAGTGGTCCAGAATGCGAATTTAGCTGGAAAGATACGTTTTCACCCTAAGTTTGAAGTTTTGGAGCAAAGTTGTCTTCTATAAAGTTGTTTCTAATAAAAATGTCCTTTTGGTATGAATGAAAAAAAGGGTGGTCCTTGTTATCAGAGAAATCGAAAATCTAACTGTTACGGAGACTTTGGAACCGTTCGGTCCTCTTAAATGCAAACTCGTCCTTTTTATTCAGAGTCAGCTTTAAACTGAAATATTTATTGTTTGTTTACTTGTTATTTAAGAATTTCATGATTTTTAGGTTACTTACAATATCTAGTCTTCCTCGTTTACAATTGTCTTCGCGCAACAAGTAGTATTTATAGAAATGTATGTCCTGGTAATCTATTAATCTAATTAGTGTTTGTGTTTAGTGTTAAGATCAATTTAGTACTTACAAGGCTATAAGCAAATAAATTTTACAATTAAATTTTTAACGAGTTCCGTGTTGTTTTAGAATCTCAGTTAATGAAAAGCACATTTTATAAGTGACAGATGTCATGACACCCCTTAGCACAGTAGACCGATTCAACCGACAGCTGCTTCTGCTAACCGGTGACGGGGGTTTTTCTACCGTTGCACGCATACCCCTTCCCGTATTGCTGGTAGTTTCTTCAGCCATACCACATTTTTCCTGCATGTCTTAGTCCGCCAGACGCGTCACTGGCCGCAGAAAGATGCCTCTCGAAGTTCTAACATCTGCACGGCGAATTCTACCGTATTTTCCTGGATACACCTTGATGATGACTCCTCGGTCCTAGCTGTTCCTCACGTTCTCGTTGACGGCAATTACCAGGTCGCCAACCTGTTCCAGCTTCACTTTATCGAACCATATAGTCTGCTTTGCTATCACTGGGAGGTATTCGGTAATCCACCTCTTCCAGAACATGTCCAACATCACCCGAACATGTTTCCAGTTCGACCGCAGCGCTGATTTTTCGTCCAGTGGTGCTACTGCTGGTTGGCACATATCGTTGGAACTGAGGAACAGCAAGTGGTTCGGCGTGAGTGCTTCATCTTCTGCTGCATCTAGTGGTAGATACGTTAGCGGACACGTATTGACCATAGACTCTACTTCTGCCAACGCGACCAGTAGAGTTTCTTCATCTATAGATTTCTATAGATACTTCTTGTTACGCGAAGACAATTATAAACGAGGAAGACTAGATATTGAAAGTAACCTAAAAATCATGAAATTCTTAACCGTTGTGTGGCCGAATGGGTACCCGGGTACCTTTTCGGATTTCAATTCACGATATTTAAATGGTTTTTCATTGTACAAGATTTAAAATCGGTTAGATCCAAGAAAATGACGGTCAAAATCGATTGCACAATTTTCCGGAATTTTTCAGCAAGCAGGGGTGAAATGAGGGGCTCTTACTTTTTTTAACTACGTAGATGACCGGATGGGTACCCGGGTACCCACGAAACTGAAATGCTTATATCTCAGTTGATTTGAGGCCGATTTGAACAATTTTGGAATCAATTGATTCAAAATTTATTCTTCTATCAAGCTGTTATCGGAATGGATCGATCCAGTCATTCTGATTTCCGGAAAATCCGGATTTCCATGGACATGTCTTGATTTGATGAACTGATCGTGGAATTCGGAAAATAATCAGCAATGTTGGTATCAAACTTCATGAAATTTCATCAGCAGGTTGGATTTTACTATCTCCGGTCCATCAGACGTGTGAACATCCTAGTGGCCATTCCGGAACAGGTTCCCCGCGGGGCCATGGGTGGTCATAAACATTTTTCATTGAAATCCCAGCAATATGGACATCAAACTTCTTGAAATTTCATCAGCAGATTGAATGTTACTATCTTGGGTCCATCAGACGTGTAAACATCCTAGTGGCTATTGCGGAACTGGTTCCCCGCGGGGCCATGGGTGGTCATAATCATTTTTTCATGGAACCCCAACAATATGGGTATCAAACTTCTTGAAATTTCATCAGCAAGTTGAATTTTACTCTTCTGTCCATCAGACGTGTAATTATGCTAGTGGTCATTCCGGAACTGGTTCCCCGTCGGCCATGGAACCATTTTTCAATGAAATCCCAGCAATATGGGTATCAAACTTCTGGAAATTGTCTCAGTAGTGAGTTCTTCATAGTGGCCTATTCGGAACAGTTTTATCGTGGAACCCTCAGTGGCCATGATTCTCTTATTGTTATTCTCACACTTTTTGAAAGTGCTTCATTGAAAATATTCGTTTTAGCTCCACCAGACGTGTAAACTTCGCAGGTATTTAAAACTTTTCTATGGAAAGAAACACATTTAGATTTTTTTCAACGGAGAAAATATGAAATATTTGAATAATTAGAGTATATATTTTTTTTATGTTGGAATGGCTTCAAGAGGAGGTTTTTGATCATCACGAAACCATCAGATGTGCCGGTTTAGAGTGATTTTTTGGTGTATTTGATAAAATTAAAAAACAACAACATTTCAATAAGGGAACGTCCATTAATTACCCCCCCCCCCCTTTGTCACATTTTTTGTATGAACCTTCGAATTTTTTTAAAGATCGTCACGTTTTTAAAACCCCCACCCCCTTACTGCGTGACATAATTAACGGACCTTCCCTAAACAAAATCTTCTTTAATTCAAAGGTATAACAAAAAAAAGCTTATTCTTCAAAATAACCAAAAAAAAGAAAAAAAAAAAAGAATCAGCTTCAAACTCGAAGCATAGAACAGTTTCAACAATCGTTGCACACGTCTTTGCAATGTTGTTTGCAAACTGGTTTCAGGCAGCACTTATATGTTTTTCTTGTCTTCCTACGTAAATTCCGTAAGCATATTGCGTTGAAATATATGTATGTATATATATGTGTGTATATATACATAAACATTTATATAGCATGATAGCATATCTGATGGACACATAATAATAAAATTCAACCTGCTGATGAAATTTCAAAAAGTTTGACATCCATTTGACATATTGTTGGGGTTCCATGATAAAATGATTATGACCACCCATGGCCCGCGGGGAACCTGTCACGGAATGGCCACTAGAATGATTACACGTCTGATGGACCCAGGACAATAAAATTTAACCTGCTGATGAAATTTCAAGAAGTTTGATACCCATATTGTTGGGGTTCCATGAAAAATGTTTATGACCACCCACGGCCCGACGGGGAACCTGTTCCGGAATGGCCACTAGAATGATAACACGTCTGATGGACCCAATATATAGAAATTCAACCTGCTGATGAAATTTCAAGAAGATTGATGCCCATATTGTTGGGCTTCCATGGAAAAATGTTTATGACCACCTATGGCCCCGCGGGGAACCAGTTCCGGAATGGCCACTAGGATGTTTACACGTCTGATGGACCGAAGATAGTAAAATTCAACCTGATGATGAAATTTGAAGAAGTTTGATACCCATATTGCTGATTATTTATCGAAATCCACGATCAGTATTATCGTATAAAGACATGTCCTTGAAAATCCGGGTTTCCCGGAAATCAGAATGACCAGATCGATCCATTCCGATAACAGCTCGATAGAAAAGGAAATTTCGATTCGATGGAGCTCAGAATTGTTCAAATCGGCCTAAAATGACCTGAGATATAAGCATTTCAGTTTCGTGGGTACCCGGGTACCCATCCGGCCATCGACGGGTGTTTTTTTTCGGTCACACAACGGTTAAAAAAAAAACAAAAAAAATATTTACACCCCAAAAAAACAGTCTTTCCCCCCCCCAACAAAAAAAATACCAACAACCCCCCCCCCCCTCCCCCCCCCCCCCCCACCCCCGTCCTTTCCCCCCCCACCCCCCCCCCCCCCTTTCAACACACCCAAACCCCCCCCCTCCAAAGAAACTCCTTTTCCCACCCCCATCCCCTATTATTCCCAAATTCCCGGAAAACCTTTTTTTCCTTTTCCCCTACCCTATAAAACTCCATGTCGATTTTATCAAATCTGAGCGGATCTGATTCATGCAGCGCTGTGTTCCATTTGCCATTGTACAGTTCAATATTTATCATTACTTAATCATAACTCACAATATCATTATATTTGTTCATTTTTGATAATATTTTTTTTATTGATTCTACTTCATATAGTGGATGATTTAAACAATGTTTTTTTTAACTCCCTTTCAATTAAACCTTCCCTGCTTTCCTAACTCAGGAGCAATAACCATTTAAAATCAGCTTCAAGCAGCAACTAGTGACCATGGCAATAGTAAATTAAAAGGTATACATGTTAGTTTTGTAAAATTTCAATAGATTTAAAAAACTTTTTCAGGATACCTCAAATCGAGATTTTGGTGAATTGCTGCTATCGCTGAAAACGAACGAAAACATGCTTAAGCGTGGAACCACATAACTCTACACTTTAACACTTTACAACATTTCTTGCATTTCAGGAACAACCGAATAGATACGAATGCCTGTAGTATTTTTCATTTACATAAATATATACACCATTATATAAATATTTCATGGGAATGGGAGGGGCCACCAGGGCACCCGATTGAAGCACTCTGGATGGGGAGAGTGGGATTGCCAACTCCCCATTGCTAACAGTTTGTGAATAGAGGGCGGGCTCTTCTCCCCGCCCATTGGGGCATCCTCATGTTAGATAGCTTGCTCTTTTGACCAATTGTTCAATCTTGTTGTTGGAAGGAGATTCTTTATATCCCTGTGGAAACGTATAGGTGATGTTGCCTATCGATCCACCCAACCCGTTTTTGGCCCTTCATACAATGGCACGATTAGGATAATCAGTGGTTATTAAAGCTTGATCAAATTTAACAGAGGCTGTTCAACGACGGTTTTTGAGATTTGCGCTACGTAAACTACCGTGGACGGATCCCTATCGTTTGCCAAGCTACGAAAGCCGTTGCCGTCTAATTAACCTGGAGTCCCTGTTAGCCCGCAGAGATACAGCCAGGGCTTTGTTCATCGCAGACATCTTGCAAGACCGCATCGACTGTCCTGATCTTCTGGAGCAAATCAATATCAACGTGCAGCCCCGAGCCCTGAGGAATAGTTCGATGCTGCTGTTACCTCCACAACGAACCAATTACAGTATGTTTGGCGCAATTGGCGGTTTACAAAGACTTTTTAATTGGGTTTCCGCCTTGTTTGATTTTAACGTGACTCGCCAGATGCTTCGTTGTAAGTTTAGTCATTTTTTTAAAGACCTGTCTAATTCGCATCGATAGTGTAATTTTTAGTTTGTTTTATGTCATGACCATTTATGTACCGTTCTAGTTTAGCTTTAAGTAACATCATTGGGATTTGTACATAATCTGTTGATGAATAGAAATAAATAATAAGAGGGGAGAACCCATTGCTATCGGACTTAAATTCCGTGCTACAATGGGTAGTAGTACATATCATAAATCATTCATCATGCAGTAAACGCAAGCGAATTCCTTTTAATTCTACTATAGAAACATTTGACATTTATAAACATTGTAAAAAGATACGCTTTCTATAGTGGAATTTAAAGAAAATTTGCTTGCGTTTACTAGTGATAGTTTGAAAAAGTATTTTAGCTTTTTATTTTTTATTTTATCAACAAAGTGATCAAGGGAAGTGTTATTTTAAATTATCCTAGTTTTCCAATTACAATCGTTCTACTAATACGCTCGTTAAAGTGTTTTTCAGAAAGTATTTATTTTTTTAAAGTGAAATAATAAATGTTTCAAGAATTCGTAGTGTTACTACGCATGGTAACCAAAGATTATTTTTCACCTTCCGATATTAATATTTGGCACCGAACTTTCGGGAATGCTTTAATTATTGAGATATTTTTCGGAATAAATATACTAGAACCAAAAACATTGCTTCGAAATGAGATTCGGTGAAGTTCTCTTGATTTGTTTTTGCTTTGAAATTTTATCTGTATCCTTCAACAGGATAGTTCAAAATTTTCAAAACAGCAGTGACTGCAATCTTTAACGTACTCGCCATGTTATTATAATTCATTTTACGAGCAAATAGGAGGCTGTGCATCAAAATTGAATTGCTGATATGGGCCTCTTCATAAATCTACGTAGACTCATTTTTGAAAATGTCAGACCAGGGAGAGGGGCCCCTCGTAGCTTTTTCTCCATACATATTTTAGAAATTTTGTATGGAGCGTAGACTTTTGTCAGATCTCCCTCCCCCCAGAAAAGTCAACGTGTTTTATGAATAGCCCCTATCGATATTTGATATTTGTTTTGAATTTTTTTTTTTAAAACCTTCGATTTTCCCGATGTTTTAAAATCGAACCGCATTAAATAAGAACCAACGGGTACTGAAATGTGTCGAAACATTCACTTAACAGTCATGTTGAAATTTTGTCCAGGATAACCACCGAGTTTGTTAACAGTTTGTACTGAAAATGTTATTTTCCTCCACGACCCTCGCAACCACACTGAAAATTAGATTTCGTTTTTATTAAGAAATTGAAGCTATAACTAACAAATCTATTGGTTGTTTTACAACAAAATAATTTTTTTTTCACCAAAAACCCACCCTCCCCCCCACCCCCCCCCCCCCACCCCCCACACCCCCCCCCCACCCCCCAAAAAAAAAATTTTTATACAACAAAAAAAAAAAAAAAAAATAAAAAAAAATTTTTTAAAAAAAAAAAAAAAAATTTTTTTTTTTCCCAAAATTCTCTCACCGCCCCACTATTAAATAAAAAAAAAAAAATAAACCACGAGGAGTTGTTCAGCATGTTTATTTATGTTTCTGACATGAGGTTCGAACCTGTATTTCTGGGAAGAGCTGTTATTGAATCCGTGGTTGATCTCACTAGGCATGGTGACTCGTTAGAAGTTACTTGATTAATGAGTATGAACTTATAACTCTCGATAGCGTTTAAATTTTTATTTTGGAATAAATCGATTATTCCCGCACAATCCAGCAGGTGTTGCTGCATGTATGAGTACGATTGAAGAGAAGCAGCAATTGGTTGGTCTTCACGAAATTCATTTCGTGCATTGTACAAAACGGTGTAACGATTGTATTTCACCAGTTGACAAGCATTAAGAATGTTTCATACAATTTGCGAGACATTTGTTCTATGTACAAAATCCATGTTTACGAAACGAGTGAAATCTAATTTACGAAAATAAATTTTCAGTGCATATATTGACAAAGTAACACCCCAAAAACACAGTTTTTTACGCACCGTGCTCACACCGATTCAATAGAATATATTTTTATAATGGTTATTCAAATACTAAGTGGTTAGCTTTTAACAAACATCAAATTTGAGTTTTGGTGGTTTAAAGCTTATGGTTTGCATCTCGGGCTTTAAATGGTGAGTTGACAACTTCGAAGGAGGATGCAACCGACCTCTCGTCCTCACAAGTTCCTACAGTACTGGAAAAAATAAAGTGCTCACCAAAACGAATAATCTTGAAGAGTGACACCCTTTACACATTCAGAGAAAACCTTGAGCTGTATTCGACATAATTCATCTTATTCTTCCGTTTTATCGTTTCGTGCAAAGAAAATAATAAAAATCTAGGACTGGAAATTTATATCTTAATTTTTATTGAACCTTTTCTGTTATCGACTGGAAAAAATAAAGTGCTCACAAGAGAAATTGTAAAGAAAACACAGTATATAAAGCTTTTAGTACTTAGTATGTCCACCTTTTGCCTGGATCACTGCTTGTAGACGTCGTGGCATGCTTTCGACGAGGTTGTGCAGATATGTTTCATCGATGTTCTGCCACGCTTCATTTAAAGCTTTGAAAAGCTTGGTTTTGTTCGTCACTTCGCCTTTATCCACCTGTCTATCCAAAATCGACCACAAATTTTCAATCGGGTTGAGGTCAGGTGATTGTGGTGGCCATTCCAACAGTTTAATGCGATTTGCTTTGAAGAATGCAGTTGACTTTCGTGCTGTGTGCTTTGGGTCATTGTCCTGCTGGAAAATGAAGCTTTCCTCAAGCCCCATTTTAAGAAGCGATTCCTCCAGATTTTCATAGATTATATCAATGTAACGATCAGCAGTCATGATACCTTCGATTTCTACGAGATTTCCAACGCTGGACCACGAGAAGCACCCCCAAACCATAATACTTCCGCCACCATGTTTTACAGTTTTCTGCACGTTCTGATCCAATAAGCGTTCTCCCGACTTTATCCAAACACGAGGGCGCTGTTTCTTGCCAAACAGTTCAAATTTGCTCTCATCAGACCATACCACTCGTTTCCAGAATTCTACGGGCTGTTCCGCATACTTTTGAGCAAATTTCAATCGTTTGATTCTATTCACTTTTCTGATTAGAGGGCCTCGACTTGCATACTTGCTCTTCAATCCAGCTTCTTGCAGCCTGTAGCGAATAATTCTTTCGGATACCTTCAGATTCAAGTTCTCACGTATAGCACGGCTGGTTATTGATGAGCATCTTCTTGCTTCTCGTACGATTCTCGAATCTTCGCGTGGTGACGTAAGCCGCTTTCTCCCACGACCTGATTTGTCTGCCACACTTCCACATTGTTCGAATTTCATCCATACCTTCCTTACACCAGAGTAGCTTAAAGCATACTTAGCAGCAATCTTCTGGAACGATTCATGGTTCTGGTGGTCTCGAACGATGAGTTTACGGATTTTTAGGGGGATTTGCTTACTTTCCATCTTAAAACACGAATAACGAACAAGTAAAACGGGGAAAAATTGTTCTTGAATACCGCGCATAAACAACAATAAGAGGATATGTCAATATCAGCGACTGGGAACGAACAAAACACCGTAAAATATTATAAGGTAAAAGTGAGCACGTTTTTTCTTCCAGTTCAAAAACAACTTAATTTAAGTAAAAAAAGTTTTTTTTGATTTCAAGAGAAAAGCAATTTTTTTTTTCTACAAAAACTGAAAGATAACGCAAATTAAGTCAACTTTGCAGAAGAAAGCTAAATAATATAATCAAATTTGATGAAGTTATGAAGCAATGATATAATTATTTCCGGGTGAGCACTTTATTTCTTCCAGTACTCTACCTCACGCCTCCACGAGTCATATGATCACAAAAGACTGCCAGCTGCAACATGGAGACGCTGGGGTAGCCTGGGCAATGTTGTCAATATGACAATAGCGAAGTGAGGGGGTGCGACTGAAGATCGTGTACCTTTAAATGATATTGTAAATTTTCCATTCTCATTCTATTAATAATTTATGCACGCTTTCGAATCATCTTTGCATTCCAAAACCATGTAGGAGCCTGGAGCAACATGACAGGCATCAAAGGCTCAATATGTTTTTCAGCATTTCAGCATAACATTTAATTTAAAATTGCACTTCTGAACTTCAACTTCTATATTCATAAAAGACTGGCATGTGCTTATAAGCAATGTAGGATTATATTATAATATTGTGTTTAGTGACCTTATGGTAAGATAAGCCATTTATTTCAGAAATAATCAAACCGGACTCTTCGATCACTCCAATTGCTATCTTTGAAATGTTACTAGATCAGTATAGAGAAAAAATATTTCAACATGTCTTATAAAATAATATCTTTTATTGAAATTTTATCTTTAATATTTGGAATGATCTATTCTGTTTTCAGCTCTTCCAGGACTAGTAGGATATTAATATATATCTAATTTTTATTTATGTTTCAGTAACAATCCATTGGATGTATCATTCGAGTTTGAAATTTGAATAAATTAGCATTTTTATCTATAATGATATCTCAATTGTTGTGTACAAAATATACTAAATATTAAATAACATATAACGGGGAAAGGGAGGGACCGTCAGGGTACCCAAGTGAAACGATTTGGATAGGGAGCAAGGGACTGCCTCCTCCCTATTGTTAACATTTCGCGGAACGAGGGCGGGCTCTTCGACCCCATCTATTTGGTTTATTCTGTCAATCGAGGGCTCGATTCTAGTGCTGTGAGTGTGAACTTGCATTTGGAAGGAGACTCTCTTTCCCTATATTCGCGGGTTTCGCGTAAGTGTCTCTGCTTACGGGCCCGCCCAAACGTTTCTGGCCCTTCTACAGGAGCTTGATGATCACAAACAATAATAGAATCCTGATCAAATCGTTTTTCAGATTATTCCACTGCTATGGAAAGTTACCTTGCTACAATGGATGGTAGTATTACATCATCATCATCATCATCATCAACAACAACATCATCATCATCATCATCATTATTAAAGCTTATGGTTCGCCTCTCCTAATTTTATCTTTAGTATAATTATTTTATCTGAATCACGCATAATTTTTCAAACCAACGTATGTCGCAAATGTAAGCAAGCTGTGATTTGTGTGCCAAATGGTCGCAACTTGCATTCTTAATACACGAGTAATAAGCAAATAATTTAGGAAATTTTATTCATCAAGGCCAGTATCGACTTAAAAAATAGAGAGGTTACGGAATTTCGTTCAATATTACCAAGCGGAATTTTGACAGATGTCCTACATGGAACGAAATGTCACCTTCACATACGGAACAATCGAGTGGAATATTTTTCCGAAAGTAAAAGTGACAGCTCCCATTAGTTTGCGTGGAAACCTTACAAATTCCAATTTTATTTTTCGTTCTCTTCAGGTGGATACTGCTGTAGAAATTTCTTTTCGATTCTTTACTTTTCCGTTTCAGTAAACGGAATTTAACATGGGATTGAGATAGAAAAATATATTCCTTTCGAATTTGATACCGACCTTCAATGACGAAAACAAATTCTTATGCGTTCTATATACACGCAAAAAAAACCGTAGTAGAAACTATCATTTCGAGGGTTAAATTAAGCGCAAACACCAACAATTTTCACCTGACTATAAATGCGTTTGATTTTACCATGCCTGCGATTAGATCAACCATGGTGCGGTTAATATCAATAAAAGGTCTGTCAAGTATACCATAAATGTTGAATATTGTACCATAAACGTAGTACATTTGACTGAAATTTTATGGTAGTTTTGAAAATAGGCATAGTCGGGTAAAATGGAAGTTTTTACTACAAGATTTTTTTCAGTGTACTATTCCTCAATATTTTCAGAATAGTGCAGATACACTGGTGCATCTGCGTTTTGAAATTTGAACCGATTTATCTGATACGATTCAAATGAAACACGAATTGTCACGAAACGTCTTATCTAACACGGTGTATGTAGCAATCATGGTATCTTGTGTATGTGAGTAGTATGAAACCAAAACGGTGTATCATTGAATTACATAAAAATTGCTGTTCAAATTCGAGAAAAACTACCATTTTGCATAAATTTCTCTTCGTGGTTATTGCAGCTGCATTAATTTAGTTTTGTTCGTTTGTTTCTTTTAATTACATGCTGGAAATTATTATACTTACTTTTGAAAAACTTTCAAATGTCAATTTATTGTACAACTAGATAACAATGAATCAAAGAAATGCTTTAAACTGCTAATAATTAAAAAAAAAAAATTGCACAATTCACACAATGCGCACTAAATTCGCCAGCAGAGCATTTTTTCGAAATCAAATTTAGAATGAGAAGTAATAAACATCGACATTGATAGTAGCTTTTTTCTTGGTTCATGCGAATGTTCTCGACTTGTTGTGGTATGTATTAGATTGATGAATTTCCTGCCAATGAAACTATTCAACTTGTTCTTGTTTCTCATTCCACTTCGTTCAGCGAAAGAAGAAAGTTCGTTCGATCCAGCGCTCCGTTATTTTGGAAGATTTATTCGAGTGCGATCCTTGGAAATAATTAGTTTTTTTTTCTCAAAAACTATTCACTTCAGTGAAAGGAGTGAAAGTGAGTTTTTTTTTCTAAGAAGGCAGTGTGGTTTTCCAGTGAAATAAGAAAATCAAGTAGTGCTTGCTGGCGAATTATCATCCCGCTCATTTTCGCTTCATCCCCGCGTGGTGACGCTAACCAGCGATACACCACTACATCGCCAACGGTCATCCGACATCGTAGAGCGAGTGCACCCGAAGGTGATCGGATTCACCCGTACACCCACGCAGCGCACCGCTCCCCGCTGCCCGCATAGAAGTGCGACGCTCAGGCATACGGTGCGTCAGCAGCAGTAGCAGCAGCAGCAACAGATCAGTAATATTAGTTAAGTTTTTTTTTTTTTTCCTCTGTCTCTCATCCCACTAGACTTTAGCGTAATTTGTGTGTGTTCCTATTTTGTGTTTGTGTGTGATTTAAATTTTTGGGGGCGTTCAACGCTCCCACGAATAAGGCAAATCGTGCATGTTGAAGAGGTTTCTTCGACATGGACGGTTTGGCTGAAAAAGTGCCTTTGCCACCTGATGATGGGGAGGCACAAACAAAATTCCGATCGCGATCGTATCCAGTTGACTCGGTCGGTCCATGGGTTGTCTACTTTCAGCCCAAAAAGAAACCTTTGAATGTGTACCAAATTACAACTGATCTGACGAAACGATTCTCAGCCGTGACAGAGATCACGAAAGTAAAATTTAATAAACTCCGTGTTGTCGTCTCTAACCTGAAGCAGGCTAATGAGATTGCTGCTTCCCAGCATTTTACACTGGAATATCGAGTTTATATTCCAGCTCGTGATGTGGAGATTGTAGGAGTGGTCACAGAGGCGAGTCTGTGCCCTGAAATTTTGGAGAGGCAGGCGATTGGCCGATTCAACAACCCTCTGCTTCCCCCAGTTCAGATACTGGAAGTGCAAAAGTTGGTAAAAGTATCGCACAGCGAGGGTAAAAAAAAAGTTACCCCCACAGACTCGTTTCGAGTGACATTTTCTGGCTCTGCCCTTCCTCACTTCATAGAGCTGGGAAAACTTCGGCTACCTGTGCGGTTATTTGTACCCCGGGTAATGATCTGCCAAAACTGCCAGCAGATGGGGCATACGGCCTCCCATTGCGGCAATAAAGCACGCTGCTCAACTTGCGGGGAGAAACATGAGGCTGGTCCCTGTGCAGATAACACACTAAAATGCGTTTTCTGCAAGGGAACTCCTCCCCATGCTCTCTCGTCATGCCCGGCGTACAAACAACGCGGGGAAAAATTGGAACGTTCTCTAAAACAACGTTCAAGGCAATCTTTTGCAGAAATGCTTAAGAAAGCCTCGCCACCCGATATCAATACAAATCCTTTTGCTCCTTTGGCAGATGACGAGTCTGATTCGGACTTGGTTGAGGAGGGGACATCTTTCAGTTTTTCGGAAGGTGCTTCACGGAAGCGAAGACGCATCCGAGCAGGGAAAGTAGCTGAACAGAAGCCCCATATCAACATGCCCAATTCAAAGAGCAGTGTAAAGAAGGATAATCCGAATCCTCCTGGTTTTCGTAGTGCCAACTACACACAGGATTTCCCAGCTCTCCCAGGGACATCCAAAACCCCTGATGCCCCGATTTTAAGAACAGAAGCCCCCTCTTCATCTGGGCTGTTCTCATTCGATGATATTGTGGAAGGTATTTTCAAGTACCTCGAAATTTCTGACCATCTTAAAAGCATTGTTATGGCAATGCTTCCCACTGTGAAAACTTTTTTGAAGAAATTAACATTAAAGTGGCCCCTCCTTGCAGCTATCATTTCCTTCGATGGATAATTTGCCAAAAGAGGTCGGGGATTTGATCACTGTTCTGCAGTGGAATTGTCGAAGTATTATTCCTAAATTGGAATCATTTAAATTTTTAGCTCACAATATCGGTTGTGATGCATTTGCTCTTTGTGAAACATGGCTTTCACCCGAAATCGATCTTCCGATTCACGATTTCAACATTATTCGGCTTGATCGTGAGGATTCACGTGGAGGAGGAGTACTTTTGGGGATCAAAAAGTGCTACTCCTTCTATAGAGTGAATTTTCCTCCTATTCCAGGAATTGAAGTTGTCGCTTGTCAGGCTGTTATTAAAAATAAAAGCCTTTGCATTGCTTCCGTTTATATTCCTCCTAGAGCCTCAATAAACCAGAAACAACTTTCAGATATGTGTTCGGTTCTTCCTGCTCCGCGGTTGGTCATAGGAGATTTTAACTCTCACGGTACAGGCTGGGGAGAACTGTACGATGACAACCGGTCTTCTTTGATATATGACCTCTGTGACAACTTCAATATGACCGTTCTCAACAATGGAGAAATTACACGCTTGGCTGGTCCATCCTCACTTGGCAGTAGGTTAGACCTCACACTTTGCTCGAATTCATTATCGTTGGACTGCACGTGGAATGTGATCCAGGATCCCCACGGTAGTGATCATTTGCCTATTAAAATTTCGGTTGCCACCGGGCTCACTCCGCCGGAATCCATCAACGTCACGTATGATTTAACTCGTAATATCGATTGGACAAGGTTCAAGACAGCAATAGATGAAGCCGTAACAACGGTAGAAGGGCTTCCACCGCTGGAGGAATATAACTTCCTCTCCAACCTGATTTTGGAAAGCGCGCTTCAAGCTCAAACTCGACCAGTTCCAGGAACGTCATTTCGCAGGAAACCTCCTTCCCCATGGTGGGATCAGCAATGCACCGAGGTTTACCGCAAAAAGTCCGACGCGTTCAAAGTTTTTCGTAGACGTGGAACACCTGAGCACTTCGAAAAGTACACGGCACTCGAACGCGAATTTAAGAGCCTCATCAAGGCCAAGAAACGCGGTTACTGGCGACAATTCGTGGACGGGCTATCGCGTGAAACGTCGATGAATACTCTTTGGAATACGGCGCGAAGATTGCGTAACCGAACTACATACAATGAGAGCGAGGAGTACTCGGACCAATGGATCCTCAAGTTCGCGCGAAAAGTTTGCCCAGATTCTGTGCCAGCCCAAATGTTTCCTCGCGAAACCACGAATTCGATAGATGAGACCAGCCAACCTTTTTCAATGGTAGAACTCTCTCTCGCACTCCTTTCGTGTGGCAATACGGCTCCAGGGGCTGATAGAATCAAGTTCAACTTGCTTAAGAACCTTCCAGACGTCGCTAAGAGGCGCATGTTGCACTTGTTTAATCAATTTCTGGCTCTCAACATTGTACCGGATGACTGGAGACGGGTGAGAGTTATTGCCATTCAAAAACCTGGTAAACCCTCGTCCGACCACAACTCCTATCGACCCATCGCGATGTTATCCTGCATTCGAAAGTTGTTGGAGAAAATGATCCTCTTCCGTCTGGAGAAATGGGTTGAGACGAATAACCTGCTTTCAGATACTCAATATGGTTTCCGTAGGGGTAAGGGAACGAACGACTGCCTCGCGTTGCTTTCCACAGATATTCAGCTAGCCTTTGCTAAAAAAGAGCAAATGGCTTCTGTTTTCTTGGATATCAAGGGGGCTTTTGATTCAGTATCTGTTGAAGTTCTCTCAGATAAACTCCACGCTTGTGGTTTTTCACCATTAATGAACAATTTTTTGTACAATTTGCTGTCAGAAAAACATATGAGCTTTTCTCATGGAACCTCTACAGCTTCCCGATTTAGCTACATGGGTCTCCCCCAGGGCTCATGTTTAAGCCCTCTTTTGTATAATTTTTATGTCAAAGACATTGACGGTTGTCTAAGTGACAACTGTACGTTGAGACAACTTGCAGATGACGGCGTAGTGTCTGTCACGGGACCCAATGGGGTCGATCTGCAAGGACCCTTACAGGATACCTTAGACAATTTGTCTACTTGGGCTCTCGAGCTAGGTATCGAATTCTCTACGGAGAAAACTGAGTTGGTAGTTTTTTCCAAGAAGCATAACCCAGCACAACCGAAGCTTCAAATTTTGGGTACACCGATAACTCATTCTATGTCATTTAAATATCTTGGGGTCTGGTTCGATTCAAAGTGCACCTGGAGATCCCACATTGAGTATCTGAAGCGAAAGTGCCAACAAAGGATCAATTTTCTCTGCACAATTACCGGGACCTGGTGGGGAGCGCATCCGCAAGATCTTCTAACGTTGTACCGGACAACGATTTTGTCGATTATAGAATACGGTAGTTTTTGTTTTCAGTCAGCGGCTCGGTCGCACTTCATTAAACTGGAACGTATTCAGTATCGGTGTCTTCGTATCGCGTTAGGTTGTATGCACTCGACTCATACCATGAGTCTTGAAGTGCTGGCTGGCATGTTGCCACTCTCGGATCGGTTTTCAGAATTATCTCTCCGGCTCCTCACCAGGTGTGAAGTTATGAACCCCCAGGTGATCGAAAATTTTGAGAAGCTCCTTGAGTTGAATCCTCAAACCCGCTTCATGACTTTGTACCATTTGTACATAACACAGGATGTCAGCCCTTCGCTGAATATTCCCAATCGTGTTTGCTTCTCCGACTTCGGAAATTCGGTTCATTTTGATTTATCCATGAATCAGGAGCTTCGTGGAATCCCAGAGCATCATCGTCCTATGATTGCTCCGGTGATATTTGCTGCCAAGTTTGGCCTAGTTGATTCCACCAAAACGTTTTTTACTGACGGGTCTTTGATAGACGACTCCGCGGGCTTTGGTGTATACAATGAAAATTATAGCGCCGCTCGTAAACTTCAAGCACCTTGTTCTGTTTTTGTCGCGGAATTGGCAGCAATTCATTTTTCTTTAGAAACTATTGCCTCTTTTACACCGGATCAATACTTCATTTTCACGGATAGTCTTAGTTCTATAGAGGCTATTCGCTCCTTGAGGCCGGTAAAGCACACCTCTTATTTTCTTATGAAAATACGAGGTCTTCTAAGTGCTTTATCTTCACGTTCTTTTATTATCACCTTTGTGTGGGTCCCTTCTCATTGTTTGATTCCTGACAATGAGAAGGCAGACTCGCTTGCAAGGGTGGGCGCTATGGAAGGCGATATTTATGACCGACAAATCGCCTTCAACGAATTTTTTTATTTTTTTCGTCAGATATCACTCGATAGCTGGCAGTATAAATGGAGTAAAGGAGATTTAGGGCGATGGCTACATTCTATCACTCCTAAGGTGTCTAAGAAATGTTGGTTCAGGGGATTGGATGTGGGTCGAGACTTCATTCGTGTGATGTCTCGCCTCATGTCCAATCATTATTCTTTAAACGCTCATTTGTTCCGTGTTGGGCTGGGAGACAGCAATCTCTGTGAATGTGGACAAGGTTACCAGGACGCAGATCACGTTATTTGGTTTTGTGCTGAGCATCGTGGAGTCAGATCGGAGCTTTATGATTCCCTTCGGGCTCGAGGTAGACAACCCAATGTACCGATTCGAGACATTTTGGCTGCACGCGATCTGGAGTTTATGAAACTCATTTATGTGTTTTTGACTAACATTAGCCTTAGATTGTAGTTTGATTAACTTACTTGTTTAGGTTAAATTTTTGAAGATTGTGTGCATCGGTGTGTGATTGTGGTTGTGTGTGTGTGAGTGTTGTTGTGTGAGTGAGTGAGTGATTTTTTTTTTTTTTAATTGAAAACGTGCAATTAAAAAAATGTAATTTGAAATTCTAGATATAAGAAAACCATTGTTCCTCATGCTTTGTTTAAAATTTCCACCGCAATTTTCCCATCCATAAAATTGTAATTCCTATTAACCTCGAGACGGCCGCGAGTAATCGGTTCCACCCCCTTAACCTTAGTTCTAAGATAACTGATGTATATAAACATGAAAACTTGGCTCTGTAAAGTTGATTCGATTGAGCCTGTACAAATAAATGAATTCAAAAAAAAAAAAAATAAAAATAAAAAAAACCACAAAAGCAAAAAAAAAGACCCCAGCAACAAAAACAAAATAAACCAAAAACAAAAAAGAGAAAAGCCAGAAAAAAAAGAAAAAAACTATTTACAAACCCAACCAATAAAAAATTAAAACATATAAATAAAAATAAATTACAAAACAGAGTTTGCTTCGAGCATCGGCTGTGAAAGGTTGTGTCGATGTATTACGCACTATTTTGCTATCGGGCATGGCGCGTATTGTTTCGGTTATCTATTATTCGGAGATGCAAGTGACCGAGTGGCACAGAAAAAAAACAACAAAAATGCTTTCAGGTGAGATGTGGTGGTTCGCCGGGGTGGTGGACCGGTGGTGGTGATCACAATTAATTGTGATCCATAATATTGCCATGCTCGCCGTGCCACCATATCCTGGAGCAAATAAACCACTATCCCATTTTGTGAGTGGCTGCAATAGCATCCTTACTGTTGGTGCAAATCGGTTCAAATCAGAAATTGGTACTAATATATAAATATTTTACTAAACGCCGCGTGAATTCAGCTTATCGTTAATTAAAAAGAACTCTTCTGCCACCCAATCCTGTTACCCAATATCCCTGTGGTTTCTGGTGGAAGTGCAGAGGCGGTCTTGGCTACCAATAAAACAAGTATCACGTCAACACATTCCTAAATTTTCCTCATTTGACCTGCATTAGGGCGAGGCAGGCAGGATAGGATAAGACAACTGCAACTTCTCGCTCTGATTAGCATGCCGTCTTGCTTTCTCACACGCTTATCAAATGACTGGCCTGAAAATCGGATACGATTCGTCTCGTCTCACCCGGATCTTCGGAACGGAACATTTTCCGTTGATACACTTTCAAACTATGATTTATGTTTCTTAATCTAGTATTATTTGGGTTCTGAAAGCAATAACATTGGTTTAAATATTCAGTTTTTTGATTGCCAAGAACTGAAAATTGAATTAGCTTTTTCAACTTTCCGCTAGCGGGAGGAAAAGCAACCAATGCTTGTCTAATAGTTATCATTACAGGTTAGAGATATTTTTAGATAGGGTGCGGGACGGGTTTTAAGCAGTCTAGTCAGCCCCTGAGACATTTGATGAAGCTGTATGTAATCTATAATTAGAACTGCCAATATTTAGACATTAATCCCTCTGCTTACCTCTGGTCTATCGGAACATACCTTCAGCAACGAGCATTAGGCTCAGAAAATTTCATAGCCATGGAATAAAGTTCCCAATTGCAGGGACTTCTTAAATGCATGCGGATTGCTTTCCGATTAAAAAAATGTTTTCTTCAGCTCCTCAATCTGTACATAAACTAACAATATTGTATGAGTGCGATTCTGTGCATGTGTGCGAAGGCGAAACTAAATAGGCCAGTTGACGATTTGCTGCAAACGTCAATTTCCTCAACCCGCTCCTTCGTTTTACCCAATCGCTCTCGAAAACAATCAACCAAAACATGTCGATTGCTACGACCACAAACTCGTCTTCTAGCAGGTTTGATGACAGACCAACTTTATTTTCATTTTTTCATGTGTATTTCTTATTTCATTTACTCTCACGCAAATGTTAGCCAAAGCGACTGTGACGACAAGCGGGATTTTTTTTTTATCTGTTTTTGTCATTTTGAATTCAATCTTGTAGATTAACAATTTTTTCTTTTTCGATTTTAGTAAAGTGGGGTGCCAATTACTCGTGGCTAGCTCGAGGTTAATGGGTCACATTATTGTTTGGAAGGGGCTAGGCAGGTAACTTATTTCATGTATTTGTTGCTGCTCATGGTTGCGACATCTACCAGATCCTCGGTCCCTGTAGTCCCTTACAGGAACTAAGCTGCAGATGGGTGACCATGCGACAAACGGGATGCTTCGTTTAAAAACAAACAAATGCAAGAGACAGCAGGCTTCACGTTACATTACCGGTGTGCTATATCCATGGTTAACAAAGAAGAGAGGAAACATGGGCTCTCTCAAAAGCAACAGTGATGCCATAGCTGCAGCTCAACAGCGAAGCATTATTTATCGTTGGGTATTATTAGACAGCTCCAAAACATATTTTTTATTGCAAATGATAGTGCCAGATGATAGACAATATAATCATAAGCATAGATCAACCTCCAATGACTGGAAGAAACATGAAATAAATAGCAATTTCAGATTATCTAAATATGTAATAAATTTAACTCATTGTTCAACATCACATTCTGGCAACATGCCTAGTTGTGGGAGAGAGCTGATGAAGACATGCTCTCCGGTACACGCGATTAAATGCAAAATACACAAAGGCAACATTTGAGCGAACTTCTTCAGCTGGTCAGAAACTGATGGTTTCTAGAGAATATATTTTAAATCTTCAAAATGACAGTAATAAATTGGTAATCAATCATCCCAGCAAACACAAAATCGTATATGATAGCGGATATATGTACAACGTGGAGGCGATATACGCACATGCGTCCATTTGACTTCATGTAAAATGTACGTATATCGCCTCCACTTTTCACTCTTATCCGCTATCATGTACGATCATGTGTTTGCTGGGATGATTCATAGATCGAATCATTGGCCCAATAGTTAAAGCTTATGATCGTATCATTAAAAATGAAACAATTTGGAAAATGTAGGAGTTATAGACCTATTTCCTAACAACTGATTAAAATAGTGACCCCTGATTAAGCCGTTCCCTACCCTACGTTAGGTTAGCTAGGTTGGGTTCATGATTAAAGGGAAAAGATTGTAATAAAATTTTTAGTCTCCGCTATTTAAAAAAAATCTCAAGGATGTCCACTTTTTGCACTTTTTTGCTACAACTTGTCACATAATTGAGGCAACTTCGCGCTTTTTCATTGAGGCAAAGAGGCAATCTCATAAACATTGAAAATAAATAATAAAAAATTTAAACAAAAATTAAAATTCCAAAAATAAAATCAAAACTTATGAGGGGACAACGGCCCCTTAACTCTCCCCGCCTGGCTACGCTTATGGTAAGATGGGATATGGGTGACCTTCTTACCCCATCAAAAATAGGCTGACATACCCAGCGATGGTAGTTTCTTTAAGCTAGAATTTTGAAAAAAGTACGCGATAAACCTATTATGACAATTTACCGAGAATGCTTTAATTGCACAGATAGTCACTATTTTTTCAGCAGCGAAAAGTCCCATTTATGAACAAAGATCTCTTAAGTATGAGTGCATGCAAATAAGATTCCACTGGTACTGACTAGGTAAATCTTTTGCTTGGGTTCAGGTTTCAACATTTTGAGCTGTAACTTTCAACAGGATTGCTCAAAATGCTCAAAACAGAGACAAGCATTCTTGTGTTTGGGAATTTAGTGACTTTCTCTATGTAATCTTAATAAACCAGTATACTGGCCATCTTATCCCCCGGTCGTCTAACCGCTTCCTCTGCTACTTGTTTTCATTTTTTTTTGTATAATTTTAACATAACAAAATACCTTCAAAACAATCAAACTTGTATGTGTGTTGTTTAAAACTATTCTTCAGAGTTTAAAGAAAGAATAGGAAGAGCAACAGTATTTTTAAACATGTATTTTTTTTTTTTATTTAATGAACTTAATACAATAGCTTCGTATATTGTTAACAAAACAGTACTTGCTGTAAAAATATACAAATATACAAAATAACGCTCAATCCTAGCATACAAAATTCAGTTACAGTGTAACTTAAAGCATGCTTAATTGGATTATGCAACTAAGTTTTGCCTGTTTCAGTTGTTGTTAGATATGTTCACTCGAATATTTATGATAGTTTTAAACCAACGGTTAATGTGACTCCGTTTTACAGTTTAAACATAACGAGTCCAGCCGATTGACATTATCGTACCGAGATATACCCACCAATGTGTAAGTTTTAAATCCAACGACGACACATTGATCCTGCTCTCATTAAGATCAATTAAGTTCAATTAATTGAATATAACGGAAGAAGCACAACCTATCAGGACAAAGCGTAGTGTAGTAACTTATAATATATGTGTGCGGTCAATGCTTATGAGATGTCATTATATCCAACGGGCGTATTCGGCGTATTATTCCTCTCTCGAAGCATTTTCCATCTTTCATGAAGAACGTCGGTATTGCAACTAGTTTGCCTCAATTTAACTAGACAAAGTAGTGGTTGCTATCTAATACCATGTACTAGGTGGAAATGAATGCAGAATTTTTGAAATTAGATACGGGGTTGATTCGGATCAGCCAGTTTCCTCATCACAAGGTCCCGGAAGTGCCCACTGCCACTTTGCAAAATGCTAGTTCTATTTTAGCACTATTATGTAATTTACTTTCCCCTCCTGCTTTATTTTGCTGGAATGGATGGGGAGTGCCTCAGTGATATAGAGTTTCAAGTGAATGACGGACAAATGTTCTAGATTTGGAATGATGAGAGGGTAGCACATGAATTTCTGTTGTCATATTTATGTGTGATGATATTTCCACTGCCTTTGGTCGATAAACTAGATATAAAGTGGCATGTACAGCATGAGAGGGAAGACTTTAACGAGTTTGTCACACAGACTGTAAGTTAGCTTGGAGGTTTGTTTATTTTTTACTCTTTTTACCCTATATCCGACAATATACAATTCTCATCATGCGGTTCCATATTTTCGAACGCGCGTTCAGAGGCAAGCTTGGTCATCCTATACAAACAGCAATGCAAACGTATGGCATAAGCAAAGCTGGTTAATGTATGCTCTTCCTTATATCAGGAAGAAGCTCAATAAAATGTCGAGGATTTCAAACAAACATTATAATCAGTATAGACGAGTGCACACATCTGGTCCCCAGCGTACTGTGGGGCTTTGCACGATGCGCGATGCCTGTTGCTTGTTACTACAGTGGAGGCATAATTTTCTGTACTTTGAAAACAGCGACACATGATTCGAACTATTAATTACATGTGACACCATGCTGAAGGTGGCTGAGTTCAATTCCCGGTTTGGTTTTTTTTACAAAGGAAAAAATCACGACTCACTGGGCTACACTACTAATAAATACTATTGCAACAACGGTAGCTGGCAGCCGATGCTCTCAATTAATAAATGTGAAAATGAATTTAGAGCACTAAGTTGAGAAGCAGACTATAAGCTTACTGTGATTTTTGGTTATAATTTACAAAATTTTCCTAATTTGTTAAGTCATTATTTTTGTTTTGATTTAAATATTATAAATAATGAAATATTATAAATAATGAAATCAGCACGGGCATTTCGAATTGGACATACATCTTCATTTAAGCATATTCATTTGAGGTTCAAGTATCTTTGGCCAGGCCAGATTCTCCATAATGATTGTCGAATGTGTATTTTTGAAGTGGAATGATTTGTTCTAATCAGTTTATTTATTAGCTTAACGGGGCCATAGGCAATGTTTGTGGATTACACACAGAAAAACCATATTTTAAACAAACTGTGGTCCTTCTTCTTTCGTGGAGGTGATTTAATGTTAGCTTCTTCTTACAATTCTAGCTGACTCTTTTTGTTTAGCCATCCCCGTTGACATGAATGCGGCGAACTTTCGGCTGACTCCGAGCATTCCGCTTTGGACAAAAAGCGATCAGGTGTCCCTTATACTTGCAGATGAAGCATTTGTCCTGGTTGCTTTGGTATTATACATTTCCCTCCCGTGTGGCGAAGTGCACCGATGACGGGATTTCCTGCTTCACTTCCATGTACGCGCTACGCACACAAGTGTAGGCGGATATTCCTAGCTCCGCCGGAAACATCTCCCGCACGATGCGTTTTATGCATCCATATTTCGACAACACAGTCACGATCTCCTGGTCGGGAACCTCCGATGGGAAATCGTTTTTTTTTTCATTCCCATAATGGAAAAACAGTTCGTCCGAGTTGGCGGTGAATGAGTGCATAATCGGTTGCTTGCACACTTAGATTTTTTTTTAACAGAAATCTGTAAAATTTTACCGAATTCTCAACAGCTGAACGTTCGGTAATCTGATTTAACGGATTTCGGCGAAATTTTACAGTTATCTGTAAAAAAATTAATTTATTTTTCGGTAAACTTTTACCAAAATCTATTAAATCGGATTACCGAACGTTCAGCTGTTGAGAACTCGGTAAAACTTTACAGATTTCTGTAAAAAAAAATCTGAGTGTGTGCATAATCGATTGCTTGTTCAGACTGTTCTATTGTGCCGTCAAAAGTTATGGATCGGTATTCATTGATGAATATCATGATGATTATTGATTTGATAATTATGTAACACTACCAGGGGAACTAGGGGTTCTACAACAGTGAACCAATTTCAAATTGTCACTTTCATATTGATTGCAGATACTACCATCTATTGTAGCAAGGCAACTTTCCATAGCAGTGGAATAATCTGAAAAACGATTTGATCAGGATCCTATTGCTGTTTGTGATTATCAAGCTCTTGTATGAAGGGCCCGTAAGCAGAGAAACTTACGTGAAACCCGCGAATTTATGGAAGAGAATCTCCTTCCAAAAGCAAGTTCACTCTCACAGCTCGAGAATCGAGCCCTCGATTGACAGAATAAACTCAATAGATGGGGTCGAAGAGCCCGCCCGCGTTCCGTGAAATGTTAACAATAAGTAGGAGGCAGTCCCTCGCTCCCTATCCTAATCGTCTCTCTCCCCGTTATATGTTATTTAATATTTAGTATACGCGCACTACGATCAATTAGAACAAATGCAATTTTCCTTGTGTGCGTAGGCGCGCTGCATATACATTTTATGTATTGTTGTGGGTGTTATCTTTTCCTTCATTCGCTCCCTACCGAGCGTGGTGGTTATTTTCTTTTTGTTGTTTTTTTTTTGTTTCGCGCGGGGAAAGAAGAGGGGGGCGTTCTTAATAAGTGTTTTTTGAACGGTGAGCGACCCGGCGATATATTCCGGCTGCTGAAATCGCATGGGGTCAAGCGGAACTTTGTCTACACGACCATCAGGCGATACCGGGAGACGTCCTCGACCAATGACCGTGCGAGATCCGGTCGGCCGCGTTCAGCGAGGACGCCACGGGTCATCAAGATCGTGAGGGAGCGAATTCGGCGCAAAAAGAACCGCTCAATCCGGAAAACGGCTGCAGATCTCAACGTTTCCATTGGAACCGCTCACACCATACTCACCAAGGACCTTGGTTTCAGGCCTTACAAAAAACGTAAGGTCCATGGCGTTTCGGAGGCTACCAGCAAAAAGCGGTTGGATCGAGCTAAGAGGATCCTCTCTCGGCACGCTGGTCAGGAGTTTGTTTTTTCGGACGAGAAACTGTTCGTGCTGCAGCAGCCGCACAATGTGCAAAATGACCGGGTGTGGGCGCCATCGAGGGACAGCATTCCTGAATCCAATATAAGCATCCCTCGGTTCCAAAGTGCCGCGTCGGTGATGGTTTGGGGGGCAGTATGCAAACGTGGTAAGCTACCCTTGGTGTTTATTGAAAAAAACGTCAAAATCAACGCGGCGTACTACAAAACTGAGGTTTTGGAAAAGGTTGTTGCCCCAGTCTCCGAAGCCTCTACGGCGATGAGCACTACGTGTTCCAGCAGGACGGTGCACCAGCCCATACGGCAAATGTGGTTCAAGCCTGGTGTCGGGACAATTTAACCGACTTTCTGGACAAAACTTTGTGGCCTCCCAGCTCCCCGGACTTGAGCCTCTCGACTTTTTTGTTTGGTCCTATATGATGGCGAAGCTGAACGAATACAAGGTCAGCACTTTGGATCATTTCAAGACGGTAATTCTCAGGACGAAATGCCCATGCAGTCCGTGCGTGCCGCCTGCGACGCGTTCGAGAAACGTTTGAAGCTCGATTAGGAGTACAAAGGGGGGGTCATTCAAGAGAAATGTTGTAAACGTTCCTTGTAAACATAGCTTTCAATAACATAAATCCAAAAAATAAAAAAACATGTTTTCATTTTTTTACCAAATTTTGAAAGTGTATCCGAACTTATTGAACACCGTGTATGTTGTACACAAAAATATTAAGATATCATAAAAACAAAAATGCTAAATTTCAAACTTAATTGACCATGTAAAAAACGGCTACAGTAAATCAATAAGAGAACATAATATGCGTATGTACAAAATATATCTGACATCCACTGGATTGTTACTGAAAAAAATAAATAAAAATTAGAAATGTATGAATATCCTACAAGTCCTGGACAAGTTGAAAACCGAATAGATCATTCCAAATTTCAAAGATAAAATTCCAATTTTTTTTTTTAAATATTCATTTATTTGTACAGGCTCAATCGAATCAACTTTACAGAGCCAAGTTTTCATGTTTATATACATCAGTTATCTTAGAACTAAGGTTAAGGGGGTGGAACCGATTACTCGCGGCCGTCTCGAGGTTAATAGGAATTACAATTTTATGGATGGGAAAATTGCGGTGGAAATTTTAAACAAAGCATAAGGAACAATGGTTTTCTTATATCTAGAATTTCAAATTACAATTTTATAATTGAACGTTTTCAATTTAAAAAAAAAATCCCTAACTCACACACACACACACACACACACACACACACACACACACACACACACACACACACACACACACACACACACACACCACAATCACACACCGATGCACACAATCCTCAAAAATTTAACCTAAACAAGTAAGTTAATCAAACTACAATCTAAGGCTAATGTTAGTCAAAAACACATAAATGAGTTTCATAAACTCCAGATCGCGTGCAGCCAAAATGTCTCGAATCGGTACATTGGGTTGTCTACCTCGAGCCCGAAGGGAATCATAAAGCTCAGATCTGACTCCACGGTGCTCAGCACAAAACCAAATAACGTGATCTGCGTCCTGGTAACCTTGTCCGCATTCACAGAGATTGCTGTCTCCCAGCCCAACACGGAACAAATGAGCGTTTAAAGAATAATGATTGGACATGAGGCGAGACATCACACGAATGAAGTCTCGACCCACATCCAATCCCCTGAACCAACATTTCTTAGACACCTTAGGAGTGATAGAATGTAGCCATCGCCCCAGATCTCCTTTACTCCATTTATACTGCCAGCTATCGAGTGATAACTGACGATAAATATAGAAAAATTCGTTGAAGGCGATTTGTCGGTCATAAATATCGCCTTCCATAGCGCCCACCCTTGCAAGCGAGTCCGCTTTTTCATTGTCAGGAATCGAACAATGAGAAGGGACCCATACAAAGGTGATATTAAAAGAACGTGAAGATAAAGCACTTAGAAGACCTCGTATTTTCATAAGAAAATAAGAGGTGTGCTTTACCGGCCTCAAGGAGCGAATAGCCTCTATAGAACTGAGACTATCCGTGAAAATGAAGTATTCATCCGGTGTTAGTGAGGCAACAATTTCTAAAGAAAAATGAATTGCTGCCAATTCCGCGACAAAAACAGAACAAGGTGCTTGAAGTTTACGAGCGACGCTATAATTTTCATTGTATACACCAAAGCCAGCGGAGTCCACTATCAAAGACCCGTCAGTGAAAAACGTTTTGGTGGAATCAACTAGGCCAAACTTTGCAGCAAATATCACCGGAGCAATCATAGGACGATGATGCTCTGGGATTCCACGAAGCTCCTGTTTCATGGATAAATCAAAATGAACCGAATTTCCGAAGTTGGAGAAGTAAACACGATTGGGAATATTCAGCGAAGGGCTGACATCCTGTGTTATGTATAAATGGTACAAAGTCATGAAGCGGGTTTGAGGATTCAACTCAAGGAGCTTCTCAAAATTTTCGATCACCTGGGGGTTCATAACTTCACACCTGGTAAGGAGCCGGAGAGATAATTCTGAAAACCGATCCGAGAGTGGCAACATGCCAGCCAGCACTTCCAGACTCATGGTATGAGTCGAGTGCATACAACCTAACGCGATACGAAGACACCGATACTGAATACGTTCCAGTTTGATGATGTGCGACCGAGCCGCTGACTGAAAACAAAAACTACCGTATTCTATAACCGACAAAATCGTTGTCCGGTACAACGTTAGAAGATCTTGCGGATGCGCTCCCCACCAGGTCCCGGTAATTGTGCAGAAAAAGTTGATCCTTTGTTGGCACTTTCGCTTCAGATACTCAATGTGGGATCTCCAGGTGCACTTTGAATCGAACCAGACCCCAAGATATTTAAATGACATAGAATGAGTTATCGGTGTACCCAAAATTTGAAGCTTCGGTTGTGCAGGGTTATGCTTCTTAGAAAAAACTACCAACTCAGTTTTCTCCGTAGAGAATTCGATACCTAGCTCGAGAGCCCAAGTAGACAAATTGTCCAAGGTATCCTGTAAGGGTCCTTGCAGATCGACCCCATTGGGTCCCGTGACAGACACTACACCGTCATCTGCAAGTTGTCTTAACGTACAATTCTCACTCAGACAACCGTCAATGTCTTTGACATAAAAATTATACAAAAGGGGGCTTAAACATGATCCCTGGGGGAGACCCATGTAGCTAAATCGAGAAGCTGTAGAGGTTCCATGAGAAAAGCTCATATGTTTCTCTGACAGCAAATTGTACAACAAATTGTTCATTAATGGTGAAAAACCACAAGCGTGGAGTTTATCTGAGAGAACTTCAACAGATACTGAATCAAAAGCCCCCTTGATATCCAAGAAAACAGAAGCCATTTGCTCTTTTTTAGCAAAAGCTAACTGAATCTCTGTGGAAAGCAACGCGAGGCAGTCGTTCGTTCCTTTACCCCTACGGAAACCATATTGAGTATCTGAAAGCAGGTTGTTCGTCTCAACCCATTTGTCCAGGCGGAAGAGGATCATTTTCTCCAACAACTTTCGAATACAAGATAACATCGCGATGGGTCGATAGGAGTTGTGGTCGGACGCGGGCTTACCAGGTTTTCGAATGGCAATAACTCTCACTCGTCTCCAATCATCCGGTACTATGTTGAGAGCCAGAAACTGATTAAACAAGTTCAACATGCGCCTCTTAGCGACGTCTGGAAGGTTCTTAAGCAAGTTGAACTTGATTCTATCAGCCCCTGGAGCCGTATTGCCACACGAAAGGAGTGCGAGAGAGAGTTCTACCATTGAAAAAGGTTGGCTGATCTCATCTATCGAATTCGTGGTTTCGCGAGGAAACATTTGTGCTGGAACAGAATCTGGACAAACTTTTCGCGCGAACTTGAGGATCCATTGGTCCGAATACTCCTCGTTCTCGTTGTTCGTAATTCTGTTACGCAATCTTCGCGCCGTGTTCCAAAGGGTATTCATCGACGTTTCACGCGATAGCCCGTCCACGAATTGTCGCCAGTAACCACGTTTCTTGGCCTTGATGAGGCTCTTAAATTCTCGTTCGAGAGCCGTGTACCTTTCGAAGTGCTCAGGTGTTCCACGTCTACGAAAAACTTTGAACGCGTCGGACTTTTTGCGGTAAACCTCGGTGCATTGCTGATCCCACCATGGAGAAGGAGGTTTCCTGTGAAATGACGTTCCTGGAACTGGTCGAGTTTGAGCTTGAAGCGCGCTTTCCAAAATCAGGTTGGAGAGGAAGTTATATTCCTCCAGCGGTGGAAGCCCTTCTACCGTTGTAACGGCTTCATCTATTGCTGTCCTGAACCTTGTCCAATCGATATTACGAGTTAGATCATACGTGACGTTGATCGATTCCGGCGGAGTGAGCCCGGTGGCAACCGAAATTTTAATAGGCAAATGATCACTACCGTGGGGATCCTGGATCACATTCCACGTGCAATCCAACGATAATGAATTCGAGCAAAGTGTGAGGTCTAACCTACTGCCAAGTGAGGATGGACCAGCCAAGCGTGTAATTTCTCCATTGTTGAGAACGGTCATATTGAAGTTGTCACAGAGGTCATATATCAAAGAAGAACGGTTGTCATCGTACAGTTCTCCCCAGCCGGTACCGTGAGAGTTAAAATCTCCCATGACCAACCGCGGAGCAGGAAGAACCGAACAAATATCTGAAACTTGTTTCTGGTTTATTGAGGCTCTAGGAGGAATATAAACAGAAGCAATGCAAAGGCTTTTATTTTTAATAACAGCCTGACATGCGACAACTTCAATACCTGGAATTGGAGGAAAATTCACTCTATAGAAGGAGTAGCACTTTTTGATCCCCAAAAGTACTCCTCCTCCACGTGAATCCTCACGATCAAGCCGAATAATGTTGAAATCGTGAATCGGAAGATCGATTTCGGGTGAAAGCCATGTTTCACAAAGAGCAAATGCATCACAACTGATATTGTGAGCTAAAAATTTAAATGATTCCAGTTTAGGAATAAGACTTCGACAATTCCACTGCAGAACAGTGATCAAATCCCCGACCTCTTTTGGCAAATTATCCATCGAAGGAAATGATAGCTGCAAGGAGGGGCCACTTTAATGTTAATTTCTTTAAAAAAGTTTTCACAGTGGGAAGCATTGCCATAACAATGCTTTTAAGAGGGTCAGACATTTCGAGGTACTTGAAAATACCTTCCACAATATCGTCAAATGAGAACAGCCCAGATGAAGAGGGGGCTTCTGTTCTAAAAATCGGGGCATCGGGGGTTCTGGATGTCCCCGGGAGAGATGGGAAATCCTGTGTGTAGTTGGCACTTCGAAAACCAGGAGGATTTGGATTATCCTTATTTCCACTGCTCTTTGAATTGGGCATGTTGATTTGGGGCTTCTTTTCAGCTACTTTCCCTGCTCGGATGCGTCTTCGCTTCCGTGAAGCACCTTCCGGAAAACTGAAAGAGGTCCCCTCCTCAACCAAGTCCGAATCAGACTCGTCATCTGACAGAGCAGCAAAAGGATTTGTATTGAAATCGGGTGGCGAGGCTTTCTTAAGCATTTCTGCAAAAGATTGCCTTGAACGTTGTTTCAGAGAACGTTCCAATTTTTCCCCGCGTTGTTTGTACGCCGGGCATGACGAAAGAGCATGGGGAGGAGTTCCCTTGCAGAAAACGCATTTTAGTGTGTTATCTGCACAGGGACCAGCCTCATGTTTCTCCCCGCAAGTTGAGCAGCGTGCCTTATTGCCGCAATGAGAGGCCGTATGCCCCATCTGCTGGCAGTTTTGGCAGATCATTACCCGGGGTACAAATAACCGCACAGGTAGCCGAAGTTTGTCCAGTTCTAAGTAGTGAGGAAGGGCAGAGCCAGAAAAGGTCACCCGAAACGAGTCTGTGGGGGTAACTTTTTTCTTACCCTCGCTGTGCGACATTTTAACTAATTTTGTTACTTCCAGTATCTGTACTGGGGGGAGCAGAGGGTTATTGAATCGGCCAACCGCCCGCTTCTCCAAAATTTCAGTGCACAGACTCGCCTCTGTGACCACTCCTACAATCTCCACATCACGAGCTGGAATATAAACTCTATATTCCAGTGTAAAATGCTGGGAGGAAGCAATCTCATTAGCCTGCTTCATGTTAGAGACGACAACACGGAGTTTATTAAATTTAACTTTCGTGATCTCTGTCACGGCTGAGAATCGCTTCGTCAAATCAGTAGTTATTTGGTACACGTTCAGAGGTTTAATTTTGGGCTGAAAGTAGACAACCCATGGACCGACCGAGTCCATTGGATAAGATCGCGGCCGGAAATTTTTTTGTGCCTCCCCATCATCAGGTGGCAAAGGCACTTTTTCAGCTAAACCGTCCATGTAGAAGAAACCTCTTCAACATGCACGATTTGCCTTACTTGTGGGAGCGTTGAACGCCCCCAAAAATTTAAATCACACACAAACACAAAACAGGAACACACACAAATTAACGCTAAACTCTAGTGGGATGAGAGACAGAGGAAAAAAAAAAAAAAAAACTTAACTAATATTACTGATCTGTTGCTGCTGCTGCTGCTGCTGCTGACGCACCGTATGCCTGAACGTCGCACTTCTATGCGGGAGGCGGGGAGCGGTGCGCTGCGTGGGTGTACGGGTGTAACCGATCGCCTTCTGGTGCACTCGCTCGACGATGTCGGATGACCGTTGGCGATGTAGTAGTGTATCGCTGGTTAGCGTCACCACGCGGGGATGAAGCGAAAATGAGCGGGATGATAATTCGCCAGCAAGCACTGCTTGATTTTCTTATTTCACTGGAAAACCACACTGCCTTCTTAGAAAAAAAAACTCACATTCACTCCTTTCACTGAAGTGAATAGATTTTGAGAAAAAAAACTAATTATTTCCAAGGATCGCACTCGAAAAATCTTCCAAAATAACGGAGCGCTGGATCGAACGGACTTTCTTCTTTCGCTGAACGAAGTGAGATGTTTTTTTTTCCCCCCCCCCCACCCACCCACCCACCACCAACAAAAAACAAAAAACAACAAAAAAAAACACAAAAACAAAACAAAAACAAAAAAAAAAAAATGATATTATTATTCCCCCCCCCCCCCCCCAAACCCTTTAACACCTCCACCTATTTTTCCTAAAAATCAGCATTTGTATCAAGATACTCTATATCACATAATATAGGTTGTAGAGTGAACGGAATATTAGGCGATAAAATAATATTATTGTATCAACTAATTTATACTAAACTGCATTATTCAATTCACGACTTTTTCTTATTCAGCTACATATAATCTATAGATTCACATTATAATTATCTAAGCTTTCAGGTTCATGGTGGATGCGCGGGTCCGGATACAATTGAAGCGGGATTACAGTCTGCAGACATGTAAACACAAATTAAATTATTATCATTTTATAATATAGCATCCGTTCGCTATATTTTGTGTTTTTTTTTTAATATGCATTTTCAGCTTCGCGTATATGCATCCTTGTCAGTTATAACCCATCTAACATACGTTATGTATATGAAAAGGTAGGAAGGTTTTTAATGTTTTCATATACGAAAAATTGTACATTAAAAAAGCTCTTTCCCTCTTCATAAAAAATATATATTAATTCAACCTAACAGTTTACAATCATTCATTTCCTATTTCACAGACCTAAAGAATCATTTATCGGTGGGTCCAGACGAACAAAAGCTTTCGAAAAATTAGATTTTTTTATTTGTTTTTTATTTTTATTTTATTAAGATTCAGTTTTTGGCATTATTCATACTCATATGAAATTTACTTCGCGTTATTATTAGCGGTTTTCAGTTTTTCCAAGACTATTAGGATATTAATACATATCTATTTTTTTATTTTCAGTAACAAACCAATAGATGTCAGATATATATTGTGCCTACGCTTATTATGTTCTCTGACTATTATTGTGAAAACAAATTCCAATCTTAGTAGATCTTAATCCAATAGAAACTGCAACAGTGTAAGTCTTTCGATGAGTGGATGGACAGCTTAGTTACGGATATATGTATTCTACTATAGTTTACTGGCCTGCTGGTATTTTTATTTTATATTATAACGTCAGTTTATTATTTTATGTTATGATATTGTTGATATTAGTGATATTATTGCATTTAAATTCATTTAATTAAAATCACTATAGTACCTATGAGACTCACTACTAAAAAATATTGCGACGCTAGGAAACGGAACAGCACATCGAAATTTTAGGTTTACTATTCTTTATATTCTATATAATTTCAGATCATATTCATTATGATTCATATCTATTCACTATATTTGTTATAATTATAATATTAATTCACTATATTTTTTGTATTACTTTATGACATTGAATATATATTGGAACAGGAGGGAGCATCAGGGTATCACTCAAGCTGGAATTGGACAATGGAGTGGTATGACCGGCGGCTAGGAGGGAATAAACAGTATCATTTTCTTTATCCTACCGATTCGATTGTGATGCTGTGAATTCTACTCTAACAGTTTCAGTAAGAGTGTCGCGCCCTTCTTAACAAGCCATCCCGTAGAAAGCTTAATAAGTATTGCGAATTGGGTTATTCGAGGGAGATCGTGGAAGAGAATATGTCCGCGGGTTTCGCGTAAGTGTCTCTGCTTACGGGTCCGCCCCACCGTTTTTGGCCTTCATACAGCGTTACTGTGAATGCAAACCGGTAACTCAATTTGATCTGGCTATTAAGTGGAGCTGCATACATGACAAGGTCTTAGAGGGATGGTGGCTACCTTACATACATACATACATACATACATACATACATACATACATACAAGACGTCTTAACGGCAAGTTTTGAATGTAAAATGAAAATTCGAAAACTAGTGGCTGTCGCGATAAATTGACTTAGAACTTAGAATTGACTTAACACTTAGAATGCTAATAACTCAATAATATATTGATAGACTGTGGAGATTTTTACATCAATTAGTTGAAAATTTTCACGACTATCAATTCAATTATCGAAAATCTGTTACCGATATTTTTTCTGAAGGTTTTTTTTTTTAATTCTACTAATAATTAAAACCATAATTCAATATTCAACTCACTGGTGCACACTTGCTCAGTTTGTCGTACCTGTAAATTAAATATCCAATTAATCTTGAATCATGATTCTTTAGTTTCCCTCATCTCACAACACAATACAATCACAAGACAATAATTTTTTTTTATTCAATCACGTCGTTATCTTGAATTTCATTCGTTGCACCAGACCACCATTTTTGTCTCCGCTTCACTATCCATTCCGGATCGCCTCACGCGATTTGACACTGGAAACCTCACATTCAAATCTTTTATCATCCAAAAACTGTCAATTCGCTGAATTCCACGGTCAACTACCCCATGATAGACTCGGAGGACCAAGCTCTGCAACAACGATCGCTACTTTCGCAGGCAACTCTCCCGATTTGTTCTCCAGAAAGTTACTTAAGGTCTTCCTACGTTCACTCACCACGTGACACGTGGGCTAATTTGACAGTCACTTTCGCCCAAAGTACGGAAAAGGATCGTGGAGATAACCATAGCGCAACCGAGAGCGCTGATGACTGTTAGTGCAGTATATTGTCCTGTGGATCCCACGACGTCCAACTCCACTTTCTTTCCCGCATTAAGTGTGTCAGTTTTAATGTTTTTCTACCATTATTCCGAGTTAATGCACAATTTTCTTCCAATGTCTGGGGTGCGACTCATCTTAATCCAGATTAAGATGATCGAAAAATCCTATACAACCGAATCAATCTTTGAAAAATCTTGTTTCCCCCTTTGAATCTGAATCCATCGACTGGCATCACGCTTCATCTTTTGACATCTTTTAAATTTGCATACATCTTCTTCATATCTACTGAGCTTGCACAAATCGAACAAAGGCCAAACAAGAAAGTCGCACCCCTCGACCAGTATATGGTTTTGCTGACAATGGAGACATTCATCTTTGCAACGGCGGAAATGTTGTTTACTTTGAACTTACTGCCTTTAAAATGGCGTCGCGACAACAGGAAGTTCGAAATCATATTTTGGACAAATGGAAAACAAGAAAATCCTAAACGTTCTCAGACAACTGTCACGAATTTGGTTTTAAAAAGTTTTTGCAGACTAAAACAAGCCAAAGAAAGCATACTAAGCAGTCGAAAAGAGGAACACGCATGAAACAAATCGCGAAAGATATGCTGAAAGTGTCACAGATGTTGCTAAGAAAGTAGCTGCGGCTAAGTCTATTGTACAGGATATTAAAGTGAGATGTGGTCTGAGGTAATACCAAATATTGATATGCATTATATTCGAGCAGCCATCAATGCTTCAGAGTCAATATCATACACTTCCAAGCATATTTTAACATGTGTGTGCAATCAATCTTTTAATAAGTTTTAATATCTTGTCCTAAAAAAAGCCCCTTCTGAAATTGTGTCAGTATCATCCGACTATCCTGTAAAAAAAAAAATACTCATACAGGTACTGGCTTTTTGTCAATAAATTAATTGTCATCCACAATATAAATTAAAGAGCAATTAATTGCAAATTCTTCAGTAATACCTTGTGGCACCAATATCTTAACAATAGCAACATTGCAAACCGTTTCCAGTTCCAACCGATTCCTTTTTAATCGTTTAGAATCTGCAGCTGCATTACCGCCCAGGTAGGCATCACACAAAAGAATATCCTATTATCCTTTTTAAACGCTGTGCAAATTTTTGTGCTATACTGAAAGTCGTAGGTAGGTACACCACATCAGTGTCTGCGCCATGGGTCTTAAGTTTGCCTTTACCTGTATTTCACACACATTATACGCATGTTTGTGTATTTCATTTGGGGGTTGCCCATGTTCCACGTTGCTCATGTATGGACAATGCTAGGAAGTTTTTTCAATAGGGTGAATCTAACATTGAGAGATGAAAAAAGTCTCTAGAATGGATATTTTACACGCTCAAAACAGCCTCTCTTTCATTAGAATCTCTGTCCATTTTTTTTTTCTCACGGAAAAGTTACTCAATTTTCTTGAAAAGTGGAACAACCCATAAATTGAGTTGTTCCACTATTTACGAAAATTGAGTAATTTTTCCGTGAGAAAAAAGGGACAGTAATACAAGGAGAGGCTGTTTTGAGCGTGTATAAACAACTGCTGCTTGTAAACAACCCACGTGGTATATGGATAGCCGCATATTGCATTTAAAAATCTACTTTTGGAAGAAGATTTGAGACGGCTCGCTCTTCGAACGAATTTAAAAGCGTCCTTTATCCGGACCCTCACTGTATGGGGAAGCGTTGCACAGCGTAGAGCGTAGCACATGGTACCGTACGGCTCTTTAATCTTGCGCGCGTTCTGATTCTACTGTTGAATGAAACGTCCCTTTTGATCTCTGGCTGACGAATGGTCGTGTTTCGCTGTACGTGCACTTACTGGTCTGCAGCGGCCGTGGTGGACAAAATTCATGCATTGCACAGTGCACACAAGTAACTCGCAACTCATGCAGTCAGTGTAGAGCAGTAGCAGCGAGCGGTTAGTCAGTATCGGTGGTCGGCTGGCTGCCCATGTCACTGAGGAACACTCATCACACAATTACGTGTCTTCATCCGTAGTCCATACCGTACGGTATTGTGTGTATGTAGAAACACATAAATGCACATTAGGGTGGACCATTTTTGTATAGTGGATCAGGATTTCACTGCTCCGCACTGCTCTTCCCTTGGGTATTGACAATTTTCTTTTGTCGTAGGACTACGTCTTTGTTTTATATACAAATATCGAATTGTGACCGTCACGAAAAGTGGTTAGATTTAGAGCGTAAATGTCACAGTCGTTTCTCCAAATATTTTCAAAATTTGTACACCAATCAATTGGAAATATTTCTACGCATCGATTTCAATAGAGAACATTGTTGATTCGGGATATAAACGATTTAAAAATGCATTAACGTCATCTTTAAAAAGTATGTTAATTCAAAGAATATTGCAGTTTTTAATTATTTTACGTCTACTAAGGTTCTGATCTGCAGTTGAAAGGGAATTGAGAAGTTTTAATCTTTTATTAAAAGTGTAGTTTCAAAATTTGGAAAAATGAGAACGTTACGCTAAAGTAAAAGATTTTTGAACGCTAATAACTCTCGTTCGACTAAACAGAACCACTTAATACATACACCATTCGATCGCAAAATTTTACAATGTTTTGACGTAGGACTACGTCTTTGTTTTCTATACTATATCGTCTTTGTTTATCTATCTATATTAAAAAAAAAACAATTGCACTCCCTGATAAAAAAATACCTTAAACGAACGATATCACAAATCTTCCAACTATTTCTTTCATGGATTTCTTTTGGATGATACCCCAAATAGGTCGTTAAGAAAAATAACCATACGAAATTTATTAGGGCTGTCACGAAAGCGATCTGGTTTTGAGCGTTAATATCTCAGTCGTTTCTCCAAACATTTTCAAAAAGTTTGCCCGAATTGATCGGAAATATTTCTACGCGTCGATTCAAATATTTAAAACTAAGGTGATATAAGGTGATGTCTTATAATTTCGTTTTGGAGAGTAAGTTTACTTAATGCCAAGTATATTCCTAACACAGCAGTGAACAATATAAAAGGGGTACACTTTCGCTGAATACTTCATTAGTTCGGCAGTCTTCGAGTTGTTCAGAATGGCAATGAGCCAGTATTGAATTGGCAGCTAGCGGCGGCAAGTACGCTGGAAGGTGCTCTATCGCCTTCGGCTTGCCAACCGTTGCTAGGCAGCCATTGGTTATGCAGTCGGTTAACCAAGCCAGTGGTGAATTTGTAGGTAATTAGCAGATAGATCCAATTATGGCATACAATCAATTGCGCTGTTGTGTGTTGGTGATTTTTCCTTAAGCGAGCTCAGGTCCAAAGTGTCGTTCGCGAGTATTGTGGGGGAAGATAGTGTGTATTGTTAAGCAACCGTGTAAAGTTAGAGGTCATAAGCGAGTTTATTATTCTTATTGATTCTGTTTCCTGCAACCAAGTGCAAATATCTAGAACTATATTTTAGAGAAAAATACCACAACCGTGCCAAAGTGAATTTTGATTCGGTGTGCAGGCCTAGTTTGTAAATTAATCGGTGCAAGAAGAGTGTATTAGACACAGATATCATGTTACTACCGGAAGGTTTCCGACTCGTCGGCGACGGCCGGGTTGATGTGGACGAGTGCCGACGGCAGCAGCTGCGGGTCCAGCAGGATTTGGCCATCTAGGACATCGAGGAAAGCTGGTTTGCAAAGCAACAAATAATTTATTTCTACCATATTTTGAAGACAATATCTAATATCCTGTTTTATTTTATTTTGTCTATTTTGTTTTGTTTTGTTTTTCGTTATGTTTGTCTATTTGCAGTCACATTTGAGCGGTCTATTGCTTTTGGCGGATGGTGTAGGTATGTACTTTCAGCGTATCGTTAACCAAAACGAACCCTGCTGCTAACCTTTCCCCAACTATCCAACATCCCTGTGATTTCTCGTGGAAGTGCAGAGGATTTCTCGGCATCCTCCAAAGCGAGTATCATGTCAACACGTTCCTTCCCATTCCCTACTTGACCAGCATTCGAGGCACGGCCGGCGCCGGTATTGCTTTATAATGGGTCACCAGTTTTTACACATTGAAGATGTATGTTAGTCCCAAACATCATCTGTTGGTTCTTTGTGCAAATACAGCTGATCTTGCAATAACGGAATTGCATCCGTGGGCGGTCAATCATGCTCATGCTCATGCTCAATTAGCAGATAGATCCAATGATCTGCTAACAACTGTTGCAAATATGACGCTAGTATTGCTGGCTAATGAATTGTCGCACAATATTAGTAAATGAATGTACCATATGACAGGTCCAAAGAAGATCGGTCAAACATGGAACATTTAAAATCCGTCCTTTTTAGGGTGACCAATATGATTTTCTTAGCAAAAGAGTTTGTTTGAATTGGAATACATCTACCATACCGTCCCAAATACTTGTCAATTAGAAGCCAGCGGTGGCTTAAAATGTTTCAGCTTTCCCTTCGTCGCATACCTTAAATCTTTTGTATAATTACAAACACGGCTTGGAAATTTAAACTGTCTCTATATCATTCCGGAGCGCAAATATAAAGCAAGATTATGCCAAGAGCAGCATGCCAAATAGAAATTTTACAAATAGCGACCGTCCCGAAATATTGAAAAAAATGATTATAACATTCATTACACATTGCTACGTAGTCCTACAACACCTTTGCGTACAGCCTCATTGGGCTGTCCTTTGTATTTTTTTTTAATTTGAATAACATGCTATTGGTATAAAGAGTTTCATTATAACCTTATAAATAACTAACTTGTGCCCCCATACAAATCTGAATATAAACAGGTTGAAAATTTGGTATTCCTTACCAGGGTCCTCAAACACTAATAACAAATGGTTAAAAATTGGAAAACAAGGAAAATTTAAATCAACACTTCACGTGATCACTTTAAAAATAATAAGAAATAAAAGAACTGAAACACATTTTCAAACTTTCACTAGTAAACATGAGAAAATTCTTTTAAATTGCACAAGAAAAGCTTATCCTTTGGCAGATAGGTCTATTTCGTCTGTGACTAACAGATTTCTTCAATATCGACTGCCCAAGTCGAGCTCTCGACACTGAAGAAGTCTGTAAGGCGGAAACGAAATAGGCTCGTTAACGTGTGTTTTTTTAAAGTGTTTTAAAAAAAGTGATAGTGGTTAAATTTCTTCCTATTTGATTTAAATAATTTTCATTCCATTTACAATACTGTAATAGCCACGCCCGTCAACAACAAAATAATTTCGATGTTTTTCTATTTATTTGTCATCAATCTATAGTAGACCATTTCATATTCATGATATACTTAATTTCATAACTTATCGATCAATGCCCTACTAAACTGTTTGCCTAAAAGTTTTATTTATTTATTGTTATATCAATTCTTTGCATCAATTTGCATTGTACCAAGACATTATTTTATTTAATGATACATTTTTGGCGGGCGAATAGGAACAAACAAATCTATATTTTCTAATATCTCAGGGGCATTAACTCTTTGTGCAATGACATCACTTATAAAAGCTACTATAGCAAAGTTTCTTCGCTTTTGTAATCCCTCTAACTTAATCAATAAACATCGTGATTCATAGGATAGCAGCTGTAAGGTAATCCAACCTAACTTTCGTAGAGCAAATAGTACAAATTGTTTTTGAACTGATTTAATTCGATTAAAATGCGTGTCTTGACATAGTGCCTCAACATTGCTACAGTATTCAAGTAGGAGTCTCACAAACGTTACATATAGCGTATTGATCGTATAAAGATCATTGAAGTGCAAACTAAATCTTTTAATAAACCCAAGTATTTTGCTTGATCTTTCAAAAATGCTGTTATAATGATCAACGAAAGTTAGCTTAGAATCGAGTATTACATCAAGTCTCTCACCTGGCTGCATCTTTCAACAGTATCCTGTCTTAGACTAAAAGTCTTTTGCAATGTAGTTTGCTTTCTTGTAAATGATATAAAATTACATGTTTAAGCAAAATCTTCTTACACCAGCTGTGGAAGTTATCAATTTCATGTAGAAGAACTTCGAGATCGGTTGTGTTATTTATTTCCATGGAAAGTTTCATATCTTCTGCATATATAGAAACATGAAGGAGTTTCAAAATGTGTTTCCTTCAAATCTTAATCTTTGCGTTCTTTAAGTATATATCGAGTAATCTTTGCGTTCTTTAAGTATTTATCGAGTATAACTCGATCCATTCCAGTAACCTAGGATTAAAACCGAACTTGGATGATTTAAAAAGCAACAGGGGTATACCAACTCTGTCAAATGCTTTACTAAAATCAGTATAAAGCGCCTCTATATAATTCCTTTTATCCATAACGTTTAAAGAAAATGTTACAAATTGTATCAAATAAGTAGCTGTTGATCGTCCCCTAAAAAACCATATTGCTTGCTAGTTATTAAGGTATTAACCTGTGAGAATATGTTGTCATTAATTAAGGACTCGAACAGCTTAAGAATGCAAGATAATATAGCAATGCCACGATTATTGTTCAGATCACATTTTCTCTTACTTTTGAATATCGAGATTAGGAAAGAATCTTTCCAAATTCAAGGCAGAATACAGGAGTCCAATGATGAGTTGGTCAGCCATAACGGTTTAACTAACTCATTGGAAACGGATTTGAGAAATATAGAATGGTAAGCCATCAGGCTCAGCCCCCTTTGAAGCCTCCTTTCTAGACTGCGTAAAATTTCCAGAAGGGATACATTAAGGTGTGGCCCTGTTAGAATTGGAATATAGACTATTGCGCATATTTCGGATATACATTAACAAAATAGTATTCTGTTTTAACTAGTTAAAATGTTCAACTTTATGTGAACATTAGAGGGAAAATACAAATAAAAAATTAATCATCTCGATTTCGAAGAAATTTGCGGACTTTTCCCGGAATACGTTTCATCAACCGGCGCACATTATTCTCATCCATCGTTTTGGCAATCTTATTCTTCTTGGTTCTCAATTCAATGATGCTTTTGACGACACTGCCATTCACCTTCAGCTTCCTCTTCATAATAGCCCAAAATCTCTCTATCGGTCTGAGCTGGGGACAGTTTGGTGGGTTGAGTTCTTTCGGTATAAACTGAATTCCGTTGGTTTCATACCACTGTAGCACTGTTTTACTGTAATGACAGCTTGCAAGATCTGGCCAAAACATGACAGGTTCATTGTGGGATCTGATGAATGGCAATATTCGCTTTTGGAGACATTCCGTTCTGTACAGCTCTGAATTAAATTTCTTATCAGTGATGAAAACCTTGGTCTTCCTACCGCAACTACAGATGCCTTGTCAAATCATATATTTACGTGCAAATTTATCTGCAACCACAAACTTGAATTTGGCAGGAACATCTCCCCGAGCCGTAGCTAAGTAAAATGTTTGTCCCGGTAGCTGTTTGAAATCGGCCTTTACATAGGTATCATCATCCATGAGGAGACAGCCGTTGGATTTTGTCAACACCTGATCATACAGTTTTCTGACACGGATTCTGGCTACATTGTTCTGTTTTTGATCCCTATTTGGTTGTCTACAGGCACGGTATGACTTGAAGCCCTCCCGGAGACGAATCCGTTGCACGGTACTGCGTGCGGCGCGAAACTTTTGGGCCAAATCGCAATCTTAGATGTTGGGGTTTGCCTTAATGTTCTTGATGGCTTTGTTCCGCAGTTGACGGTTGACAGTACCCGCCCGACGCTTGCTTTGAGGCTTGCGATCCGTCGAAAAAGTTTCTCTGTAACTTTTCAAAACACGCCACACGGTATTTCGGGGAGAACCCAACACTTTAGCAAGTTTTCGCCCAGACCACGAAGGGTTTTCCAAATGATTGCGCACAATTATTTTTCTTCTTTCTTCTTCCATTTTGTATTTCTCTGAAACACGTTGGAACTGCACCGCGAAAAAAAACTTCCGATGTTGTTATTGTTATAGGGAACACATAAGATGTCATAGTTTACAAATCCGACCACTATGGTCGCTGTAAGAATCAAAAATGTTTGTTCCAATACTAAATGGGCCACACCTTATTTACTGTTTTTTTTTTTCATTGGATCAGAAAGGTACGAAACATATTGATGATCTCGTTCTGTTCTATCATGAAATGTATAATCTTTCTGAAAAAAATAAGCAAATAAATTACTATTCTCATATGACGTGCTACTAGTCGTGTTATTAAGATGCATTGTTGATGGGAAATTTTTAGCTTTTTGTTTCTCTGTAGTAAATTAAAAAAAAAATTTAGGATCTGACTTGATATTATTTTCCACATGTATGTTGTGCTCTGTACATGCATGTTTCATTTCTAAGTTCAGTTGATCGCATATTGCAAGATATGTCGAAAGATTTTCGTTAGTCTTATTCCTTTTGAATGCTTTATAAGCTTTTTGTTTGCTATTTTGCTGATTAAAAACCTGTCTTTTGTACTAAGCTGGTACCTTGGATTTTTTTTTTCTTTTTTTTTGCATCTTCAGAGCTGTGTGTGACGCTGGTGTCTAAGAAAGAAGAAGAAGTTTGGTTTGTCCTATCTATATTTTTCCACAATGATCACAAGCTATTTTGTAGACACCTGATTTTCCAAGCTCGACAATGGGATCTTTGGTAGGTCCTAAGAGAGTTTGAAGTTGGTTAGGGAACGTCCATTAATTACGTCACGCAAAAAGTGACTTTTTATAACACCCCCCCGTACGGTTTTGTAGGTTCAATTTGTATGGATTGTCAGTTTTCTCCCCTTCGGTTTAAGACTTCTTATTCTATTAGTGAAATTTAAAAAGAATACTGCCAAGCCCATAAATTTCCACGTCAGTCGCCTCCTAATGTGACTGCCATCGGTTAATTGAATGGTCGTTCCTAAAATAAAGGTGCTTTTATGCACGGAAATACAGTTCTGCTTCCAAACCAAACAATTATGTTTTCGAAAAACTACTTTCAGTGCCAATGAAAACAATGAACATTGTCCATACAATCCTCTCCCTCAAGTTTAATGTCATCTGCCGATCTTCACCAAAAACATTTCGATGTTTGCTGTCTCAAAGGGCTTACTAAGTTTACCAATCAGGCCAAGGCCGGGGTGGCCTCTGCTGTATACAGAAGTTGTCTCCATTCTATTCAGTCCATGGCTGCAATTCGCCAGCCTCGCAGTGTGCGAAGGATCCGCAGGTCGCCTTCGGCTTGATAGATCCACCTTGCTCGTAGCGTTTGTTTAAGAGAATCATTTTAACTGAACTGTCGTCCGACATTCTTACGACATGCCCAGTCTACCGTAGACGACCGATTTTAATGGTGTGTACGATGGGAGGTTCTCCCAGCAACTGATACAATTCATGGTTCATTCGCCTCCTCCACGTTCCGTCTTCCATCTGCACTCCACCGTAGATCGTACGCAACACGTTTCGATCAAAGACACCAAGGATGCTTGCCTTACCAATCAGACCAAGGCTGGGGTGGCCTCTGCTGTATACAGAAGTTGTCTCCTCACGACACCTTTCTATCTTCATGCCCGTTTTTCCCATTTTTCTAAACTTTGTCCCCCCCCCACCCCATTCATTGCCTTTTGTGGGCCCTTGCGCCACTTAACACGTCATTTTTGCACGAACTACTCGGTATGTTAGTTGCCGAGAATAGTGAACGTTTCCCAAATTCCCGAAAAATTGAAAAAAAAATCTGCAGATTAGGCTTTTTAGGAAAAATGTCTGGTTCAACCGATTTTTTTTAGTTGAAATTAGTTAACATAAAAATATATATTTGTGCAATACTTTCTCGTGTCTGAGCTAAAAAATATTGATTGAAAATGAGATTTTCAACATCGCAATACAGGCATAGTTACGAACCATACATACCTAGATAATTTCCCTTATCGATGAGCATTTCCATTATTATTGTCACAATTTCCTTTATAGGTAGTTGACTATAAACTATAAACTAACAATGTCCTATATAGTTTTAACGATAAGTCAGTTGGTTGAAGACAAAATAATTGTATGGTTGAGTAAAGTCGCCATAACAAATCGTAATTTTTTCGAACTACTTTATGCCAAAAGGTTGGCATTTAATTATTACGTATAAAGAACATGGATTGTGACAATATATCTCACATCAAAAATTTAGTTTTGACTACAAATCTCTCCTTATCATTCCAATTAAACCGCTGGAAAACTGAATAAATTTAGATGTCATCTACTATATAGTATAATCATTCCACGTTTAATTGAAATTTCCTTAAATAAGTGCTTCATTCACAGTTACATTTTGTCTATTTTTGCCAAGGATTGCTCCACCGAGTATTCGGCAATCCCTTCCTCGGAATACTCAGTAAAATCACTTATATTTAAGCAAGTTCCAGCAAACATACAAAATGTTTGAAAACATCTCAGAAATATGTTTTGCCGAGCGCTTCGACCTGCTTCGTTCATCTTTTGCGTAGGATTTGAAAGCCTCAAAGCACATGACAACGGCAGCGTGGTTTAGAGCGGAGCACTGTCAACTTGACCCACCCTAATGCACATACAGCATTGAGTCAGCGTCGAGATCGTACGGGTCGCTAGGGGAAACGTGCGTCTGGATTCGCCGACTGTTGTGTTGTATGTGATTGGGGATGTTTGTGACGAGCGCGCGCGGCTCAGTTCATTGCGGTCGGTTATCATGAGTGGAAGGCGCACTACGGACGAGTTCTGCTGCCTATCGTGTAGTTAGTGCATTGTGTTTTTGTACAAAATACTAAAACACTTGGTAGAAATAAAAAAATAAACCGAAGTGCCATATTGTGGATTTTGATCCTGATTCGTGTTCTGATGAGTTTAGTGGCTTTAACCAAAGAAAATTCGCAAACATGGTGATGTTTACGACCGGTATATCGGTATTCGCGACCATCAGTGCGGTCATCATTTTGGTGTTCGGAATAATAGGTAATAATCGAAGAAATTGAAAATTTGTGCTAAGGAGTGCCATAAGCGATACTGTGATATTACTATCAATTTACTGATAAGAAAACGACGCTCTCTAACTGTAGTGTTGACACACCAGAAACGAAGAAGTAATGATTCAAATGTGGCCGTTTTCAAAACGAAGAATAAAACGTTTCAACAGAATAAAAAAGTTCATTGTTATCAAGCAACTACACTGCATGCATAGAAGGGAGGGATATCTCGTTTAGTTTATCCTGCCACCACGGACACGTTGCTGCCGAGAATGAGGAATACCACTTCCAAAGACAGACGTGTACAGCTGATGTGTATGTACAGAGAAAAGAGCATCTCATTACCGATCGTGTAAACATAAACACGCCGTCTGAATTGCAAATCTTGGGTAATGAAATGGACCATATCGTAATGTTTATTTACGGCCAAATTGAAAGCACCGATCGGTAACGGATAAATCGTGATGTGACGTATGTATCGCTAATACTTGGGTCGATTTTTTTAGAGTTGCTGAAAACTATTTTTATTGTGTATTACTTGAGTTAGGTTATTTGCTTTTGGAACAATTCTTTACTGCATGCAATTCTATACTGGATGTTGGATTTACACATAAACCAATTTGTGCGATACATAAACAAAATGGAATTGCCCAACAGGATGGATTACTGTTCGTTATAACGTGAGATTTTAATCCGAACTGTGTCCTTTTGTATTTATTAAAAACCTCTACCACCAACCCCTATTCTTTCTTAAAAAAATCTAATTTGAATGGTGCATGTTTTCTTCACAGCAACACTACATACAGCGTTGAAATATATATTAGTTTTGAGGATTCGATCCTTAGGTCTAGAGTTTAAAGATGACGAACGGAAACTTATCCATCTTGGCGCTTCTTATATTTTCGTTGTTTAGAAAATCTTTGCATCATTGAATAAACCCGACCCGATTATGTTTTAAGAGAGACAACCCACTTGAAATATGAGTTGACGAAAAACAAGTTCGAGGTGTCGTCTTTAAAGCTAGTTTGCAACTATTATAGGTACCCAGTAAGAAACTCAGATCGTTATTTGTTTATTTATTTATTTATTTATTTATTTATTTTTATTTATTTATTTATTTATTTATAGTGCGATTTTTGATACGAAAATGATTTAGCAACAGGCGCAAACATTTCATGTTATCAATATCCAACAGTGCCATAAGCCAATGATCATTTATTCAGTACGTAAGGCCATAGTAAGATAAATATAAGCGACACATAGCCCAAAACCACAGACTCCGAGGAACATATCCTATCCTCGACTACCACTTAACTGAATTGCACTCAACAATCAAGAAATGTAGAATATTATATTCCAAAAAAAAAAACAACACAAATACAAATAGTTTCGAAATCAGTCAACTGGTTCCAGACAAGTGGTAAACAATTTCTTTTTAAAAATAAGTTCTATTTTGACACATGTGCTTAAATCGAACGGGTACTGATGTGTTATTCATGATTTTGTTTTTCCAAATTTATTTATTTGAAAGGCTCAAGCTATGTAAAAAGCTCAAAAATGCAATTTTATCTTATTATCTACATCAGGACTCAGAAAATGGATCGATATATAAAAGTAACATGCAAATCGAATTTGACGATTGTAAAATAAAATCGAATTTGTTTAAAATTCAAAATTTATGTCCGATTTGCTATGTTTTAATGTAAGACTTTGTTTGGGTTCAACGTATTCTGGAACTTCAATTTCGCGCCGCAAAATTTTCTGGAATCTATTATGAACTTTTCCGAAAATTATTTGTAAAACGTTCTTTCTACATACTTCTTTCGGTGAAGAACCAGAGCAAGAGGTTGAAAGTCACCGTAATAAACAAAATTTAATAAAAAAAAAGGGGGGCGACCCCGGCGTAGTGGTTTACATCCATAACTCTCACGCCAAAGTCACGAGTTCGAATTACGAAAGTTACGAAAATACCCAAAAGGTATTTGAGTAACTACGACGGGAGATGAACCAGCCCAGGGCTGAAAATCTCGATAATGGAGGAATAAAAAAAAAATTTATAAACGAATATTTTGATTGTATCATGTTTGGATTTTTGTTTTATACTAAATTCGATTTTAGATTAGAATTTTAATTTTTTATATATATTTTTCATTAAAGCATTCAACAAATATTTGGTTCTTAGTTTTATATTATCATAACTAGATTTGTTATCATTCCTCTCTTCTGCCAAACAAACTCTGATATTATTTTTATTATTTAACTCTCGTTTCAAGCAAATAATCAACAAAATGGAACTTGCTATTGGTATGATATTATCGTCTAAAAATGTATTTATACAGCTGAGTCGTGGATCCCATGCAACTGAGTAAAGTGGGCTTTTACACTTATTATCGACAAATCTTGAGATAAAAAAAAAACGATGTGTGTGTGATATAAAAAAAGAGAATGAGAGCTAACAAAAGAGAAAAAATATGAGCAGAGAAAAGGAAAGATCTCATTTCGGAGAACTCACTATAAATTTGTAGAAGTGTTTATTTTTATAATGGAGAGACTCTCGAAAAGCCGTGATTCTTGTAATTCATTTGTATGGCAAATAAAGGCAAAATATATTGTGTTTTGAAAAAACTTATCCTTTGACAGACAGGCCTATTTTGTCTGAGACTTACAGACTTCTTCAGTGTTGAGCACTCGACAGCTTTCCAGTTGGTTAGGCTGTTTGATTGAAACAATTGCATATGAATTGGTCTAGAACACTTTTTAAACAACTCTTTTTGTTCCATATAAGTGTAGAAACGTTTGAAGTTTGAAACCACTTTACAATATCTCTCTTGTTTCTAGCTTAGCTTAGCTTAGACTAACTGCACAAATTAAATTGTTGCTACTCCGTGAATGATCAGAATGAGTGAAATTGTACAATGAGTCAATTGAATTGAGCTGAGATTGACTGTAAGACTCCTTTATCCATTCTCATTGTACAAGTTTCAATCATTGCATATTTTAATGGTCAATAGCGGTGCAATCAGCTGGGAATGGGAAAGGAATATTAGCATAAATTTTGTTAATTTTTGAGACCTTGTTTACGTCTGCGTGCCAACAAAGGTCACAGGAGGGATGTTTTGTTAATATGTCAAGGATCTTTGGATCTGGTTCCACTTTGATAAGCGATGCGATCATAGTATTTATATAATCACTGAGATCTAGGGTTGGATTGACAGCATGATTCGTTTTGATTTCTGAAATCCATTCGGAAAAAACTAATGTTCTAGAACATTTGTCAGTTTTTTATTTAATTGATGGCCGCCATCTTTTATTCCAATATATGTTCACGTATATTCACATTCCGAAAATACACATTTTTTGGATATTCGACAGGTTTTCCCATATTATTGGTCGCCATGTTGGATTTCAAAATTGCGTCTGGCAACGATTTTTGACGTCTATATGTTGGTCCCAACGAATATTTGATAGTTTCGATAAATTGATGGCCGTCATGTTGGAATTCAACATGTCGTCCGACAACGATTTTTGACGTCTATATGTTGGTCTCATTTCGAACATACACATATTCTAAGATATTTGACGATTTCTCTTAAATCGATAACCGATATCTTGGATTCTTATATGGCGTCCGGCAAAAAACAAATTCTACATGTTGATCCTATTTTGAAAATACCAATATTCTTGGATTTTTGACAGTTCTCTTTGTGACATCTATCGTTTATCAGCTTGAAATCTTCTAAGGGTTTTCCATTGATTGATTGATTGAGACTCCGAATATTTTTGCTCATACCGTGCTTATTATGGAACCCGTGTAAAACAACTGTGTTAGTTTTTTTTTTCTTAGTTCCGAAATCCGTGTACATAAATCCGTGTTTATTCCGGAACCCATGTAAAAAAGTTGTGTTAAAAAACGTGTAAAAAGGCATTAGTTTACACTTAGAGACACCAAAATTATATTATTTATTATTATTAACAACAAAAAAACACCCCCCCCCCGCCGACAAAGAAAGAACAAAAAAAAAAAAAATAAAATAAAAAAAAAAAAAAAAACAAAAATAATAATAAATTAATAACAACGCAGAGCACTTAATTTAGATGAGGCCCCCACCGCCGCAGAGAAAGAACCCCCCCCCCCCAACAAAAAAAAAAAAAACAAACAAAAGCGGATTGTGGTGTAATAGTGTTTTTTTTTGCTTTTTTTTTTTCAATTGACGATTATGAAGATTTACATGCTCTGAGATTCGAGCTTGAATGGCCGAGCTACTGTCAAATGATTACGTTACTGGAAATTTATTTATTTATTTATTTATTTATTTCGTCAAACCAACGTAGACTATTACATTTACATATAATTTTCTTCTTTTTTTTAATTTCCTTATACTTAGGTTAAGTAGACAGTGCTTTCATAAAATTTTATTAGTTTGTGTTGTTTCGTATGGTGTTGAAATATTTCTTCAAGTTATGCCTCGACATAGTTAAGTCAATAGTTTCGCAGTGTTGATTATATGTGGTCATAATTTGATTTAATGGCCCATATTTGGCATAGTTCGTCCGATAATGATTCGTTATGAATAAGTTCCTACTTCTAAGTTGACGAGAAGGAATATAGAAGTTGAGTTTTGATAAAATTTTAGTTGAATCAATTCGCTGCGAAACGATATCGTTAACAAATGAAACCATTGCAAATTCACGACGCTGCGTCAGTGTTTGTATATTGATAAGTATACAGCGCGCTTCATAAGATGGGAGAGGAAATGTTGTCCACCCTTATTTCCTAAGGGCATATAATAGAAATTGTTTTTGTACGGATTCTATTCGGCCAATATGCGTTTTATGAAATGGGGACCAGACTATACTGCAGTATTCCAGAATAGACCTAACATAAGCAACATATAATGTTTTTATTGTGTAGGGATCGGCAAAACAAACGCTTTAACCTCGTTTTATAAAGCCTACACACTTAGATTTTTTTACAGAGATCTGTAAAAGTTTACCGAATTCTCAACAGATGAACGTTCGGTAATCCAATTCAACGGATTTCGGTAAAATTTTAACGAAATCCGATAAATTTTTTACAGATAACTGTAAAATTTCACCTAAATCCGTTAAATAGGATTACCGAACGTTCAGCTATTGAGAATTCGGTAAACTTTTACAGATTTCTGTAAAAAAATCTAAGTGCGTGGCATATTATTTGCCTTATGTATAATTGTGTTATAATGGTCATTGAAATTTAATTAAGAGTCTAAGATAACTCCTAAATCCCTAACTCTTTCACATTTTCCAACAACTTGATTTCCTAATGAGATTAATATATTTGGTGTGTTTCGTTTTCTGCTGAATGATATTAAATAGCACTTTTTCATATTTAGTTGCAGTAGGCTTTTCGAGCATCATGTGTGGAATATGTGTATTTCTTTCTTGAATATGTTGATGTCCTCCTGATTTCTTATTTCCAAGAATAGTTTCATTTCGTCGGCATAAATAAGCACTTTTATTGTTTTCAGAATGAAGGAAATATCGTTTACATATAGAACAAAAAGCAGTGGTCCCAAATGAGAGCCTTGGGGGACACCTGAAGTGACTTGAATAGGATTTGATTGCTTTCCGTTGAATTTTATTATTTGTTGGCGGGTTGTTAAATATGATTCTAGCCATTTCAGAAGTCCTGGCTCAATTCCTATTTTTTGCAGTTTAAACAGCAACATTGGTATATAAATGCGATCAAATGCTTTGCTAAAGTCTGTATACAGAGCTTCTACGTGGTTTCCATTATCCATTGCATTCAATGAATAATCTATAAATTCAAGTAGATTTGTCGACGTCGAACGTCCCTTAAAGAAGCCATGTTGGGTAACTCTATTTTTGATTTGGAGGAATAATTTTTCATTGATAATTGCTTCAAAAAGTTTTGGAATGCAAGAGATAATGGCTATACCACGATAATTACGTATGTCAGATTTACGGCCAGATTTAAAGATAGGCACTAAGAATGAGCTTTTCCATATTGTAGGAAAGTTTCCAGATTCCAATGACATATTGAAGAGCCAAAATAAAGGAGCAGTTAGCTCTGTTGCGAGATTTTTCATAAATATTGGAGGAATTCCATCAGGTCCAGGTCCTTTTGAGGCATCTAAAGTCCATAAAGCCAGCAAAATATCTTGTACTTGGATTTGATTGACTCCAATATCCCTTGAAAATTCTGGATGAAATGCAAAATAATCGCGGTCGCGAAAAAATCTGAAAATGTCGTACAAATTTCTTGAAAAAAAATTGCAAAGAGATCACAATTTTTTTCTGAGCTATCCCCGACATTTTCGTCAAGTTGTATTATTGAAGGAAAGTTGTCTGATTTTAATTCAGTTTTTACGTAATTAAAGAAGTTCTTTGGACAAGACTTAATTTCAGATTCAGTTTTTGCATTATATTCTGCAAATGTATTACTGATAGCTAAATTAAGTTGATCGCATTTGTCCAAATAGTTTGCTAAATCTTCCCTGCTGTTATATTTTTTGTATATTTTATGAGCTTTTTGTTTTTGGTTTTTAAGATTTTTTATATGTCTGTTGTACCAGACTGGATTCCTTGTGTTTCTGAGACGTCGTTTTTTCTTTACAGGTATTTCTTCGGAAATAATTTCCAATAAAATTTTGTAGAAGATATCTACAGCAGTCTCGATATTTCCTTCATTCCTAAGAATTGTTTGCCAGTTGACACTGTTTAACCTAACTTTAATAGTTTCGTAGTTGGCAGATCTGTATTCAAAGACTTCCTCGTATTCACAGTCGTTGGGTCTTTGATGTTCATGCATGAACAGAGAATATTCGATTGCTTTGAGTCAATGATTCGGTCACACAGAAATCTTCATAAATATTCGTTTACAAAAAGTCCAAATAGCGGTTTTGTTGATTTTTGTAGGATGCATTCATTTTCACTGTCTGGAATAAAGTCGGCATGGCGTTGATTGAATTCGCCATAGATGTGAACTTTAACCTCTGGAGGAAGTTCAGATAAAATTTGTTCAGCAATTTGGAAGAAGGCTTCAAAAGCATTTTTATAAGCATTTTTATAAGCATGGTCTGGTGGAAAATACACAGAGGCAAATACGTGTGTTTCACCTGCTATGTGTGATTTCACCCAAACATGCTCAAATCCATTAAATTTTGATGTGCTAATAATTTCTGAGTTATAATTGGCCGACGTTACGAAGCATATAAAGAATTACATTAAAGACGATTAGACAACCCATTGTTTGCCAGTCGTCGGAAAAAGGCAAATTTATCTAAGATCTTAATGTTGTCAATTTAACTAAAAGTTTTGTCCAGAGCTACAATATGATATCTTAAAGTTGGTTAAAGTATATAAAGATCCATCTAACGCCAATGTCACGAGTTCAAATCTCACCTCGGACAAGTAATAAAATGGAATGAAATAAAATCTCCCCCACCCCCATATCCCGCTTTTTTTTCTGCAGCCCCATAAATTTGCTAAAATTAGTAACTTAAATTTCGTCAAACAATAAAACTTCAAAAAACTACTTATGTTTAAAAGAAGGAAAAAGCTTTAATTAGAGATATATGTACTGAGAAAACGTTTGCAAACGTTCAGAAGTTTGCTTCCGGATTTAGGAGGACATGTCATTTAATAGATCGAAAAATTTCTTATAAGATTTATACAGAAAAACATTTCGTTAGAAAAACCTCAGATGTTACGAATCAAATGAAGATATTTTTCGAAAGATATGGATTTTTTTTCAAAATCATTAAAGTTTTAACCAAACGAACATTCGGTCTAAAGAACATCGATCTAATTGCCATTTGGCCTAGTAAACTTCTGCTCAACATACTTTGGCCTTGTATTAATATGACCGTGTTGCAATAACAGCAATATTAAAATTTATTAAAATAATAATTTGAAATATTGCCATACCAATGGAACTACGCTTTCACCTACTGACCGACTTTGGTTCAGTTATCACTTCAAATGTTGTTGTTATAACAGAAAAAAATACATCTTTTTGCCTACGTTACTTTAACGCCCGCTACCTTGAAGCTATGATGAGATTGCATGTTGAACATCGTTAAGAATGATAATCGTCAGAATATTGTACTTTTGTAAAGCATTCAAAATGTTGTATTATTGCGGGACAAGTTGATTAGAAGGATTTCTTATGCATTTCTGCTCGCACCTTCGAAGTAAGGACTGTGAAGAACTAAACTAGTAAAATTTAAATGCCTGCAACTTTTTCTAAAACTTTATTTTAATTATTTAAGTCAGTATAGTTTGGTACATAGCTTCATAAATATTGGAGCTTATTTTAGTTCATTTGTTCTTACTCTCCCATACCCAGTGCAACTTTCTTCGAAGCTCTGCCATGAAAGTACTATCTGAGATTTTCTTACAGGAAGAATTTCATTTCTTGCAAAAGTCACTGATGATTTTTCGGCGCTCTTCTAATCAAGTAGAGCGCCGAAAAATCGTCGTTGACAAATGGATGGAAAACCCGGAGCGCCCACATCATTTCATCGAAAAGTAATTAACATTGCCACTGTTAAACATATCGTTTCAAAATGCTCATCACACGTCAGAAAGCTTTTTGACAACATTGCTTCGTAATAACAATAAACGAGGGTTTCATAGATTCAACGGTTACGTAGTAATTGTGTTATTTTTCAAGTTAACTTAGTTACAATCCTTGTAATTAAATGTTGCCAGCGGAGTTTACTTCATCCAAGCTTGATTTGGGTTTACGAGCGACTCTGTCAAGGGCAACTATTTTCCTATTAGTGCGACACACAACGCTGGCTGCAAATCCCAAACGAAGAAATTTTCTGTTTCAGAATATTTACAAGTTACCACACTATTGTTTTCGGCTAGTACTTTAGCTGTTAGAGTCCAACTTTATCTCTTGCAGCCAATTTTGCTTGCCTTAATCACCCGGCAGTTATTGGCATTGAAATTAAAGATCAAAAAAAAAATTATTAAAAAAAAAAAAAAAAAAAAAAAAAAAAAAAAACATCAAATTTGTTTTTTTTTATTTGTTATACTTAGCGTCTGAGTAAAAATAAAAAAAAGAAAAAAATAAACAAAACAACAACACAAAAGAAAAAAAAAAAACAAAAAAAAAACAAACAGCATTTATAGACTCCTTTAATTCAATAAAGTTTTTGGGTACCCGTTTAAATTATTTTAAAGTTCGTACAACGGTCAGCGTTGTATGTCTGTCATAAGTATTATACTTATGACAGACGTACAACGCTGACCGTTGTACGAACTGTCAAATACTTTAATCCAGTACCAAAAAACACGTACTAGACTAAAGGAATACAACGCTGTACGTTGTATGTCTGTCCCAGGCATTATACTTATGACAGACATACAACGCTGACCGTTTTACGAACTGTCAAATACTTTAATCCAGTACCAAAAATCACGTACTAGACTAAAGGAGTACAACGCTGTACGTTGTATGTCTGTCCCAGGCATTAGATGATTAACAACTCTGTTCATGTAATACACAAACAAAATTTTGAAGAATTTTATCAAGCTGTTAGTATAGATTACAGCAGTATTCTGATTTATCTGCTTATATCTATTTTGCTGAGGTTATACTTAGTGGAATCATCAAATGGCTTCTATCATGGTCGATTTGAATCACCACTTCGAATTTTCGCTGGAAATGATCTATGAACATGCAAAGCAGCATAAAAGTTTCTGAAATTTGTGCTAACAGAATTGCGAAGTGAGTATGCAAAATTGCCACAATAACGGTATGAGCTATTGGAAAGTCATCTATCAATTAATTATAAATGAACTGAATTCGAGCTTTCCAAAATTCTTGAAAAAAAAACAAACTGAAAAAGTAGTAAGTTTTTAACCCCAGAAAAAAAAATCTCGATGAAAATCTTCGACAAAAAAAAAACATTAAGGTCGCAAGAATAAAAATAGGCCTCCATCATGACCGATTGGCATCCCCTCTTCGAATTTCCAAAGCCACAAATCTAAGAAACTACAAAAATCTCACATGCCAAATTTTTATGACTTGCATGCTGCGGTACAGCAAGAATTCTATTAAAGTTCGTCATTTTAAATCTTTGTAGTTTTATAGATTTCTGCATTGCATATTGTTCTCAACTTTTGGATTCTAGCGACCTTCACCAAGTTGAGAACCAGCAAACCGGCAAATATATAAATTTAAATAAGTAGAAAACCGGTAATTGTATACGATTACCAGTAACAGAGATGATGAGAATTATTGGCAATGACATCACTGACCGAGCTCAATGATTGATGCGTTCACAATCGTATATAACAGTACGAAAAAGTACTCAATTTCCAAACATCAAGCACCTGCCTGCGTAGAAGTACCTTTAAATATGGGGATCCGGGATGTTCCTACTCTATCGGTCACATCATAGACCTTCTGCTAACCTATTAAACGATATATTAACATTAATTTGTTTACATTTGCGACTTGCACCCCAGCAGAAGTCAGATTGAACAAAACATAAATGCCCGCCGCAAATGAACAAGAACAGCATTCGCACGCTCTGTACTCAGACATACGTTGATTTTGGCTAAAAAAAAGTTGAAACAGAGGGAAACGATCTACGTTAATTCACGATCACGTTGTGATAAGTGGTTTTCCATCCGCGCGCGCACTCACATTGAACTCCTTGCGCTCAGTCAAGTGGTGAGATTGCTCCCAACGTCGTCCGAAATTAAACGGTTTTCCATGCATGCACCCGACTCGGAAAAGTGCGCGCCACCCCAGTAGTGAGTTAGAACAGTGGGTTTCTTTGTATTTATGTTTACTGCACTGCCGCAACCGCGAGTCCGTTTTTCTATACACAATATCCAGCGTAATCTTAGCCGGAATCCCGTCCCGCATTTGGCTCTGGCCGCATATGATTCATGTGGCCTCTCGTCTCCTCTTATGGTCTATTTTCTGAAGTGGCGTTGTGTTGTTGTTGTCCATATTACACACGCGCCCATCAACGTCACACTGCTGAAGTATTCGGTTTCAAAGAAATTGAATTCGGAGAGAGAGAGGGAGAGAGATATCCAGCAGGGTTTCACCAATTTAAGTTCGAGAAGTTTTGTACACTATGTATAGTTCATGCCACGATCCCACGATATGAAGCCGCATTTAACGTTTCTCAGCTGTTTCTGCAAGTTTTCAGAATTTCCACTCGAGCAATGAGTGAAACGTTCTTGGTTGCCTGTTTGAACTGGAAGAAGCTGTGCATGTGCATGTGCCCATAGTTTAAAAATACCCTCAATTAATTAATTATTTATTTATTATTGGCACTTAACCTGACGGTCACTCACTGTGTTTGGACTATCACTTCGTAGTGGGATCGAGCACAAACTCTAAGCATGAGCAATGAGCCATAATATGAATCATTCTTCTGAAGATCAAAGGGGCGACAATACTTCCATATATTAGAAAGAAATGAAATAATCATTCGCTGCTTGTCTCTGGAATTCCAACCCTACTTCCTAAATGCTAATAATCAAATACTTATGTAGTGAGTTCACCTATGCGGTTCACTTCGAGTTAAGAGTGTTTGCAAATTCCCTTGTATCATAGATGGAAGAATGCTAAAAGATCGTACCTGGTATCAAAAATGCCCCAATCGATCATTTTAGATTGTGACTTCGGCAAAAATACGTAGTTTCCACGGTTGTGCATTAGATAAAATTATCTTCATACTATATCTTTATTCACATCCGAAACTAAACAAATCAAAATGTACAATCATCAGAATGTGTCTTCAGATCTACGTAACTTATTTAGTTTGTATTTTTTCGCATCAGTTTATAGTTTTGCTAAAAAAAAAGCACTGAATTTTGAGTAATCTGATGTCATAGTAAAGCAATAAGTGGTTATCAATCACTTTCCTGCTTTATAATGTCGTTCTAAGCTTGTGGTTTGGTTAATAGGAGCCCACAGGAATCGTTATAACCAATGTTACTTCCGATTAACAAATTCATGATATACTACTCAAGCAATTCATCACCCACTGCATATCGTCATCCATGGGATGAAGATTTCTTGATAAAAACGGCACACAAGTGCTTTTCGATACTGTCATGAAAAGGTTTTAAAAACTTGCTGGTGTGCTCGCGCATGATTCAACACACCAATCGTAGTGACTCAGAACGACTATGATCGCGGTGGACGAACAGTGACTCAACTTTGTGATTGTCGGGTATTTCTCTACTGATACATTTAACCTACCATTTGTGATACACCTTCTCCATGAGCAATTTAGAGAGCTTACCTACAGACAAGCTGGCTACTAAATGTGAGTCAGGTGGAGCAAGAATTACTTGAAATGCCATCCGGCTACGTAAACAAAAACAAATAAGTTTGATAATGTTCAGACTTACACAATTAATCATGTGCCAGATTCCTTTACTGGAATAAAAAAAATGTTTCATTCAAAATATTGATTAAATAAGCTAATACCGTATCATTACTCTAACACCAATTTGAAGATTCACAATGGCTTAGCTTGTCGAAAAATAAACATAAGGATGTATACACGGTTTAAATCTCCTAATATACAGTGATCGATTATAGTTTTAACTACAACTCATAAAGTAATTGAGCTGGAAACGATATTCAAATTGTTATACCTTTGCTTAGACATGCTTGAGAAGACGTTTGCTGTTCTGAACCATGGAAAATTAACCAACTTACTTTATTAAGCCTAAAACTTTCAACGAGTATGGATGTAATGTCGGTCTATGAGCACTATATTGGGTCTATTCGTGGATGCAACTTCGTCTTATCACTAAGAATTCTTGTTCATATGAACCGTCGTCATGTTTATTTTTATTGTATCTTGGGGCATTTTATATAAAGCTCTGTTCGCTATTATTAACACCGAATTTCACAAAATAAATTGAAATAAAATTACTTTATCACCCCTACATATCGATTCAATTTAGCAAAATTTAGGTCTTTTGAAGATCATGACGATACTTTGTGCAGCTTAACCAGTGAAGCCATGTTGGATAAAGCGTTAGAAAAACGAAAATATCGCTCAAATTTATAATTATAAATTGATAAATAATGTCTCAATTGCTTAAAAATGAATCGATGATCATGATGCCATGAACTTGCCCATTATCGCAGGATTTATGACATATTTGAGGAGCTAGGCTAACATTACATCCTGTTACCCTACATGTTATTCGTTTCTGGAGCAATTAAGCTTATCACGTCTGGGTGTGGTAGTGTCTCTGGAAATTTGGTAGTGCGTTTTGGACGAAAACATAACAAACAGCTGTCAAAAAGATTAAAAATGGTAAGCCAACATTTAGGTTATCTGTGGGAAAACAATCTATTTTTTACACGACGATAGACACGATAGTGTGCGTGTGTTGAACGTTACTGAGCTTAGTAGAAGCATTCTACCATATTTTCAATTTTAAGGATTTTATCAGGATCATCATAATCTATCATCTTTGCTTAGGAGGCCTTAAACACTATCTTATCTGAGCGTCAACTACGATTATATATTTCAATTAAGACTTACTTGGACTCTTCAATTCCGTGTTTGTTTATTCGTGTTTTTGGTGGGTACCACAAAGTTGTTCAATGATAGTAAAATAGGTAAGGTTGTATTAACGGTGGATACGTTGACGACTAACTATCTGTTCCATGGAGCAATCACGATCAAGCAAGCGCAATACAGCTTGCACAGACAGTTCTGTGATAATTGACGGAGATGAGATCGACGTGTTGAATGAGTTTCTTAACCCTTTGATCATTGGTGACATCGAATAACAATTATGGCAGCTGTAAAGCTCTCTGAATTTTCTCATGGCAAAGTTCATTTAATTTGAACATCCACATCGCGCCCTGAGCGAAGCGGTTCACCTTCTGGATCTCCTGATCGCTGGGTTGGACCGCTCACTAGGCTGGAAGGTTGAACGGCATTTGATACTTTCAAATTACGGATATTAGGGTGCTTCTTTGTATTAATGTCTCTTTAAACTGTTAGTCTGCTGTAGACGATTTAAGTTCATTCTAGATGAGAACATTTTCGTGGCTACGTGCTCTATTAAAAATGAGCTTTACACTGCTTCTTTTACCTAAAAATACAATTTAGTCGTATAACACTTATACATAGATTAGCCATTAATAATGCTAAAGGGTGTTCACGATGAAATTGCCACACACAAAATTGATTCGCAAAATTCGAGTTTTCATCCGATTGCCATCAAATTTTCAGGGATTGAGAAATAACTATTAAACTTCATTTTACCATTTTACTCGTATTTTATTTACAGTCCATACGCAAATGCCCGCACCTTGGCCTTAACCCCGGCCATAAGATTCTGCACAACCTGTGAATCAACCGTTTTTTGCATGTAAACCCATACTTTCTTCAGTTCCTCGACTGTCTGCACTACCTTAGATTGTTTAAGAAGGTGCTGCTTCATAATCGCCCAGTACTTCTCGATGGGGCGGAGCTCCGGAGTGTTGGGAGGGTTGAACATTTTCGGCACGAAATTGACCTTATTGTCCGCATACCACTTCAGCACGTCCTTGGAGTAGTGGCATGAGGCCAAATCCGGCCAGAAGATTGTTGGGACGTTGTGAGCCTTCAGGAGAGGAAGCAGCCGCTTCTGGAGGCACTCTTTTATGTACACCTGTCCGTTCATCGTGTCCTGGTCACGAAAGGTGCACTCCGCTTCCCGCACGTGCAGATGGCTTGCCAAACCAGGAATTTCTTCGCAAATTTGGACATCTTCTGAGTGCGGACATGCTCCGGAACGCTGAACTTATCCTTGGCCGTGAAAAACAGGTTGCCGGGGATCTGTTTGAAGTCGGCCTTCACATATGTTTCGTCGTCCATGATGCAGCATTCAACTTTCGTCATCATGTTGAGGTACAACTTCCTGGCACGGGTTTTGGCGGACTTGTTCTGCTTCTCGTCGCGATTAGGGGCCTTTTGTACCTTGAACGTTCGAAGCCCAGTCTTAGTTTTGGCCTTCTGGACAAAACTTCGGCTTAGGTGCAGCTTCTTAGCCACATCCCGAACGGAGGCGTTCTGATTTCGGTTGAAGGCCCCAACTACGCGTTTGTGATTTTTGGTGTTGTACGGAATACTTTTTCCTTCACTTCTGGGCATCCGAAGTGGGGGTCAACCGTTCCTCGAACCGCTTAATCACTCGCGACACCGTGGAATTCGCGATTCCCAACGTTTTAGCGATGGAACGATGCGAGAGATCCTTGTTCTCGTGATGAATGCGCAAGATTTTATCACGCACGAGCTGTTCTTTCGACTCCATTTCCGCGAGTTTTGATCACAGGACTTTAAAACTTGCAGGATGTAAATAATGCACTATGAACTAAATCCACCCAAATTTTCATTAAATTCTACCCAACGGTTAAAAAGTTAGAGCAATTTCATAGTGTGGCAATTTCATCGTGGACACCCTTTACAGTACTCGACTGTTTGAGAAAATGTCTGTTAAAAGTTCTGGAGAAGTCTGGTAGATAGTTAAATTTTTTGACGTTATTCGGAAGATACCAATGTTGTTAAAACGTCTCTGTCGATGAATTGATTCATAGCCCTTAATACAACGGAATAGGGACGACTATAGAATTGCAGGGATCAAGAAGAAAATATTTTTAATTTTGACGAAGGGCTTTTTTTAAGTCTTGGTTTAAGCGAGGGCATGTAGTGCAAAGAAACAGTTTGTGTAAACGGTGGATCACATTGCGGATGCAAATCAAAACGACTAGTATTCTTCAAGCGTTCAAATAAAAGTTTTCATGCGGGATTCGCTTCTTACTACTCTCTTATCGAACGGTTAAGGTAAGCGACATTTTCATTTTGATACATCCCAACCAACACAAAATCGTCATAATTGGTTTCAGAAACTTGATTGTAACTAAATAGAGTCATATTGAAGTTATTTCAACCGATTTGCAACAAGTGTGTTGCTAGCGTTACCTTACCAATCAGGTCAAGTCCGGAGTGGTCTCTGATGTATGCAGAATGTTTGTCCATTCGATTGGGTCCATTCGCACTTAACCAGCCTCGGATCCGCAGGTCGCCTTCTACTTGATCGATCCTTTTTCTTATTGTGCCCGGCGGATCGTTGTTTAGTTATTTTAACTGGGCTGTCGTCCGACATTCTTACGACATGCGCAGCCCACCGTACTCGACCGTCTTCCATCTGCACTCCACCGTAGATCGTACACAAAACTTTCCGTTAAATTACTCTATGGGCGTGTTCGTCTTGCACGTCTTGTTCGTCTTCCACGAGCATTGTCCATATTTTTTTTGGCATAGAGGACTACCGGTCTAATGAATGTCTTATAGATGGTCAACTTTGCAGTTCGGCGAACTTTGTTCGATCTTAGCGTCCATCGGAGTCCAAAGTAGGAACGGTTGCCAGCTATAATGCGCCTTTGTATCTCTCTGCTGGTGTTATTCTCGGCGATCACAAATGAGCCCAGATACAGGAATTTATCTACCGTCTCGATTTCATTACCATCGATGTGAACTCAACATTGTCTTCTCTTGAGCCTATTTCCCTCATTGATTTTGTCGTAAACGCATTAATGACATGCCGAATCCTACTAGCTTCACCCTTGAGTCTGATATGCGTTTCCGCCATGCGTGCTACGATATCATCGTCGTTGTCGAAACCAAAAAATTGGACGGGATTCCTGAAAATCGAAGCACTCGAGTCTATCTCCGGTCATTGAATCACACCCTCCAATGCAATGTTAAACAGCAATCACGACAATCCATCACCTTGCCGTAACCTTCTTCGAGATTTGAAGGGACTCGAAAGTGTTCCTGAGACTCGAACGCCACACATTACTTTATCCATCGTGGCTTTGACCTACTGTGTCAGTGTTTCTGGAATTCCAAATTTGTGCATAATCTGCTATAGCTGGTCTCGGTCGATTGTGTCGTAAGCTGATTCGACATCGATGCAAAGATGATATATACCCGGTATTTCTGCAGAACTTGCCGAATCGCAAATATTTGGTCCGTAGTAGCGCAGGCACCCATGAATCCCGCGTGATACTGCCCCACGAACTGCTTTGCAATTGGTGACAGACGTTGGCATAGAGTTAGGGAGAGCAACATGTACACACTTAGAATTATATGCCGAGTCTCGGCTTTCTGAAACCGAGATCCGCACAGCCGGCCTCTCGGGTTCGATCCCTACTTTTTTATGTTAACCGATCATCTCGGTTTGGATCAAACTAAAAACTCATATAGTTAACTGGGAATCTCGGCACGAGCAAACTGATATATCGGTTAAAATTCGAAACAAACAGAAATGAGGTTAACCGAGATTTCGGTTAAATTGTGTGTAAATTTTCGAAATTTTAAATTAGATTTACATCGAAATATTGAATATTTCATTCCTATAAATAGGCAATACCCTACAAAGATGGTGTTTGTGTCAAATCCGGCTGGAGTATAGCGAGCAAGATGGGCGGATCAGGTAGACCAAGACTTGAAAAGCGTGGGGCGCAATCGAGGATGGAAAGAAGTAGCCATGAACCGAGTGAATCGGTGTAGAATTGTTGACGAGGTTTTATCAATGTAATTGATGTAGAGCCAATAAATGTATGTTTTTTCACCTTTCCACCATCAACATACGACTTACTCCACTTGTGAATGAAAACAATATGGCGCATGGCTGCTAACAAATAAAAAGCCGAGCCTCGGCTTACAACACTGCTAAACCGATATTTCGGCATGATAGGCAGCTGAGGTCGGTTGAAGTTTGGTTAACCTTTGTGCTCGGCTCCTTGTGTTGCCGAGAATCGGATTAGTAATGAAGTAACCCGATATTTCAGTTTCAAGTGATGCTGAGAATCGGCATCGTTCGATTTTTTGCCAAGTTAAATATGAAAATGCCGAGCTGAAATGAATTGAGCTAAATGTTTAACCGAGCCCGTGAATAATTTTTAAGTGTGTAGGCGGCGCTCAGTAACGTGATTGCACGATAGTTGCAGCAATCCAGTTTGTCATATTTTTTATAGATGGGACCCACGCCAGCTCGTGCCTGCGCTTCACCACCGTATTTTAATAGCTCGCTTGGGAGGTAGTCAACACCAGTAGCTTTGTTGTTCTAACCGACCAATTACTTCCTCAACTTCTTGGAGGATTGGGGTCGGAATCCTGTCATCGTCTACACGAGTTATATACACAAGCTCATACCGGCTTATGATACGTAGCCTTTGCGTGAGCTGTTCAACTTTTCGTAGACTTTGCTGTATCGTTAGCACAATACAGTGCCTTACACTGCGGTCTCGTTCTTTCATTTTGGCACTTTTATTTCATTATTGTACGAAGTTGCAGCATTATCGCCCGTGATGCATTCTTCTCCTGTTCTAATTGCTTGTATTTGTCAAATCAGTCATTTTTTTGGTTCGTTGCAGAAGTAACTGGCTTTTTTAGTAAACTTATTTAATAGGTGTTTTCATTTGGCATATTTTAAACATATATGGAGAGCCTCAGAATAAAAATATCAACAAGAAGAGTTTTCTGAGCGAAGCATGCCTTGCACTGCATTTCACTCATGAACGATGAAATACTGCCTCAGTAGGCACTGCTTAATATTCGATCACGAATAATTGTTTGTAATGTCTGAAGTTCTGAGCTGGCTTGGATCAAAATGCATAAGCATAAGTAAGGAAATGCATAAGCAATAATAGCAACTTCTAACTGTCCGTTAATATTCATCAGGAATTATCGAAAGCGGAAACCCTGCAAACGTAGTTTGAATTCATTCCTTCATTATGCTTCCTGCAATAATAATACCCAGAAGGCGCCAATAAGTATGCAAAATACATTACCTAGGGTTAAATCGTAATACAGTTGTGGGGGGTGCATTATGACCCCCCTCCCCTTCTTACTTCTGCTCGAATACTCGAGTGAATTATTCGGTTCTCGATTCGCAGACATTAAAAACTCGCAACGAACGCTTTGTGACGATGAGAGGTGGTGTGTTCCTAGAAAAGTATTTGTTCTCATAAATATTTTGTTCGGGAATGCATGGTTTTATATTAGTTTACGAAAGTTTTCAAGTTTTATTTCAGCATACATACGAGTCGTACAAGGCAAATATCAGTTAAAGCTCAATAGTTTAGTTGAAGTAGTTACACTCACTTGAGAAACTAGTCGCTTTATAAAAACACTTTCCAGCAGCTATGGATAATTTTCTCGATTTATAGATAGATAATTTACCTCTATAACAGATAGAGGAGCAAGTAAAAACCGCCAAAATGCGATGCTACTGCAAAAAAGGTTATAGTGCCTTGTAGTCCGTTCATATTTAGGCATACACGCTAATTTTCAGTGCGATACTGCCCTTAGTTTTGTTTTGAAAGCTGAATGTTGTTGACGTGTATGGCATCATGTTGAATATAGATAAAAACGATTTTCGTTCTCTCATAAAACATTATTTTCGAGAGGCAAAACGGCGAAGGAAACAAAAGAAAAGTTGGATAAATATTATGGGGCAATTGCTCCGTCACATTACACCGTTAAATATTGGTTTCGAGAGTTTCGTGGTGCCGCAACTCCACTACCGATCAAGTCCGCAGCGGTAGGCCCTCCAATGCGGTTACAAAGGACAAAGTCAAAAAATTCATGAAATGGTGTTGGCTAACCGGAAAGTGAAGGTGCATGAGCTAGCAGATGCCACAAAGATTAGTACTGAGCGCACACACCATATTTTGGGTGAGATTCTGCATTTGAAAAAGTTATCCTGCCGCTGGGGGCCGCGCTTCGAAACAGTGTTTAGACTTGCAGATGCGGAATCGGAAGGACTTTTGGCGTCGATTGGTAACTGTTGATGAAACCTGGCTCCACTGTTACACACCAGCGAACAGAATGAGTGCCCGGCAATGGACTGCAGCCGGCACGAGTGCTCCGAAGCGGCCTAGGGAGGATCAATGGGTTGGAAAGATTTTTTCGTCGGTTTTCTGGGATTGTCACGGCATACTCTTCGTGGACTACCTCGAAAAGAATAAAACCATCAACAATGAGTATTACTGTGCATTGTTGGAGCGATTGAATGCCGAAATCGCTGCAAAACGGCCTCACATGAAGAGAAAACCCATTTTGTTTTTGCAAGACAATGCGCTTGCGTATAAGAGCATCACAACCACGGCTAACATCAAGGACTTACGGCTCCAATCGCTTCCACTTCCACCGTAATCACCCAATTTGGCTCCCTCGGACTTTTATCTGTTCCCAAACCTCAAAAGATGGCTCATCAATAAAAAAAATTCAGCTCATACGAGGAAATCATCGACGCCGCGGAGGAGTATTTCGCAGACCTTCCGGGAAATTACTTTTCGGACGAGATCAAGAAGTTGGAAAATCGCAGGAATTAGTGTATCGAGCTAAAAGGGGACTAAGTTGAATAAAAAAAAATTCATTCCCAAGGAGGTTACTTTTCACCCCACCTAGTATGTAAACAATTAAAAACGTCTGATATGTGTACGACGATAAGAGAATACTCATAAAACGACTCGGCTAAGATCGCCTAGTATAGGTAAATTCCCCTGCTAAATCTTTATTTTTTTTCTTTTTGTTGTTGTTCATAGGAAACCTTCTCACAATCACAGCCCTCCTCAAATATCAAAAACTACGGAAACATCCAACGACAGCGTTCGTGCTTTCCCTAAGCATATCTGATCTCTTTTTCTGTGCAGTTAATATGCCCCTAACGGCAATAAGGTTCCATAATCAGGTAGATGATTACTAATTGTTTCCAAGCTTCATGTTAACTCAATCAAATAATTCCTATTTTTCAGAAATGGACATTGGGTGACGATTTGTGTAAAGTGTTTCCAGTATTTTTCTATGGCAACGTGGCAGTGTCAGTTCTCAGCATGGTAGGCCTCACAATCAATCGGTATACTCTGATTCTCCATCCTAGTCGCTATTCTAAGATATACACCCCGCTTAGTTTGTGTTTTCAACTATTCATGATATGGGCATTCTCTTTTGGAATTATGGTATGTAAAGCTCCTGCAACATTTGTATCTATTATTTTATTTGAATCTATCTTTTTAGCTTCTACCATTGTTCGAAGTCTGGGGCCGACTAGGATTAGATGAGGAAACGTTCTCTTGTACGATTCTGAAGAAAAATGATACATCACCGAAGAAATTCATATTTTTGTTTGGAGTTTTGGTTCCGTGCATAATCATATCAATTTCCTACTCGTGCATATTCTACACAGTACACAAGCAGCGAGCAAAGCTCAAGGCTCACAGGTAAACACCTCCGCTCATTGAGTGGAAATAATTTACATATTATTGAATGGAAATTTATGTTGCGCACTTATTAGATGAAAATCGCATTTAGATATTACGAGCAAAGGTTTTTGGTGTTATTTTGCTGAGCATAGAAGTAGTCTTAATTCCACTCGACCTATTCGGCAAAATCTCTGTAGGTGGTCAGTCTTGCTGCCACTCACTTAGATTCAGTTAGACTCGGTTGCTACAAGCGCATTTCAGAAGCTGACTATTAAGAAATGGCTTATGGTGTAGTGGTTGATTCCATCTGCAATTTTGTCGAGCAATGAATTGCTCTTTCTTCATATCTATGGTGAGAAAGCCTTCCATTGATCATCCATTCACCGTAACTTTTGCAACGAGTCTTACGGTAAAAGTTGCTACAAGCTCATCATACATCAATTTTGATATTTAGCTTCTAAAATAAGCTATTGTCAAACCAATCTAACTTAATCTAAATCAGTGGCGGTTACGATGATAACGTTGCTTAAAGTTCTGAGGCAGGAGCTAAATGAATTATTGTATCCGTAGCTAATTGTAGGTCTGAGAACAATAATAATGGGTTGGTGTCTGCGTTGACGATGTGGCACATTGAAGATTCTTTGCAATCGATCAACCGCGTGCCGTGTAATCAAGAACCATATTTGTGCCGAAAAGCCTGCATACCGCATCGAACGATAACGACCAACGATGCGTAAACTATGCGACCTCCCGTGGTTTAGTAGTCCGAAGGACCTTCTTTCCCCGCCAAGACATCCACTAAGCCACTAAGAAATCATCTGACCAACGAACAGAGAATCAAACCGACCATGTTCTAATCGTGGGGCAATTTTTCTCCGATATCATCAACGTTCGCACCAAGCACAGTGCGAATATAGACTCGGACCACTTCCTAGTTGCAGTATGCATGCGCTCAAATTATTCGACGGTGTACCACACGCGTCGAATTCGGACGCCGTGACCTAACATTTAGTTATTATGGGAAACAGGAGTTGCCCAGGAATACGTGCCTTCTGCTAGAAGCAGCTCTACCAACGGAAGAGCAACTTGGCCCAGCTACTCTTGAAGATAGCTGGAGAGATATTCAAACCGCCATTGGTAGCATCGCAATAGCAGCACTAGGTACTTCTGCACAGAATCGAGGCAGGCACAGAACAGACAAAATTCTATTCTTGGAAGGAAAAACCGCCAAAAGGAATGGCAGGTTATGCACGAATATGAATGGGTCAAAGCAACGATGGATCAAGTGATGTTTGCCGTCTGTGTCTCAGAGACACTCTCGAGTCCCTTCGAATCTTGGAGTGGGCTACGGCAAAGTGATGGATTGTCATGTTTGTGTATAACATTCCATTGAAAGGTGTGATTTGAATGGCTGGGATTGACACGAGTGGTACGATGTTCAGGAAGTCCGTCCAACTTTTTGGCTTCGCCGACGACGTTGATATAGTAGGATGCAACTTTGAGATGATGACGGGAACGTTGAGGCTATTAGGATTGGTAATTAATGCGTCAAGATAACATACAGGGAAGAACCTCATGAGAAGACAATGTTAGCCTCCACCCAGAGTTCAGATCGACGGTGATGAAATTGATGCGGTAGACGAATTCGTGTATCTGGGCTCATTTGTGACCACCGAGAATGACACCAGCAGAGACATTCAAAGGCACATTATAGGTGGCAGTCGTGCCTACTTCGGACTCCTAAGGGCGCTAAGATCGAACAAAGTTCGCCGAACTACAAAATTGAGCATCTACAAGAAATTAATTAGATCGGTAGTCCTCTAAGGCCACAAATTGCCACATGGACATTGCTCGTGGGGAATTGGTGTCTTTCAACGGAAGGTGTTGCGTGCAATCTACGGAGTTTAGATGGACGATGGAACGTGAAGGAGACGAATGAGCCACGAATTGCATTAGCCGCTGGGAGAACCCCCCAACAAACAATCACTCATTAAATAAACATCATTATGGCGATTTAATTCAGCAGCGTGTTGAATAATTTCTGAACTATTTTCAATCATAGCTTTTTTTCAGGCATTATTCACACAAATTTGAAGAAGTTATTAAGCGGTGGCCAAGTGCTTTTGGACACTGCCAATTGCATATGCTTAAGAAGCAAGTTTGCAGCAATGGAGTTCAGCTGATAATTGAATAACTGCTGTTTAAGGTCTGCGCAGAATTTGAGGGTAATTCCGAGAGTCAAAGTGACCTTTGTTGAGCTAAGCGAGTTTTTTTTAGAATCTATAATCTATTCTCTCCTTGTTAATTAATAGTCATGATGAAATTTTTCTTCAACATCATTAAGCATATTAAAAAAGCTGTGGTGTCTTGTATAGAACTTTTGTTCAACTTTTTTTAGTTCTCATAAAACTTTCTTTGTTATTTGTATGATTTTCCATACGATACAGACATTTTATACTACGCATATTTAATTTGATATTATTACACATATACATTAACAGTAACATTATGTAACATTCATTTATTAACATTTAATAGCGAGATTTAAACCATCAACCTTCGTATCCTCAACTACGTGACATACCAACTTCGATATCCTAGAATTGAATGAAGTATAAACGGATCGTCTATATAAGCTCAATATTATATATTGAATAGTAGCAGAAGTGATGCTTTAATTGAGCTACATTGATATTCTATTTATAGCGTAAATAAGCAACATCAGTGCACAATTAAACCTTCTAAATGTTGTTATTAAACGTCTGAATGAGCAAGCTGTACACAAGCTTCGATATTGGATGTTCGGTTTTACTACGTGCATTACTGACAAGGGCATATGAACAAGACACGATTAAAAGATATGACAATGTTTTCTGATGTTATTTGTTAACATTGCGTTGTTGTCTGTTCGGATGGGCAATGTAAAGAGTAGCCTTCGAGCTATTTGATCCAAGCAGTTGACTATAATTTCAACTCTTGAAAACATGTCAATACTTTTCCACTGGCACCAAAAATGAACAACTCCTAAGCGTAAACTTAGGAATTAACGGAATTCAATGAACATCTATATCATTTATACAGCATAACTTGAAGTTGAAGAAGAAATATTGATCAACCAAAATTACGAACACTTCTGAGGCTTTACTACGGCATTTAAACTACATTTATTTTAATTGTAGTTTGTTTTGCTGAATATTGGTTTAAACCACAGCTTTTATTCAACTAAATAAAAGGTTAGATATGCAAAGCTAGTTGAAAGGCGTTGCATTAGAGGCATAAACCATATTTAAACTAACTGTTCAGTGGTTGAATAAAAGTCAATTAAGACACCTGTGTAAAGCTTTTGTATTATTTTTCTTCAGTTTATAATTGGGTCAGTTGAATAGTGATGTACATTACAGCTATTATTCAATTCAATATCAGGTTTTACTAGATAGGCTATATAAACGATGTTTAAACGGATTTATAAACTGTTATTCACCTCCTTGTTGAACTGTGTACATTTAGTAACAAATAAATACTAAAATAGCTTTTACTAAGCACGTTACTCAAACAAAATGAAACACTTGAATTAATGTTAATATTTCAATTGAGAACATGGTTATTCAGCTTATATTTCAGCCAGATTTTTTATTCAGCTACGAAATTTGTAATTCTGCTTTAATAAAGCATGTATGCATATTTACTGCTTTCGTTTGTTTGTTGGGCTCCCATTGTTCACATCCCAAAAAATCGGGCGACTACGATGGGCTGGGCATCGTAACAATGTCTGATGACAGCCCAGTTCAAATGATTCTCGATAACGATCCGAAGGGCACAAGAAGAAGAGGCGCGCAACGAGCAAAGTGGATGGATCAAGTAGAAGGTGACTTGCGGACCCTTCGCAGGATGCGAGGCTGGCGAAGTGCAGCCATGATCCGAATAGAATGAAGACAACTTTTGAAAACCACTTTCAAAACTGATGACCGGTTGAGTCAATACAATACCGTTTCATCCCATACAGTATAAAGTCGTTAACAAAAGATTCAAAAATCTTTCCTAGTTTTTCACAGGGCGGAAAACGTTTTTTTTTTTTAATGATCATTTGAAAAGCTGTGTCAAGCGATCAACTAAAGATGCAGTGCCGTTCTTGTAACAGATATGGTGACAAATCAACCACTTCCGCCCGAGAAACACTGATGCTATGCAAAGGCACATCGTGAGAAGGTACATTGTGGAAGCTTGTCTGTTAAGTTTGAGCTGACATCGAGCTGAACATGCTTTAAAATGTGTAAAAAGATTGGCAGCTTCTCCACCGATAGTAGCCTTAGATGAACCGTAGCAATAATCAGTTACTAAAATCAGCTGTTATTTTTAGTAATCGTGATGCATTGAAGCGGGAAGATCATAATAGGTGGCTTCAACATGTCGGAGAGATTCTTTGTTTTCATCTGTTTTAGATGCGGTTAAAGGGGACCGTACTCGGTAAACGCGTCGGTTTTCCAATTCGGAGGTTAAGGGCTCGATTTTCAAGACGATCTGTTCGGGTGTGACATTCGTTCGACTGCCCGGAGCATGAGCATATCATTGTGCTTGCCATACACTATACGACTCGATGCTTTGGTATGGCGAAGAAAATCTCAATAAATAACTGTGGATTTGCTTCAAAGAACACTTATTTGGGCGGCTAGCAAAGCTCCGTAGGGCGTATAAAGTAGAAGAAGTCTGTTCTTCCAAGTAACCGCTATGATTTTCTACATAGCCTATTTCTAAGCCCCTGAAACATTGTTTTTTCTTAGTTAATTTGTCTTCATACTATACGGGGCATAATGGCACCGACAAACCGACATGTATGCCAATAGAAAATCACCGACAAACCGACATGAATGACAATAGAAAAAGTCTTAATATTTCTGTTCAAATCATATGACTGACATCTAACTTCGTGTTCGCTGAGAACGTTTATTGAAGCCATAAAATGATAAAATGATTCTACAGGATTTGACAGATGAGATCGCTGCACATTTGAATCAGTCGTTATGGATCCTTGATCAAAAGTGAAGATTGAGTTTCATATCGGTTTGTCGGTGATAAAAGGCCAACAGACACACTTAATTTAAGTTACTGCGCTCGATAATGATTTTCCGAACTTGCAACAGTTGAGCAGGTTCAAAATGGTGTTGAACGTATAGAGCCATCCTTTTCATCCGATGCAGTAAGGACACCGACAAACCGAGATGAATGACAATGGAAAATGTCTTAATATTTCTGTTCAAATCATACTACTGACATCTATCTTCGTGTTCGCTGAGAACGAATATTGAAGCCACGAACACGCTTGGGAACTTGATAAGAAGGTTCATGTCTGAGCAATTCTAGACACATTTATTTAATCTAGATAAAATGATTCTATAGGTTTTGACAGATGGGATCGCTGCACATTTGAATCGGTCGTTATGGATTCTTGATGAATAGTGAAGATTGATTTTCATGTCGGTTTGTTGGTGGTATGGACTTCGTGAAACAGATTCAACAATCTTTCCAGGTTTTACACAGGGCGTAAATCAGTTTGTTTCTTCTTCTTTCAATGTTAGGTTGAAAAGCTGTGTCAAGCGGCAAACTAAACATGCATTGCAATTCTTGTAATAGATGTGGTGACAAACCATCGACTACATCTAGTTTTGTCACGTCGAGCTGTTTTTTGAAAGGATTCTGCACTTTCAACAGAGAAAAACTATAGCTAGGCAGAGGCACATCGTGAGAAGTTACAGGATGGAAACTTCTCTGATGGATTTAAAAAAAAACATTGGCAGCTTCTTCAGCGATAGTAGCCTTAGATAATCCGTAGCAAACATCAGTTGCTAAAGTGAGCAGCGATTTTTAGTAATTGTGATGAATTGAACCGGGAAGATCATAATAGGTGGCTTCAAAATTTCGAAGAGATTGTCTGTTTTGATCTGTTTTAGATATGGTTAAAAAGGCATTATAGTGTAGTCGATAAATGCGTCGAGTTTCTAATCCGGAGGTCAAGGGTTCGATTCACAGTCGAATGTCTACTCGGGTGAGAAATTTGTTCGACTACCGTGGAGCATAAGCATAACATTGTGCTTGCCACACACTATACGACTGGATGCTTAGGAATGGCAAAGAAAACCCCACAGTCAAGAACTATGAATGTACTTCAAATAAAATTACTTTGAGTTGGTGGAAAAGCTCCGTAGGGCGTATAAAGTAAAAGAAAAAGATGTGAAAAAGCACGAGCGGATTTTACGGAGTCTGTTGCGCTAGTTGCGCAACTCATAATTCTTCCAAGGCTTCCTGTGAGAGCCTGGCCATTTGGAGTGCGTTCTTTCATGTAACTTCTGTGAAGCCCATGAAACATTTGTTGTTAATTTTTAGATTATTTGTTTTCTTACTATACGGGGCATAATGGGCCAATAGACACACTTAATTTGAATTGCTGCGCTCGATAATGATTTACCGAACTTACAACAGTTGAGCAAGCCGGGGTATTCGATGATCGATTTTATACCCAGTTTCAATCATTTTGACACTGCTGTTGAGCATTCAGTACATCATTATCGAGCTTGAAGATCAAAACTGAGTGTGAAAGGGGTCACCATTGTAAATATTTTTGATTCAAAAAATTACCAGTAATGAGTTACAGATAAAGGCATTTTTTTTAATGAAAAATGAAAGGTATTTCATTCTGAATCAATTTTCATTTCATTTTTCATTTTGCAACCAGGGAGGGGCAGTAAGAGCGCAATTCAATCCAAGGCTTGTAGTGAAGGAGGGGTAATTGGCCGCGTTGCTACAAAATTATCTGAAATGTTTAATTTGTTGTGAATTTGTAACTTGTAGTGAATGTTGTATTATATGTTATATTATATATCAAACAAACATTTCCAATCAGTATGAATAAAGCATCATGAGATGAATAATGGAACAGTTCCCCTTTGTAATAATGCTTTCCAAAACTGTGCTGATTTGTTATAATAAACTATTTCAGCATTTTTAACTGTGTTTATTTGATCAAATGCAACAATTCAGCTATTCGCAAATACTGTACTTGACCATTGACCATTGCCCATCTCAGAATTATAATATTCATCGCATTTTTGGGCTGCATAACTACTGATCTGGCAACACTTGTGTGCTTTTTTCCTATATGGTAAATAATCAGACCAACCCTGGGACATGATAGTTAAACTACCACAAGGTTTTGCCAGTGCCCAGGGTATTTCATTCTGAATGAATTTAAATTGAAAACATTATGTTCAAGAAAGATTTTAATCAACCATTAGCATGTAGCGCAAGCGTGAATCCAAGCATGACAATGATGATTCGCCACAACATACATGTTAGTATTTTAATTTTACAAGCAAAAGCTTGAGGTTAGATTATGTATATGTGCCATAAGAGGTAATCAGTAATCGCATACATTGAGTCACCCCTCGGAGAGAACGTGTCCTTCTGTCATTTGTATGCGCGATTCGTGTTCAAGTCAACAACAAAACACATGTACTTTTTGAGTCGTTAATAAAGAATCATTATTATCTAACTACCTACATTAACTGTACGAATGCATTCACTACATTGGCGACGAGGATTTTAATTAATAGTTCGTGATCTTCGGAAAGATGGCTCAAGGATCCCAGTTTCGGTGCTTCGACGGTGAGACGGAGGAGTGGGAGCTGTACAAGGAGCAGCTCGAGCAGTTTTTTACGGCGAATAAGATTGCGGCAGCCATGAAGAAAGCGGTGCTCATCAATCACTGTGACGCGAAGACATACAAACTACTACGGGATCTATGCACACCGGTTACACCAGCTGCGAAAACGTACGAGCAGTTGTGTGAACTGCTATCGAAACATTTTACCCCACCGGTGGTAGTGCACAAAGAACGTCGAAATTTTATGCGAGCCAGAAGACGTGACAATCCTCCGGAGAATTTAAACGCTTGGGCAGCACGTGTAAAAAATGTGGCATCGAATTGCAAATTGGGAGACCAGTTGCCGCACGATCTACTAAACAAGTTTGTTGATGGTCTTGAAGGGAAGGCATGCGACAGAATTTGTGAGGAAGATGAAAGTTTAACTTTCGAGCGGGCGTACGAAATTGCTGTGAAGTACGAACCGGATGAAATGAAATCAGCAGCAGTATTTCAGATGGGAAGAGGCAAACACAACCTCGAACGGGAACGATTCAACGTTGCGAAGAATTCGTCGGTTGGAGAACAACGGCGCTTGGCATGCAACCGCCTAGGCCATTTCAAGCGGGATTGCCGGTTCAAAGATTACGTCTGCCGTAAGTGCAACAAACTGGGCCACCTACAGTCGGCGTGTACTTCCAAGAAAAATTTCTTCGTCGAGGGGCAGAAGCAAATGGAGCACGATTCGACGGACACGACTGATGTGAACTTGGAACAAAACTTTATCAGTAAGTGTGAAGGGTCAATTTTTTCGATTAATAGGCAAGTGTTTGATGCCCCTATGGAAGTAGAAGTGAGGATAAGTGGAAGGAATTATAGAATGCAGTTAGATACGGGAGCAGCTATATCAGTGATTTCCTTGGCGTATTTCAGAAAGTACATGATTTCGTGTGGTTTGAAGCCGACGGGTTTGCGGTTAACGGGTTACGGTGGAGATCAGTTGCGTGTGATAGGAATGATGGAACCAGTGATCGAATTCAGGGGCATCCGTAAGGAACTAACATTTGCAGTGATTGAAAACGGAGGTCCACCGTTGCTGTTTGACCTAGGATTTTCGACCGTTCATGCAATAGAACATGAAACAAATCATGCATTACGTGAATTGCTGGAGAGATTTAAAGATTTGTTCAGTGCCGGTTTGGGTACCTACAAATATGCTTCTGTCAGAATTGAGTTAGAACAAGGTGTCCAACCAGTTTTCAGGAAACCGAGACCAGTGGCATACAAATTTGTTGACCAAGTTATGTCTGAGTTAGAGGTGATGGAGAAAGATGGAGTGATAACGAAATGTAATAGCTCAAAGTGGGGCACTCCGTTGGTACCAGTGCTAAAAGGGGACGGAACGGTTCGATTATGAGAGATTATAAAAGTACAGTAAACCGCCATGTGAAAGACGTTATCCATCCTTTGCCTACTGTTGAAGAAGTGTTTAGTAAACTTAACGGCGGAAAGAAATTTAGTAAACTGGACCTTTCAAAGTGTTACAATCAATTTGAGCTTGACGAAGAATCGCGGGAAACATGTGCCATATCCACCTGCAAAGGTGTGTATAAAATGAACCGTCTTCCTTTTGGTGTACGTCCCGCGACAGGTATCGTGCAACGAGAACTCGAAAAGCTATTAAGTGGTATAACGGGGGTGCAAAACTTTTTAGACGATGTGTTGGTTACCGGTAATTCTGATGAGGAACATCTCGAAAATCTGGGAAGGGTTTTTGAGGTTCTGGAAAAGGCCGGTCTGAAACATAATAAACAAAAGTGTCAGTTCTTTAAGGATAAAGTAACTTACTTGGGACATGTGATTAGCGCGGAGGGATTAAGGAAGACGAATGACACTGTAAATGCAATTAAGGAGGCTCAACAGCCCAAGAATATCCAAGAGGTGAGAGCTTTTGCAGGACTAATAAATCATTACGCAAGATTTGTAGGGAACCTCGCGGAAATCATGAGCCCGATATATAAGCTCCTTAAAAAAGGAGTTAAATTCATTTGGTCAAGCGAGTGCCAAGTCGCTTTCACTAGGGCGAAGGAGGAAATTTGCAAAGATGTCATATTGGCGCATTTTAATCCCAGTGCGAAGTTGATTTTAATCTGTGACGTGTCAATGGCGGGGGTATCAGCGGTCTTATCCCAGAAAGAAGAAAGGGTTTTACACGCGGCCGAGAAAAACTATAGTGTGATTGATAACGAAGGACTTGCGATTGTGTTCGGTTTAAACAAATTTTTCCATTATCTGATCGGTAATACTTTCGTGATTCGAACGGACCATAAGCCATTGCTATCGCTGTTTAACCCACACAAAGGTATACCGGTAATAGCTGCAAGTCGGATGCAGCGTTGGGCTAATTTTCTGGCAGGATTTAGTTACCAAATAGAACACGTAGGCTCCCGAGAAAACATTGCAGACTTCCCATCGAGATTTCCATACGAGTCATGGAAATTGTGGAAAGAAGACGATAGAAGACCGCAAAATGTATGGGAGCGAGTTCATTTTGATTTTGCTGGTCCAGTGCAAGCATCAGTTACCTGATTGTTATCGATGCGCTTTCGAAATGGGCAGAGGTGTTTCCAACGCGGAAATGTGATACTGAGTTCGTGATGGAGAAGATGTTAGAGTGTATTTCTCGTTTTGGGTTGAAGGAAATTGTATGCGACAATGGATCACAATTTACGGCTGCCAAATTCAAAAACTTTTTGACAGCTAATTCGATTCGGCTAACCTTCACGAGTCCAGGTCACCCAGCAACAAACGGTCAGGCAGAGAACGCTGTAAAAACTTTCAAGGCATCGCTATTGAAGTGCCTAGCGGGAAATAGTTTGAAGGTGCGCGAAATTGTTGCGAATTTTCTAATGGGTTATCGTAATTCTGACCATTGTGTGACAGGATTTTCTCCAGCAAAAATGATGCTTGGAAGACACCTACGTACATCATTGGACTTGTTGTTACCACGCACTATGAAGAACTCATCAACGGTGGAGAAAAGGGCGAGAGAAGCCATTATCACGCAGCAAGAATCCCAAGTGAAAAATTACAAGGGGTCTCGGAATGTCCATTTTCAGGTGGGAGAAAAGGTCATCGTACGGGACTATACCAACCCGAGTAAAGCTAGTTGGACACCAGCAATTGTGACGCGTTCGCTAGGCAAGCGAAACTGGTTGGTGAGGTTGGCCAAGAGCGACCGAATACTAAAACGACATATGGACCAGATTTTGACGGACACGAGACAAACTGAAGTACTGAAGAGTGATGGTGAACCAGGAAACCCGTTGATACAGAAACAGAAGCAGGGTCGAAATGAGTATCTGGTGCGCGTGAAAAGATCACAGGCTCCTGTCGAGGGAACTCTGCAAGGATCATCACCACATGTAACGAATTCCATCGAGCAGTCACAAGAACATGAACCACAGTTGGAGGATACGAATGGAGAAGAAAGTGAAGTAGCCGAAGAAGAAGTAGTAGAAGAAGAAGTAGTAGAAGAAGAAGAAGTAGGAGAAGGAAATGAAGTATACTTTTCGGATAATGATTCAGTTGAAGAGGAAGAAGAGGCAGACAGTTGTACTGAAAGTGATGCGAGTTTTAGAAGTATACATACAGTTGAGAGTGATGACGGATTAGAGCTAGTAGGTTTCGAAAGAGGCAAATGGAAATATAGGGATGACATAGGCAGATTACTTAGCAAGTGATAATTATTAATGTCTGTTCTCATTTCAGACTTCAGCATTTAATCAGCACACGTGGACAGTTATAAAACACGATCCATTTCCGATGTTTTTCGATAAATGAATTATCTTATTGTAGGGGTGTGACATAAGAGGTAATCAGTAATCGCATACATTGAGTCACCCCTCGGAGAGAACGTTTCCTTCTGTCATTTGTATGCACGATTCGTGTTCAAGTCAACAACAAAACACATGCACTTTTTGAGTCGTTAATAAAGAATCATTATTATCTAACTACCTACATTAACTGTACGAATGCATTTACTACAGTATACAAAGCTGATCGTAATGCTCCGAGCTAATGTGACCATTTTGTCACATAGAGTGGTTTTACTCAATTCTTGTTTGATTTTAAGTTCAGTTAGAAATGAATACAATCATCTGCAAAGATTATTCAACATTAATGAAACTATCGACGGCCATCTAAAATTTCTTAGAACAAAAGCTAAAAATTTAACCAAAGCTAATTCTATCGAACACATGTTTAAACTCCGATACACACCATAATTGATGCGTCCTTTAAAAAAAATACCAATCCAAAACTTGTGCTTCAAACCAAATCAAGGGTGTCTCGTTTCATACGCGTCGGTCGTCTTGTTTCTCGTTCCCCTACAGAATATAAAATGTCTTCAAAACAGTCATCATCGTTTGCATCTATCAATGACTGTATGCAACCGCAACACCAAATCGTTTTCATTCATCTTCGAGACAGGTTGTAGCTGTTGTCGTATTTACGTGAAAGTGGCCTGAGGCAGGTTCGTCACGCCAGGGAGAAAACCTGGACCCTACATATCGAACCCATCAACATATGGGCCGGGACTAACGGCTTTACTTCCCTTCCGAAGACATGATCAAAAATATTTCGTCTCAGAAAATCACAACGACGCCGACTGGAATTGATACCAGACCGACTGTGGTGAGAGGCAACCACGCTTGCCACCGGCGCCGTCTTTTCTAGATAGGGTTTTAAAAAATACTTTGACACAAGAACATTTCATAAAACACAAAATCTCTAGCAATCGGGGACTTTAACCCAAAAGCAAGCATTAAGAATGTAAATTGTTTTTTCATTGAACTCATTATTAAACGAATTTATTTCTTCTTAAAATCTATTTTCCAGTTCCAACTCTTCGGGCCGCATCGAATCGTTCTTCCGTAGCAAGGAAGACTGTCGGCTAACGCTGACCCTGTTGACGATCTACATTTGCTTTTTGGTTTGCTTCTTCCCGCTGATGCTTGCCAATGTTATCGACGATGACGGGTCGTATGCGAATCTTCACGTGTTTGCATCTGTTCTGGCGTGGATGTCAGCCGTCATAAATCCTTTAATTTATGCCATTGGAAGCCAGAACTACAGGTAAGAATAGATGAAGGTTGGACACATTACTAGGATGGTATTAAAACCATAAAATATATTTTTCAGGCACGCGTATACCAAACTTCTCTCTGAACTTTGCTTTTGGAAGACGAGCGTCGAGCTGCGATCATTTGACGAAGTGAACAAATCTCGAACAGTTGACCATTTATAGCACACGTTGGTGATAATTGATGCAGCGAATAAAAGACTTAGCTTAAGCGAGAAAACGAATCCGTCTCCCTGACAATCTTCTGGATGTGAAATTGAACCGAAAGAAATTCTGTTTCGAATGGTAGTTACGTCTATTTCAATTTGATCGGATGATTAAACAATTGATTTCTTAACAATACCTAAGAACGAAGTTGTAGTTGTCGTTCACAGTCGGTTTAACCAATTTGTACGAAATACTCCCAATTGACTCTTCAATTAAAACATAAAAGTATAATAAAATCATATCCGCTTAAAACAAAAATGTGTATTAACTTTCGAATCATTATCAACCGGTTTGAAAGGAAAAAAACAAATATATGGCGTATTAGTTGCGGATCAGTATATTAGGCAATCTTTCAGGATGGTGTAGTTTGATTTTAGGCGCGATTCTTAACTTATTAAAATCCTAACTAAGTGTATATTGATTTATCACTAGGACCTTTCAAATCAGGCCGTGGCACCCAAATCTAAAATTTCACTAACGAACGATGCAACGTCTGTGGATTTTGCCGTATGTTCCTGAATGAAGGGATGATTTAGCAGCTGTTCGTAATTATATCGATTTTGGAAGTTTTTCTGCAGGCATGCTATGGTAAAGTTTTTGAATACTTCAGTGAAATCATCGGATCTAAGCCGAGGCGGTTCATCTTTGACAACCTACGTCGTTTTACGAAAGGAATGAATACGCATTATAAGCCAATGTAAGACTTGAATAAATTCGGAACTCACCTGTTTTAACTGCTCGAAAGGTGAGCCCCACGTGCTGTAAGGAAAGGTGCCGGTCGCCATTTCAATCAAGCTGATTCCCAACGACCATACGTCTGATTTGATGTTGTACTCTCCGGGATTGCCTTAAAATGTTTGATAAACCTATAGTGAAAATTTTGGCTTTAAAACTAGCTACAAACCTTGAGGATCTATCCTTTCGGGTGCCATGTATGGTTTACAACCAGCATCGATAGTTTTGGCAACCGAATCTACCAGATATCCTATAATGAAAAAAAAAAGGATGACAAAGGGTTAGTTTATAACTCATTTACATCAAAATATTATTATTCGGACTTGTTATATCCGTATGCTTTAACTTTACGTTTGATACCATCCATTAAGTTCTGAACAGTGTCCTCAGTCACCTTCCTGGAAGCATTTTCCCACTTTTTAGCAAAATCTTTTCATTATTTGCCTCTGCTTTCGATTTTCCAAGGTTCATAATGGCCCAATATCTTTCAATTGGACGAAGTTCTGGGGTGTTCGGAGGATTACAGTCCTTTGGTACAATATTGACGTTGTTTCCTGCACACCACTGCTGAGCCGCTTTACCATAATAGCAAGACGCCAAATCAGGCCAAAACAACACAGAACTCGTGTGCTTTTGGATGAATGGTAGTATCCATTTTTGCAGAAACTCGTTGACGTAAACTTGACGGTACGTACGGAGATCGTACCTGTAGTTATGAAGATTTTTATCTTCAAACCACAACTACAAATAGCCTGCCAAACCATGTACTTTTTAGAGAACATTGACAACTTTTTGGCCTTGAAATGATCGTCAACCTTGCCACGTTGTAATGTGGTATAAAACTCAAGACCAGGAAGCTGCTTGAAGTCTGTTTTGACGTTTGTTTCATCATCCATAACCAAGCAGTAACATGTTGAAAGCAATTAGTCGCTCTTGTTTTCGAACTGGTTTCCTGCTTCTCGTTCCTGTTTGAGGTTTTCATTACCTTGAACGACTGATATCCTTTCTTCACTTTTTGAACGAAAGAATACGATGTTTTGACCTTTTACGCTACATCTAAAGGTTCGGGTTTTGCTTAATCAGACGAAGCACTAAATCCCGCTAGGATTTGAAGTTGTCGTTCCGCTTGTCGCCAGATCCTGGTTTCCGATCGAGAGTCAACCGATCCCGGTAGCGTTTCTAAACGCTACTTACTGTTGAACGAGTGACTCTGAGTGATTTAGCTTTGTCATGATGCGACATAGACGGATTTTACACACTTTTGTGCATAATTTTTTCACGCACTTGTTGTTCTTTCGAATCTTTATTCAATACAATGCTTTTGTGACAACAAACCGTATGTCAAAACGTTCACACACACAATGACATTGCGTTAGCGGTATTGGTGACATCGTTATATTGACAAATAATAAAGATGTTGCTAATAAACCATGGCTAGATTTTTCTGAGCGCATGCCTTTTTTCAGAAAGCAAATGTTGAAAAATTTACTGTCATCCTTAATGAGGCCTTGTAGACAACATGCTTACTCGAACACCGCTGCTTATACAGAACATAAGTTTTAAGTTGAATATCAATTTGTGTACTTAAGGGAACTCTGAAGGCGATGGTGTTTCAAAGAGACAGGTGCGGGTCTGGAGGGGAATAATTGCAAATATTTTTTTTAGATGGGATGGAAAATCTGCAACCAGACTCCTGAAGAACTTAGGGTGCTAACTCCTCGACCCACTAAAAACACACCCGTGCCTTAAGCCCTGGACCCTCCCCGGAACCAACTTTTCGGTATTACTTCGGGGAGGGTGCTATTGTGCTTGTTAAGCACCCACTATGCCTAACTACTTAGGGCTTCAGTAGTTAGGTGGTCCCTGCGTCCCGGTGGTCGTTTCGCCATTTTTGTTGGAGATCGAGGACAATCTGGGAGGCTGCATACCGCGTCCCAGATGTCCCGGTCTTGGCACATCCGCTGGACCAGATTATCCGGAGTCATGTCGTGACCGCTTACGGCTATCATGCCGGATCTCGCGCCGTCGAAGCGAGGACATGCGAAGAACATGTTCCGCGGTTTCCTCAACTCCCGCGCACTCGGTGCATCTGGAAAACTGTGCATGCCAATATTTGAGCAGATATTGTCTAGAACAGCCGTGGCCTGACAAAATATGCGTTAAGTGGAAGTTCACTTCACCCTTTCGCCTACCAACCAACCCGGATAGGACCCACCGACTGGTCCACCGACCTTTGGTGGAGTTGTTCCATTCGCTTTGCCACTTAACCATAGATGCGGCTCGAATGTTGTTTCGAATACCTCTTGTTCCGCGTTGTTTGAAGCACTCTACATCCTCTTTTATGACAATGCCTATTGGCATCATCCCGCTAGGAAGCAGACCGCGTCGCGTGATACCGTTCGGTATGCACTCACCACTCTTAGGCACATAAGCCTGTGCGTACTCTCTAGCTTACTCATGTAGCTCTTGGTACTTAAGCCGGTGATCCATGCCGGCCCACCGTACCTAAGTATGGACAGGGCGACACTGACCAGGAGTTTACGCTTACTCCCTTGCACAGCCGAGCTATTCGACATCATGCGGGATAATGCCGATATAGCCATAGAGGCTTTCTTGCAGGCGTAATCGACGAGGCTGATAAAGGACAGCTTATCGTCGATCATGACCCCAAGATACCTCAAAGACCTCTTCGATTCAATTGTGCAGTTACCTGCACTGATCGTCGCATGTTGCTCCGATTTTCGGTTGTTAACAACCGTGATTTCAGTCTTATGATGGACTAGTTCCAGTTTCCTAGAACTCATCCATATCTCCACAATGCCAATGGAGTGCGAGGCCGTTAGCTCCACCTCTTCAATGGATTCACCACATATCTCCAGGGTGATGTCTTTTTTTTTAGACGGGATGGAAAATCTGCAACCAGACACCTGAAGAACTCAGGGTGTGGGGATGAGGGTGCCAACTCCTCGACCCACTAAAAACCCACCCGTGCCTTAAGCCCTGGACCCTCCCCGGGACCACCTTTCGGTATTACTTCGGGGAGGGGGCTATTGTGCTTGTTAAGCACCCACTATGTCTAACTACTTAGGGCTTTAGTAGTTAGGTGGTCCCTGCGACCTGCCTTTGGTCGTTTCGCCATTTTTGTTGGAGATCGAGGACGATCTGGGAGGCTGCTACGCATACCGCGTCCCAGACGTCCCGGTCCTGACACATCCTCTGGACCAAGTTATCCGGAGTCGTGTCGTGACCGCTTACGGCAATCATGCCGGATCTCGCGCCGTCGAAGCGAGGACATGCGAAGAACACATGTTCCGCAGTTTCATCGACTCCCGCGCACTCGCTGCATGCGGAGGACTGTGCATGCCCATATTTGTGCAGGTATTGTCTAAAACAGCCGTGGCCAGACAATATCTGCGTTAAGTGGAAGTTCACTTCACCGTGTCGCCTACCGACCCACCCGGTTAATTCCGGGATTAGTCGGTGGGTCCACCGACCTTTGGTGGAGTTGTTCCATTCCCTCTGCCACTTAACCATGGATGCGGCTCTAGTGGTCTTCCGGATACCTCTTGTTCCACGTTGCTCGAAGCACTCTACGTCCTCTTTTATGACAATGCCTATTGGCATCATCCCCGCTAGGACGCAGACCGCGTCGCGTGATACCGTTCGGTATGCACTCACCACTCTTAGGCACATAAGCCTGTGTGTACTCTCTAGCTTACTTGCGTAGCTCTTGGTACTCAAGGCGGTGATCCATGCCGGCCCGCCGTACCTAAGTATGGACAGGGCGACGCTGGCCAGGAGTTTACGCTTACTCCCTTGCACCGCCGAGCTATTCGACATCATGCGGGATAATGCCGATATAGCCATAGAGGCTTTCTTGCAAGCGTAATCGACGTGACTGACAAAGGACAGCTTGTCGTCGATCATAACCCCAAGATACCTCAAGAACCTCTTCGATTCTATTGTGCAGTTACCTGCACTAATCGTCGCATGTTGCTCCGATTTCCGATTATTCACCACCGTGACCTCGGTCTTATGGTGGGCTAGCTCCAATTGCCTGGAGCTCATCCATCTCTCCACAATGCCAATGGAGTGTGAGGCCGTTAACTCGACCTCCTCGATGGATTCACCACATATCTCTAGGGTGATGTCGTCTGCGAACCCGACTATCTTTACCCCGCTCGGGAACTCAAGCCGCAGTACCTCGTCGTACATCGTGTTCCATAACACCGGACCCAGGATCGAACCTTGCGGGACGCCTGCGGTGATCTGCACACGTTTCTGGCCTGCCTCTGTATTATATACCAGTACGCGATTCTGGAAGTAGCTTCCGAGAATCTTGTACAGGTACCCAGGAACCTGAAGGCGTTGGAGCGAGTCGGCGATAGCCGCCCAACTGGCGCTATTGAACGCATTCCTCACGTCAAGGGTGACCACCGCACAGTATCGTACTCCTCGCCTCTTGCGCTGGATTGCCACCTCGGCCGTCTTGGTGACGGACAGGATGGCATCCACCGTCGACTTCCCTTTACGGAAGCCAAACTGATTATTAGACAGACCGCCTATACCCTCCGTGTATGTTGTCAGTCTGTTGAGGATTACCCTCTCGAGCACCTTACCCGCTGTATCCAACAGACATATTGGTCTATATGCCGATGGATCTCCTGGTGGCTTCCCTGTCTTTGGTAGCAACACAAGGGTCTGAATTTTCCAGGCGTCCGGGAAGACGCCCTCGTCCAGACACTTTTGCATCACCACCCTGAACATTTCGGGATCCAGCAAGATAGCCGTCTTGATGGCCAGGTTCGGAATACCATCCGGTCCCGGCGCTTTGTTCACCTTTAGCGACTTTGCTATCGCAATGAGTTCATCATTCGTCACCGTCGCCTCGTCGCCGACCCCCGTTGTGCCGTTGTCAGTGCCCACGTGGTCACGGGTGTTCGGCTGAGCCGTCCACCCTTCCGTCGCTATGACAGCGTTAAGGTCTGGGATACTGGAACGCTGGTCATGGGACACATCTACGGCGGCGGGGGGCCATGGACTTGGGTCGTGGCTCGGAAAGAGTCCCCCAACGATCACCTGCAGCAGCTCTGATGAACGCTCGGTTGGAGCCGCCGATCCTCTGGTTTTGGCCATTACAACCCGGTAGGCGTCACCCCACGGATTCGTATTGGCCTTCTGACACAGACCCTCGAAGCAGGCTCGCTTGCTGGCCTTTATCTCCCTCTTTAGTGCGGCCTTCGCGGCGACTAGCGCCCCTCTACGCTCGATTCTATCGGCGTCTGACCGCGCTCTTTGCACCCTCCGTCTTGCGTGGAGGCATGTTCTTCGGAGGTCGGCGATCGACTCCGTCCACCAATACACCGGCGATCTTCCATTCCTCGGTTTGACTTCCCTCGGCATGGTCGCATCGCACGCTCGTGTAAGTGTCATAACGAGTCGTTCGCCGCAAGGTTCCTGGGTTTCGCGTAAGTTTCGTTCCCTCTCAAGCGCCTCTTTAAAAGTCTCTACATCAAAGTAGGACGTCCTCCATCTGCGGGCGAATGGAGTGGATGCTCCTCCTTCCGCGCGCTGCCTTGTATTGTGGACGATACAATAACGTACCGCCAAGTGGTCGCTATGGGTGTAGCCATCATCCACCCTCCAATTGCTAATTAGCCCAGGACTGCTAAATGTTATATCGATGATCGATTCCGCTCCGTTTCTATGGTAGGTACTCTTGGTACCCACGTTGGCTAGGTCCACATTGAGCCTAGCCAAGGCCTCCAGAAGAATCTGGCCCCTAGGGTTGGTAAGGCGGCTCCCCCACTCGAGCGCCCAAGCGTTGAAGTCCCCCGCTATTACCAACGGGTTCAGGCCAGTTAGCTCCGTTGTCATCCGATCGAGCATATTGGAAAACTGTTCGATCGACCACCTTGGCGGTGCGTAGCAGCTGCAGAAGAACACTCCATTCACTTTTACAACCACGAAGCCTTCGTTTGTGATGGACACAACCTCCTGAACCGGGTACTTGCCCGTCGTCCATAATGCCGCCATATTAGACCTGTCCGCAAACCAGTTCCCGTTGCCGGATGGGATGCGGTATGGGTCAGAAATTATGGCGATATCCGATGCCGACTCGCTAACTGTCTGACACAGCAGTTGCTGGGCTGCCTCACAATGGTTCAGGTTTAGTTGGGTTACCTGCATTACGGTTGGCTCGTTGGAATACCCTTAGCGGCCGGGCACTTGCCCCCCCCCCCCCATGACGTGCTTATCGTCCGGTTTCCCGGCGCACATCAAGCATTTGGGGGGACCTTTGCAATCCCGCGCCTTGTGGCTAGTGCTGCCACACCTTCTGCACATGTTGCTCCTATCTGGGCCTTTGCATTCCCAGGACATGTGCCCGCTCTCTAGGCATCTGAAACATGCCTTCGGCGGCTGGTGCAGGCTTAGTGGGCATATTGACCATCCCACCTTCACCTTCGCCACTTTCAACGCCGCGTCTGCGTCGACTGCCGCTACCCTCAGGGTTGCCACCTGGGTCCCAAGTGGACCCTTCCTCAGACGTATGTCTGCGGCAGCAACCTCGACCTTGCACTGTTCCTTCAGTGCAGTGGAGATCTCGTCTGCCTCGGTGATCTCATCCAGGTTTTTACACTGGATCGTCACCTGCGAGACGAGGGCGCGCACCTCCACACCCTCACCTAAGGCCTGTTTTGCCAGGTCTCTATACGCCGGGCCCTTAAGCGTTGTCGCTTTTTTAAGCTCCAGGAGCATTTCGCCAGTGCGGGTACGGCGTATACTCCGCACATCGGCGCCTAGGCCTGCCAGTTTAGCGTCCCCGCGCATCGCTTTCAAGACCTCGGAGTACTTAGACGCCTCGGTCTTGACGATGAGGGCCTCTCCGCGGTTACGCTTGCGGGCCACCTGTCGCTTATCTTTTTCTTTTCTTGTTTTACTCCTCTTTTTTCTCACTTTATTCCATGGGGCTTCCCTGCCCCGCCTGGGGTCATCGCTTGTCCCCCTCCTAGCACTGGCATCTGCCTCCGTGCTAGTTATGGCTGTTGTTGTCGTTGGGGCCCTGCCGCTCGGGCCCCCTTCGGCGCTTGAGACAACACGCGAGCTGGACGTCGCGCCTTTTGCGCTGGGCTTAGCGCCGGGGCCTCTCCCTTTGCGAGAAGCCGAAGCTGGTCGCGAGGATGGACCCTCTGACCCCGCCGCCACGTTCGCATAAGTTCGTTTCCCTTTTGGGGCTTCCGACACGATGCGCTTCTTAGAAGCGCCAGGTGCCGTCTCGCCCGGGGACTGCCTAGCCCGCTTGGGGGTCCCCGCCCCCATGGATAGGGTGGACTCTCCGACGGAGACGGATGGTTCCGTCTGCGTCTGCTTCGAGGCTATGTCCTTCGCCCTTTCGGTGGCCGCTAGCCGTGCCAACTCTTTGGCACTTTGCTCGGCTAGTAGTTTGGCCTCCAGCTCTTCCCTCTCCTTGCATGCAGCCTGCACTGTCATGCGTAGCCTAAGAAGGCTCAACTTGAGGTCTTTCGCAATGTTGTTGCGCCACGACGTGAAGTCGATGATCGCATCCAACTGCTCCGAGACCTCCATCACCTTAGGAAAAGTTTCCCGCATCCTATCCATGGCCCGGATGAGTCCTGGCCCATCCATGGCCACGCCTAGCTTGGTGTCACCTGCCTCCGATGCCGTAGCACTACCGCAGGTGTCGCTCACGCCCGATCCCACCGTTTTACGCGGTGGGGACCTCGCTAGGCCGCCTTTAGCGAACGGATTCGCTCTCTCTTGGGTCTTTTTTTTTGTTTCCCCCATTTTTTTGGGCCCCCCCCCCCCCCTCCCCCACCCCCCTGGGCCTTTTTTGATCCCATGTTATCTATACATCAGAGAGGCCATGCGAGGGTTGACACGGCCCTTCATTATTAGTCTTACGTTCATCAAGTGTAGTTCAGTGTTTACTTTTTTAAAACTTCGAAACTCCATGTGAGTTCATAACTTATATAATCGAGGTACACCTGTATTGACTCAATACATGCGATGCAATTTTCGAAAGTGGGATTACCAGACTGGTGAAGTATATTCCAAGGTGGATCTCACCAACGAACAGTACAGCGACATCAGGCAGACGTCTTAAAACTCTTTTGCCACACGAAGAACGCAGCCGATATTTCGTGAAGCTTTCATAGTGGTACAGGACATGTGGGGTTTGTACGTGAGTTAATCGTCGAGTATCACGCCGAGGACCTTACTTGGTTGCCCATCTGCAATGGAGAACTAACCGAGAAATAACCGAAACCAACGGGAGGGCGAGTAACGGCACTATAACCATAAGCCGTATGCGGCTACGACTGAAGTAAATGCTTAAGTCCCAACCGTTTTTAAGAGAAATGGATCATCACATAACTTTCTTAAACTACATGTTCCCAACGATCATTTTTAAATAAATTTTTGCTTCGACTATTCATTACCCTTTTCTTTTGATATCTACTGAAGGCTACGTGGGTTCCCCGTGTCTTTGTAAGGTAGATACCAAATTCTCGCTATCTCCAACGGTTGCATGAACGTGGCCAGGTGAGCGATCGAGGACCTCGAATTATTCCTCATCGTAGCTCCATCCACGAGGTGTGCAAACTTCAATGCTAATGCTAATGCTAATGCTTTAAGAAGTTTGGCCTTCATGATGGACCAAAACTTCCCAATCGGGCGAAGTTCCGGTGAGTTCGATGAGTTGAAGTTTTTTTGGACAAAAACAACATTCATATCTCTGCGTTAACACTAATTACCTTGTTATCCTAATGAAAAGCCTCATGGAAGTGCAAAGGTGTTCTCGGCTTCCAATAAAGCGAGAATCACGTCAACATATTCCTTCCCTTTCCCTGACCTTCATTCGGGCGGGGAAACGCCGGTAGTGCCTTAGTTTGGGATCACCAGTGTTTACACATTGAGGATGTGTGTTAGTCCCAAACATCATTTGTTGGTTCTCTGTGTAACTACAGCTGATCTGGCAATAACGGAGTAGCAATCATGCGTATGCTCATACTCACACGCTAAAAAGTTACAAGCTACTTATTGTTTCTAATTTTTTCGAGTCTTTGTTACCCAATTAAGTCACAATCAAGTCACTGTTTACAATAATGACTGTTGACTGTATGACGAAAGTTGGCAGGATTTCCAGTTCAAACGCAGGATTGGAGCGGCTACTAGTCGGTAACAGTGGAAACTAAACTGTGATGAGAGAAATATGGACTTGTTTAGAGCTTGCAGGTAATGAGCAACCCGAGGTCCAAATTGCAAATTGCATACGCAGTTAGGCGTACACGGTGTGATAAACGTTGAGGAAGGTAAAGGAGTGTAATTGGAGCTTCGATGATGCTTGTGGCAGGTGTGCGTCTTGACGTGTATCAGACACTCAGTTCCTAGTTGTTTATTCCTGAGTTATTTCTAGTTGTTTATTACTGAGTTTCTCAGTGGAGAAAACTGTATCAATGGAATAAACCACTAGGAACTGAGTGTTCTGTTTTCGGTAGACAACGAGCTTTCGGCCATGTCTACGTTGACAGCGTTCTATATTTCAGGTCCAATCCCTATTTTGAATCTGCTTATACTGTACTTGTGTCTTTTCCTTTGGTCACAAGCAGGACAACTTGTACGTTCTTTGAACCATGGCGTTTCTTAGCTAATGCAAAAATGTGATCAGCTGTGACATGCTTTGCGAACTGGCGGTACAGTAGCAATAACGATTGAAAAGGAAGTCGTGTATCCTGTTCTGGGTAACAGAGGCGGTTGTTTTTTGGGGATTGAATTTGCAGCCGAGTTGCATAGTCTCCGGCTTCTAGTCAATCTCCAATAGATGAAAAACGTGTCGATAATTTCGGAGTGTAAGAGATAGAGTTGATCAACTTTGGGAAATTTTTCTGGACCTCAGCCTTCATTTGAAATTTTAAATTAAATTAAATTCATCATGATACCGGCATAGCGGCCCTCCTGACATCATTAAAAACAGCACAAGTAGTATTGCGGACGTGCATATCCTTCATTAACGTTGTACACGGTGGACAGAACCAAAAAACCTTAAAAAAAAATTAAAAAAAAATGCATCTTAAAAAAAAGTTTATTTTTCGGACCACCCTAACGCCGAAATTGTCACCCTAAAGACAAAATACGAAAATACTAGTCTAATATTACGAGGACTGCTTAGGGAAGCATACATTGAGAGTAGGAAGAGATAAATAGAAATGAGCTTTCAGATGATTTGTTTATAAATCAAACCAATAAATTACCTTCAAACATTATATGTACTGACTAACAATAAAGGGTGACAGTAACAGTATAGACCAGTAACATTTCAAGATTAAGGAGCTATTAAGTAGAACAATCGACTGAGTTCATCAGATATAGGGCCAATTATAGAAGTCGAGTCGACCGTCACTTTGCTCGACAGGTCTATTTTGCTATTACAGCTGTCGAGATCGACGAAATTTTGTTGAATTGGTCGAATCAATCGACCGCTCGAAAACTAGTGACTGATTTGTCACATTTTGTCAAGTAAAAGTTTGTTTTGATACGCATTTTTCCTCGATTAGTGGTTATTGGCTGAGGAAAGTAAGAAATACACTAAACCATTTTGTTTGCAGGTGAATAAACAGAAAAACAATTTACTCCTAGAAAAAAATGTCTAATCCCATTAAAAACAATACAAATTACCGTCAGTTCGACTGGCTCATCGAACTGATTAAAATTAAGATGGACATCGCCAGAGGCTTTTGTGGTGTGGAGCCAGCAAAGCTAATGTTATGCAGACGTGGTATGCAACTGACCAAGAGCTCGATTCAACAGGAAATTTTATTTTCTCGTTTGAATACTATTACTTTGGTGATAGTCTAATATTGGCTCTCATCAAGCTCAATGGGTGGCCGATTGGAGACTCAGAAAAAAAGTAAAAGTGAGCTTTTGAAATTGATAATAAAACTCTGTTTTTTCTGAAGAACTTCTAAATGAATCATTTTAGTACATTTGCACTAGAGATTTGAAAATTATCCCTCGAATTAAGGGGTTAAAATTAGTCCTTGATTCCTAGAAGTATAGAAATAAACTACCCAAAATTTCGGGCACTTCCTAGAAAGTTCATAAGCAGAAATCCCAAAGTTTCAGGAAGATACTTTCTTGATGTTCAGGAAGAGACTTCATCGAATAAATAAACTTCTCCGAAGGTCAAGCAGACCCATCTCAGAAATATAGGGAGCATTTCTTAGTAGTTCAAGCAAAAATATTCCAAAATAATCAAATCCAAACATCTCCGAAGTTCAAGTTTATACTCCCCAGATGCTCAGGAGAGAATTTATATGATATTCATGGCTGCCTAAGAGACGTTCCTTACTTAAATATGAAGTCTGTGCTAGGATTACACTGTGTATTTGGTAAATTTACTCTGAAAAATCGGCATTATAAGACATTACCTTGTATTTACGTTATTTTCAATAGCTTAATGTGAAAAATCAATCAATTTCAATATTAAAATTCATGCGTAGAAATGTTCCAAATCGATTGGTGCAAAGATTTTGAAAATCGGTCATGAAATGAATTAGTTATTAACGTTCAAACCCTAAGCATATTTCTTGACGCTCCAAATTCTCGTACTCGCAACGTGTACCCCTGTATTGAAAACAAAGACGTAGTCCTACGTCAATAAATGCGGATTGCTGTTATAAAATCAGCATCAAGAAGCAAATAGTGACCATGGCACCAATAAATTAAAATGTATTAATGTTAGTTTTGTAAAATTTCAATAGAATTAACCAACTTTTTCAGGATACCTCAAATCAAGATTTTGATGAATTGCTATCGCTGAAAACGAACGAAAACGTGCTTAAGCGCGGATCCACAGAACTCTACACTTCAACACTTTACAACATTTCTTGCATTTAAGGATCAACCGAATGAAGATCATATATAATAGATACGAATGCTTGTAGTATTTTTCATTTACATAAATATATACACTCTTATATAAATATTTCATGGGAATAGGAGGGACCATCAGGGCACCCGATTGAAGCACTCTGGATGGGGAGAATGGGAATGCCAACTCCCAATTGCTAACAGTTTGTGAATAGAGGGCGGGCTCTTCTCCCCGCCCATTGGGGCATCCTCATGTTGAATAGCTCGCTCTTATGATCAATTGTTCAATCTTGGTGTTGGAAGGAGATTTTTTTATCCCTGTGTAAACGTATAAGTTATGTTGCCTATCGATCCACCCAACCCATTTTTGGCCCTTCATACAATGGCATGATTAGGATAATCGTGGTTATTAAAGCTTGATCAAGTCTAACAGAGAGGCCATTGCTGTCGAACTTAGTTTCCTTGCTACAATGGGTGATAGTACATACCATACATCATACCCAGAAGTTCAAGAGAGAACTTCCTCGAAAATCAGGAGAGGACTTCTCAGAGCTTCTGGAAGAAGTTTAGGGAAGAGGACTTCTTAGAATTTTGGAACTTTTCAGAGGTGCTGGAGCTCTTCCCAGAAATGCAAGATGGAACTTCCCAGAAGTTCAGGACAAAACTTCCCCGAATTTCAGGAAGAGACTTACTAGGGAGGGCACTACCAATAATTTCTCAAAAATTTAGGAACAAACTTCCACAAAGCACAGGACGATATGTCTTAGAAGTTTAGAAGAGAACATCTCTGAAGTTCAGGAAAGGACTTCCCAGAAGTTCCGGAAGAAACTTCCCAAATGTTTAGTTGGAACTTCCCAGATGTTCTAGAGAGCTTTCCCGAAGTTTAGAAGAGGAAATTTCAGAATCAGGATTTCTCGAAGTTTTCTCAGAAATTCTGGAGTGGACTTTCTCAAAGTTTCAATACAATTTACCTCGGAGTTCAATGGGACTTATCGGAAGTTTCGAAAGAATAAGCTCAGGAAAAAACTTCCCCGAATTTCAAAGAAATAAACTAACCAGAGAGCAAAAAAAATTCTCAGAAACTCAGGAACAAACTTCCCCGATGTTCACTAGTAAACTTCCCTTAAGTTCAGAAGAGGACTTCGTAGAAGTTCTGGAAAAAAAATCAAAAAAAATTAAGAAGTTTTCCAAAAAAATCTGGAGAGACATTTCCAAACCTTTTGGACAAATTTTCCTCGCAGTTCAGGATAGGACTTATTAGAAGCTTAGAAAGTAACTAAGTTCACAGGAAAACTTACCAAATGTTTCTGGAAGGTTAGATTGAGTTGTTAGATGTGAATTTCCATGAAAATCAGGAGTGACTGTCAAAAAGTTCACGAGGAAACTTTCCAGAATTATTGCAAAGAGCTTTGCAGAAGATCAGGAGAGAGCTTCCCTGAAATTTAAGGGCAGAACCGATGTATCAGTCTATACAACAATCATTCATATGACCATAATGATATCCATTGCTCATGTGTGTGTGTGTGTGTCCAATCTAACACCCATCGGCCGGCAATGGTATTATGGAAGAAATCTGTTTACAACAATCATTCAAGTGACCATTGGAAGCAGCTTTAATCCGGGAGCTAGAAAGTGATAGCTCTACTGCAGATCCAGCAACCCATTTCAGAATGTCTGGAGAGTCACGCCCATTCCGAGGTTACTTTCACATACAATAAGCCCCGCATGTAAACATTACCGATATCATTTCGATAAGGGCACTGTAACACACTTCCAGATTTGGAAATTTTGAATTTCCAAACCAGGCACGTATTTAGTATTATTTGAAAATAAGATTATTGTTTTATAGTTATAGTCAGATACATCTCACCCATGTCCGCCTCCTGAATCACACTATCTTGTTCATTAATAAAAAAAAAAATGTCGACGTTGATTCGTAATTAATTTTTTGCACTCGCGATTAAATATGCGCAACAATTAACGTTGCGAAACAGCCCGCTAGATATGCAACCTGCATAACAAAATTCTGTACATCCCGTGGTGAATGCACCTAAAATTATGTGCATGCTTTTCACCCGTCCATGCGCGTTGTTTTCGTTTCCTGCTTCTGACCAGCAAATGGCTGTTCTCTACATTGCACTCGTCTTCTTTTTTTTTCACTCCACACACTGCCAAGAATGCAAATCCCCGCAATGAGGCGACTCTATTTCGAGCTTCAAAACTGCTAATAATCATCGATTCACTCGCGACAAAGCGGAAAAACACTCTAAACTAATAAATTATACCCGAGTGTCACAATATTACCACTAGTAACCAAAACTAAGCTGATGTAACTCTTCTTCCGGGTGCGGGGGCGAAGCACAAAAACAAAAAAAAACGGGGAAATACTACCGACACTCAAACATTTCGAAAGGGAATCGATTGTATTTACTACGGCTTACACAATGCACGCGGAGATTTTATGATTTCACTGTTAGTTCAAGTTAAATTACGAATATCTCCATAATGATATCCATTGCTCATGACACCATATTAAAATACGATGAACACCATCTTCATAGCCGTTCGCATCGTGCTATGAGCTAGGACATAAACACAAATTACAATTCCTTGGTTTGCATCTCACCTCGTTTGAGAGATTTGATGGTACGAAAACTTCCCTGAGGTTTATCAGAAAAGTATAAAAAAATCAAGAAGTTTATCAATATATTAAAGAAGCTTTCGAAAATTCTTCCAAAGTTCAAAGAATCTTCCAAAAATTAAAAAATCAGTGGGGTTGTGTACAAGACACGACCGGTTGACGTTGACTACGTTAAACCAAGTGATGCATTATAATGTCAGGGAAATTCTGTGTGACTATTATTAGCGTTAAAAGGGTTTCAATTATTCGTGCCGGTCGCTTACCCTTACCGATAGAAGCAGTTTAAGTCACAATATGACGGGTGCGGCTCTTATGGGACATTAGACCAGCGTTTTGAAGCCAGTATGTAAGAAAATTCTTTTGTACGCTCTTGAGATATTATTTGGTGGCCCTGAAAAGGGCCGTTTGGTTTTATGAAGTCAATATGTGGGAAAATTCTCTTGTACACTCTTTATAACTCTTTGGTGGCCCTGAAAAGGGTCTTTTGGTTTAAATCATGAAAAGGGCCGATGGACTATTTTTAAGGCCTATAAGATAGTTGAGGATCTGTTAGGGAATATAAAATTATTAAATTAATGATAGTTTTGCTCATTCTTATAATCATAATCGCTTGACATTACAAAATGTTTATTCGTCGAAAATCAAAATCGTCGGACGATGGTTCAAGAAAAATGCATAATATTGCTGGCATTGCAAACGATTGTTCGAACGAATTTCAGTAAAGTTTATTTATTTCATCGCTCCGGGCATTTATTTATATTATCGCTCCGGGCATTCGGATATATTCGGTATACTATACGGAATATAAAGCTACTTTATAACATCTTAATGACTTTCTCATGTGATCAACCGGCCATTCCATTTCAAAACATTACAATTCTCACTATATTCATTTAGTTACATAGGTGTTGGTATGAATAAGCCCTTCGAAAAATACACAACCACTCACTCTTACTTTTCCATTGAAAACTTTTATATTCTACATTTTACTATGTGATGAATACATTAGGCCATAGTTGGGAATATAAGGTTAAATGCGTACCTTAAATATGGTCTATGGTTTTCTTGTGAAATTATTATTCATGTTTCTATGTGAATGTCAGGTAAATTAGTGAATCCATGATGGCTAAAACATTAAGGAAATCGAAATATATATAATTATATTAGATCTCGCAGAAGAAAGAGAGTGAGTTTTATAAAATATCATTATTCTTTGCAATGTATATGGGAGAAAAGGTTGGTTAATATATGATAAATTCTTATAAATATAAAATAAACACCTGAGAAAATAATCACGCATTAAAATATGTTCAGCGCATTATTTGTATCGATATCATTTGTAGGTTTGTATGATGTAAAAGCACGCGGCGCATGTCGTCACCAGAATACAATTAATACTATGTTGAAAATTATTAAGACAGGGAGCGATAACATAGAGAGATATTCAATTGCTATGATGACATGCACTTTGTCAAATTGATTTAAATTTAATAAATATCAATTTCCTACCTCGAGTTGAAGGACCTTCTCCAGCGTCCCAACTAGTTGTTGGCAACGCATTACCTCTGGCTGCATTCAATTTCGCCCGATAACTACAAGCTCGCTCGGCATCGGTTCATGGTCGTTTCGGAGGATTTCCCGTATGTTCGCTCTTTAAGCGCTTCTTGAATCTGCGCAAGCGTTCTGGATCAAATCGGTTAGGCATTCTCACTTTCACTATGTTTCTCAAAAAGTTTTTCTTCCTAGAGGTAGGTCTCTATCCAACGCGAATCGTTAACACAACAGAACAACTGTTTATAACACACTACTAATTGGAATTGACAGAGAATGTTGGTTCGGAATATCATGTTCGACATCGAAAATGGTGTCCGTGATGGGGAATGTGTGTGGTTTAAGGTATGCGACGAAGGGAAAACAAGTTTTGCTAATACCACTGGCTGCCAATCAACAATTTGAAACGAAAATTTTAATCAAACAAACTCTAAAGCTGAGAATATTAAATTGAAAATAGCAAAGATGGATTTGTATCTGGTAGGATTTTTCGGTGAAAATAAATCAAAGCACCGGCAGGCTTTCGTTTATTTTCACTGATTTTATGGATCCACTGCATAGCACACTGTTGCCTAGTAACGACTTTGCAAAATCCAATATGACTGCCAATCGACCGAAATGTAAGATAAACTCTTATTCAAATAACTCTCTTAAATTAGAAATTGAATTGATTTATTGATTCATCGCGGGTTGCGCCAACCAGCTAGGAAACATTTTTCACCGACGGAGAATTGTCCTGCTCGCCTTCCATGGAGTTTTTGCAGTCGTGACGAACAAATCGGCACTAGATTAAATGGCGCACAAATCGAACGAAATATTAATTTAATTCTTATATAAACAACTTTCTGAACTGGATTGGTTGTCCTCAAAAGGACAGATTATTTAAAAGTGGGTTGCGCCAACCAGCTGGGTAAAATTTTCCCAATGGCTCGCCCTCCATGGAGGCGTTTTTGCAGTTGCGGCTAACGAATTGGCACTATGATATTAGGCGCACAAACCAAACGAAATAAAAGTTTAATTCTTCTATAAAAAACTCTTTTAATTAAATTGGTTGTCCTGAAAAGGACAGATTATCAATTTATGGATTGCGCCAACCAGCTGGGTGAAATTTTTACCGACGGCTCACCTCTTTTATTTTAATTTATTGTCCTCATAAGGACAGATTATTTCCACCTACTGCTGCTTGCCCCCAAGGACGCTTTCCCCCATACAGCAGCGTTTTCGAAGTCGCGGCGAAACAATCGCCACGATGAGGTAAGATGGCGGCTTGCACAAACCGACGCGATTGTGCGCCCCCTTAATCCGCCATTTTACCTCATCGCGACGATCGCTGTTTGGGAGAGCCTGCTGCTACGCGACCACCATCTGCTACCCGACCACCAGCTGCCTGCGACCAGCTACCTGCGACCAGCGACCAGCTACCAGCGACCAACTCCGCACAGCTTCAATGCTGCCAAACGAATGAGGCAAATTTTTTCCCAAGTGTGCCTTTTATACCGTTCTCAGCTGCATGCGAGACGTACATGGAGAGACGAATGACATGATTGGTTAAAGTCCCTCTCTTATACAAAGAAGAAGAAGATGATGCAAGACGTTTCTTGCTTCGATTTGAAAACTGTGATGGGAAATTTGGTAAATTTACTCTGCAAAATGACATTATAAGACATCACCTTATATTTGCGTTATTTTCAATAGTTTACTATTGTTTGAGAATAATGTTTGACAATTGAATTGGAGCGCGGTAAAATTTCCGACCGATTGAGGAAGAAATCATGTAAATCTATCGTGGATTATTTGAGTTATTCGCGTACAAAACGTACGGTTTTTCGTGACGGTCGCAATATTTAAGATTTTCATTTGACACCCTACCCTTGCCGTAAGACGTAGTCTACGTCAAAAAAAGTCCTCGATTCTGAAAAATTTCCCATTTCCCATCAATTCAATTTCTAGTTTTAGAAGCTTAGGAAAAAGTTTGAATGCTTTACCAGAAGGTCAGAGAACTTCGAGATAAAATCGTTGAAGCGAGGTCGATCACTGCATGTCTATACAGCAACCTTAGAATCTTACCCAAGCTACACACATCCGTTAAAATAAGTTGCAACGACTTAAATGTGACTCAAATCAGTTGCAATGCAGTTACTTTAACTGATTTGCAACAAGTGTGCTACTAGGGTAAATGCTTAGTGAAATATTGGTGGTAATAAATTAGTTGGTGATAACTAGATAATTACTTGTCTTCTGGATCATCTTTGAAATAAATACCGACACTTGTCCGCATATTAAATAATAACTTCCTCGAAAAAAAACTTCAAATAGCAATTTTGGAACAGCATTGCAAAAACATTGGTGTAATTCACAAAACAAGAGTGAAAAACATCAATACTTTTCTTTGACTGTCAAAAATGACAGTGTTGGGTTTGGATGGTTAAGGGGAATGCTTGAAGGAGAATTTATTGTTGGCCAATGCAGGGCACCTTCTACGTTTTCAGTTGGTTGTTGGAGTAAATATTTAATAAGATGGGTTTATGGAATGTTACTAAAACTCAAAATCGAAACGGTATATTAACATGTGGACATGTTAATCGGACTCATTCTAAAAAGTTTATAATGTTTATAATATTTTGAAGAATTCGGTATGGAGTTTTCACATTATTATGGCCAATTGAGTGCAATGCAAATTACTTCCAACTAGCCGTTTTACACACGGGTTTTCTCAAAACTTGTAAGTAATAATAATTCAGTTAGGCATAAAGATGAATTAATGTACCAGAAACTGGACGGACACCTGCTCCTATCCAGTGGAGGACCCGGATACGACCACCCACTGTGTGTCTAGAGTATCGCACAAGCTGACACGTGCGACGGGAAGGATTAATAGTTTGCATAGACCCGGCGGGGAGTAGTCCCCGGATACGGATTGAAAGTCAATTGTTTCTTGGTATTATAACGCCTTGTCTGATATTCATTAGAATCTTAGAATCTTCTCCGAAGTTCACACAAAAAAACACGTCTCCAATATGTATCCAAATCCCCTACCGCACTAGTCGAGATTTTTTAATATCTTCACTACCATTTTCGAGATTCTCACCGGGATTTGGTAAATTCTTCTACAGTCGTCACAGTGTCTGTGGAGATGCCCAAGTTTGCAGGTGTTCTCTTCGGAGTTCACTAGAAAATCTTGTTCTAGTATTTTCCAGGATCCGAGCCGTTGCTTGCCTGAATTCTAGCTACTTTAAGACATACTCCAGGAATCTTCAGCGTTTATCGAAATCCTATACTGGACTTACCGAATTTGTCATCGAAATGTGCCAGACATTACAGAATTCATTGTGATTTCTCGTGGAAGTGCAGAGGATTTTTCGGCTTCCTTCAAAGCGAGTATCACGTCAACACGTTCTTTCCCATTCCTTGCCGGTATTGCTTCATAATGGATCACCAGTTTTTACACGTTGAGGATGTACGTCAGTCCCAAACATCATCTATAGGTTCTTTGTGTAAAATACAGCTGATCTGGCAAAAACGGAGTAGCATCCGTGGGCGGTCAATCATGCTCATGCTCATGCTCAGGTGGTACTGAAATGATGATGGCGATGGCGTGGAAAGTGATTTCTTGACATGGTCTTGCTTGCTATACCGGTGATACGATCCAACTTGAACTTCGTTTTCGGCGACATGATGAGCTTGCGTTTAATTTTCTGCGACTATCAAAGGTAAACTAATACCGTCAACTTTCGTTCGTTGCACTAAAATCTTAACCTACTTAATGAAAGGCTTTCGTAAGTCTATGCTGTCAATTATCGACTACGAAGCTGCTGTACTTCTTTACCCCCATAGGGAAATCCCATAAGCAAACGTCAACGGATGCGAGAAACATGGCGGCTTCATGCATTTGTTGACTTATTCGGTTACTCCGTAATCAAGAGTCAATTGTGTGAAAATGCAAGGCCGCCATGTATCGTAGTAGCGAATGCTGAAGATCGATTGGGGAACACGCCGACTGTGTGTGTGTGTGTGTGTGTGTTTTTTTTTTCGAAATCTCATGTATTTTTTTTTTCAGCATTAGCGTGGCATAATAAAATTGCCCTAATTTTTGTCTGTCAAACATAATTTGTCAATTTATGAAAAAAAAATCATCTGTCAAATTTAAGTCATGAATTGGACTTCAGTTTAAGCATAACATAGACCATTTACACATATCGTGGGGGGCATCACCGAGATAAGCCTACTAACTTTCATCAATCATCCTACACCAATACACACCTATAGGTGAAACTTATTTTTTTCGTCATGCCTGTCATCGTTTAGGGGTACTTTACAAATTGGAACACAGCCTAAGCCTAAACATCAATTTTGATATATAAGAAACAATTTGTTACCAAGACTTCGATGCTAGGTTTATTGGCTGTTGACTTCTATATTTCGAATGAATAGTCATGAAGGTTTCTTATGTCTTAAATCTTTTCGCAGTAAATCACAAATAACTTTATTAGGTAGCAAAAGAACACTATTCTGTCTTCGGCAAAAAAAAATACCATTGATTTCCCATAAGGTATTGAACTATACATGGTTCAGTGTTTGATACCCACTTTAGACGTTTGAATGCTAAAATGTTCCAAAAGATTAAATGAAATTAAAAAAAAATTAAACAACATTTGGAACCCAGAACAACTCCTAGTTTTTAATTTACTTATATCTTCAACTATAAAGAATCCGCAAAAAAAAAAATAGGAAAGAATGGGTTTTATCGGATTTTGAGGTGCTAGATTTTTTTTTAATTAAAGCTTTAAAAATGCAACTATTTTTTTTTAAATGGCATCTGTGGATGCTTTAAACTATCATTTGGAGAGGAGTGATCCCCCGGGTTTCCAGACATAATGCAATTTTGGGCCACCCACCCTATTGTGCGTTCTATTTTTTTTTTAAATTGGTTTAATTTAAATTCTCATACACTACTTAGTAATCAATAGCATTCTAAAGAATTCAACGAACCATTCGTCTGTAATATATGATAGAACTAAGCTAGATGAAGATTTCTTTTGCTCTGCCCGCGTTGGGTTATTTCCTGGAGATGCAGATATGAACGAGACGCCACTGGTGTATAAAACTCCGGGACGAATGACCCCTAGGGTTAAAGTCCCATAAAAACAATAAAAATGAAGAAGGAGGAGACACTCCAATATATCATGTTTCTGCGCCGTCTATACATGGTCTTTATATTATATACAGGCCACGACTTTCAATATGTAGGTAGAGGTTCATATTCCTTCATGTTTGCTTTAAATTATTTTTTGAATGCCTAAATTAACATTCGGGCATCCATCGATGCTTATGGAACCTTGATCAATTGCATGTTTGAATCCCGATCTTCCCGGTCCCCTGCACGAGACCTTCCAAGAAACTTTGACACCAATATCGACACAAACAATCGTTACAAAAATGCTGTAATTATAACGAGTTTGACCTTTTTGATAAATGAAAATATTGATATTTTTAGTTGCGTATTGCAGCCGTAAAAACTGGACGTAGCGCAAAGCTTAGAAATTTGCAAACATAACTCATCCAATTTGCTCAATATATACCAAGTAAATCGCTATTTTCTAAGGGTATTTTTAAGCGTAGGTTTAATAAATTTTGGTTGATATTAATGGTATAGGTAGTTAACAACTGGAATGATTGAACTAGTTGAAAAAATCACACAAGTTGATGAAGTAAAACGTGAATGGCTGAAACATACTTTATAGTAAGTTTACGAACACAAAATAATATGTATCGTTTCAATAGACTTAAACATATGGCCACCTTGCTATGATAAACGGTACTTGTAGAACTCCTAGTTGAGCGCAAACGTAAATATCTACGTAAAACAGAACTTACCTGAAATTCCAAAGTCACACATTTTCACATCACCTTGCCTGTTGATTAGTATATTTGACGGTTTTACGTCTCTGTGGATAACGCGCAGCTTAGTGTACAGATAATTAAGTGCATTAACAACTGCGACTGCAATCTATAATTACCAATCAATTACCAAGGTCTTGCACAAGACAAGTCTAGATAAATACGCACCTTCCCGAGGATATCCTCGGGCATTTTCCGACCGTTTTTGAACACGATGGGATAAAACTTGTCTATACTGGTATCCATCACTTCCATACAAATCCATACGTCGCCCTCGCGGAACAGGGCCCCGTAAAAGTGGACAGTATACTGGCAGTCACTAGCGCGCATAGAAATGTCCAAATCCATAAGCAATCGTTTCTGTTCTTGCGTCTGCCCCGTTGCTGTGATTCTCTTAACAGCCATTATAGTGTTCGTTTGCTTGTGGCACATTTTTTCGACAATTCCGTATGCCCCACGGCCAAGATCACATATTTTTACAAGATTGTCTGCCTCAACAACGAAGGTATTGCTACCAATCGTAATGGTGGCAGTTTTATCCAAATTCCTTGGAGGCGTCCTACAAGGTTAATTAAATTATTACTTTTAATACACGAAGACCAATCACCACTTCTAGGTACCATACTTACACTGGGCTGGAGTTTGTTGCCACATCCATTTGGATTTTAAGGCCGGGGCCTTTGTTCCGTCGGTTCATTCTGGCTGATGTTCAAGGTTATGCTTCAAGTCTTGTAATCGGAAAGCAGTATTACTGCAGTTTAATAATTTATTAAACGTTTCTACAGTTTGCTCTACGTTTGAAGTTCTCAAGCCGATTAATAGACTTCTATTTACATAATAATTTACCACCAGAGCTTAAAATTCACTTTAAGAAGCGTTTTGACGGATTAAGCAACAACAAAAGTTACAAAGCAGAGAAAAAAACAATCTTTCCGCATAGATTTCAATCATTCGACGTTTCACATTTCAAGTGTACGGTTTAGATACAATTAAATTTGTTGCAAATCCACAAGAAAACTAAATAAGAATTGAAAAACTGGAGTTAATTGAAAATACTAAAGGAAAGGTCAGCGGAACCTTTCCGAACCTATCAAACGCCAAATGAGTGGTGTGTTGGTTGCGTTGTCAAAATTTTGTTGCGATATTTACCATATTCTCCACAGCAGCATCAGGGGGTAGGTTATTTACTGAGCCATTATGTTGTAATACCGACGGTATATTCGGAATAAAAGCCAGTTCACATCACAACTCACATTATCGGCGTTTAAGCCTATTAGGCTTTTTGACGTTTAATCACCTTTCCCCTGCTGTGGCATACAGAGGAATGATGTTTTTTTTTCCTCCAAATGATTTTCCTTCTTACTTGCACTCCTTTGATCTAAATGGCACTTGTGTGCGTGCGTTAAACGTCACTTAACCTAAGGCCAGGCGCCCACTGATGTGGCGGAGGTGTGGCATCTGCTAGTATGTCAAAACACCTTTTCGATGCTCGCCTCACGCCACAAGACATTGACTCGATGATTTGACACCTCAGCCACATCAGTGGGTGCCTCGACTAATACCTAGTGATCCTCATGAGCCTGTGCACGCTGCTATAATTGTTTTGTCTTTTTGACTTTTACTGTGAGCCGTGTTTAGGTGTTGTCTCACTCACTCTCACAGGACGCTTGAAAACATGGCTCACAGTAAAAGTCAAACAATTTATAGCGTGCACAGGCTCATAGTAAGAGATATGCGGAAGCAGCCATTTTTGAGGCAATCGTGCAGTGAGAGCTATCAAATCTGAGCCAACCGTGCCAATTTTGCACTGCGGCAAGTGTTATCAGCTTCTGTGAATAAAATAAACACCGTTGCCAGATCGTTGAATCGAATTTCCGCATGTCTCTTGCTATGAGGATCACTACTAATACCCAAGTAACCACAAGCATTAGGCAAGGCGCCCACTGATGTGGCGGAGGTGTGGTATCACATACCATGTCAAAATATCGAGTCAAAGTCTTGTGGCGTGAGGCGAACGTCGACAAGGTGTTTTGACATGCTAGCAGATGCCGCACCTCTGCCACATCAGTGGGCGCCTGGCCTTATATTATTGCACTTGTTCAACCAAAAATCAACATCTTTAATGAGGGATCGCATTTATTCGACATCATTAATGCGGGATCGCATTAATTTAACAGTTGTCAAGTAACGAAGCGTTAGATTAGCTTTAATAATGTAGCGATGTATTACCAATGCAATAATGCTACTTTAGCAATGTCTTATGGCATAACAAAAGATATAGCATTAGTTCGATCTTAGTGGGGCCCTTTTCAGCTTTAATCCAACTTCAATGATGCATGCTATTATGAACAATCTATATGCAACTAGCGAATTGAAATTGGTTCACTGTTGTAGAACCCCTTGGTCCAAAGTACACCTTGAAGCAAGCACCTAACTATACATATTTGCGCCTTTGTTTTGATTTGCTGTGTTATTTTGACAGAATATTTGAGAGTAAAAAAAAAAAAAAAAAAAAAAAAAAAAAAAACAAAAAAAAAAAAAAAAAACAAAAAAAACACCCCCAAAATAAACCCAAACTTTCCTACCAAAAACAAGCGAAAAATTCCACACGTATAAGTGACAGTCACATTTATGCCTTGTTCAGACTACAGAGTTATAACATGTTATAAGAGTCATCAAATAATTTCAATAAGAAATTCGTCATCAACACGCAAAGAAATCACTCTGCATTGAATCAACAAAATATTTTGTTGCTTTTCAATACAAGGTTTCTATTTGTTTCAATTCATAAAAAAGTTCCAAATCAATTCAAATTTTCATTCAAATCAAACCAATAATATTATTTAAAGTAATAACTGCTGTGTGATATTAATTTAAATAATATTCGATTTATAACAATCACATTGATCTTTAAATTCAAATGATTAATTTATTGTTTTTTAACAATATATTTTTTTCACCCTAAGAAATCACTCTGTTTTGAATCAACAAAATATTTTCTTACTCTTCAATACAAGATTTCTATTTATTTCAATTCATAAAAAAGTTCTAAATCAATTCAAAATTTAATTCAAATCAAACCAATCAAATTATTAAAGTGATCACCACTGTGTGACATTACTTTAAATAATATTCGATTTATAACAATCAAATTTATTTTAAACGCAAAAGTTTAATTTATTGTTTTAATAAAATATTTTTATGAGCGCACATTTCATACTGTAAGCCTGCCGAGCAGCCATATTATTATTGTTTCTCAGGACTGCCGACATGGCAAGTTGCTGCCTCTGCCTCTGGCTCTGACAGTTTTCTTATGTAAGTTTAAACATAATCTATTATAAAATAAATCTATTATAATATCCAGTTGACGATTTGGATAGGTTGGTATATAGAATCAACGAAAACTTGGTTGCAATCGAACACAAGGCAATCGTAAACAACCTCTTTCCAAATCCAAAAGAAACCCATGGCATAATCATCTGCAAATCTGGACAAGTCATCCCCGAAATTACATAATTTTTGTGGAGAACCCATCGCAGTGACTGACAAGGTCGTTAATCTCGGGCTGCTCATGGACAGGACAAATCAACGAGACGATCATAAAAGCGTACAATGTTCTGCGTACTTTTCGACGGTTCAATCCTGTACTGTCCCATCAGGTCCGACTGAAGTTGGTTTTAGCAGTAGTGGTACCTATGTTCACTTACTGCGACATCGTTTATCAACCTGGACTTACCGCGAAGCTAAAGGACATACTGCATAAATGTTTTAAAGTCAGCGTTACGATTCGTATTCAAAATGAATCGATTCAATTCAACAGCAATCGTGCGCAACGTTTTACTCGACCAGGATCGATCCATCAACAACCGCCATCGAATAAGCTGCTTCTTCTGTCAGGCTTGGGATAAAACACTAGTTCCCCGTGGACAGACGGAACGAACCAGGACCTGCTGACGGCGATTAGCAAAGGGAAAAGCTTGCTAATCTACGCAATACCACAATGGAACAGAATACATACAGAAATCAAGACGAAACCAACATTAATTCATTCGAACTAGCTTTGAAATCATTGCTTTAGGCTACACGATAGGATTGTAATGTTATTACTTTTCTGTATTTGCGATTAGATTATTTTTCCTACGTAAATTCTTTTACACTTTAATGTGTGGTACTCTTCCTTAACCTGATTAATAGTTGTAAAACTGACAGGCTTGCGTATGGTTAATAATAGATATTATAATAGATTATGATAAATGTATACATAAATATGTATTGATATAAATATCAATAATCAAATCAATAAAACACGACTTTTAGTTCAACAAATCATAAAGTTTTATTTCAATTCAATGGTTTTGTTGTATTAGTCCATCAATGTTTACCATTTCAACAAAAGCGTTTAGTTGGTTAAAGAAAACATTTTGTTTAGAACAATAAAACACGGCGTTCAATTCTATAAAGCATGCAATTTTGTTTCCATTCAACGGTTTTCTTGAATTACTTCATCACTCTTTATTATTTCAACTAATGCGTTTAGTTGGTTCAATAAAACATTTTGTTTAGAACAATAAACCACGATGTTTAATTCTATAAAGCATGAAGTTTTATTTCAACTAAATGGTTTTGTTAAATCAGTTCATCAGTTTTATTGGTCCATATTTAAACCAAAATTTTATTTGAAATGATCCGTATTTTGGTTGGTATAACTACGTATTTTTTTGCGTGAAGATATGCTTATAACATGTTATAACTGCTCAGTCTGGCAAGCGTTTTAGATTACACTCTGAGAAAAATTTCATCGTTGTACCGACAATTAAATCATGGTCAGGATGACTATCGCATATAATGGTTTCAATAACCATGAAAATGGTCGAATTTACCACGTTCATGGCATTTTTGACTATGATCATGGTAACAAGGACTATTCCGACATTATGGAAAATGTTGCATCAACTATTTTTAATGGTAATTTTGACCATGATCATAGTCGGTTCAAATTCACTATACTGCAATAGTCATCCTAACCCCCAATAATGGTAAAATTGACTATCAAATTCCTCTCTGTGTAGTTTTTATACACTAATGAAGAGTACTTTTTACGCCTTTTCGAGTATGTCAACGGTGACAAACAAATGCGTAAAAAGTAGGCACCGCTGAGAAAAGAAAATTAACTCTGCCCGTGACTTGATGCTGACGCCATTTTCAAAAAAGCATTTATTTTGAGAGCATCGTGTTTAAGTTCCGGAATTGTTTTAAGCTGTTGCAGTATAGAAAATGGAAAAAATATCCAATACGTTGGATACAGACGAATTCATAAAGTTGACAGGTAAGTTAAATATTTGCTTTCGTCAGTAATTACAAATGTTTAACACTGTAAAGGTTGTACGGAATCAAATTGCACCACTTTTAAATGGCTGTAACTTTTTACCCGTTGAGTATTTTGTATGGAAATTTTGGGTGGAATTAGCTCAATTCAGCACGCTGTGTAAGTTTCTCTAGCAGATGTGCAATCGTTGCGAAGATGGAGTCGGAAGAACAGCAGTGACGCAAAGAAATTTTGCGAACGTACCTCGAAAATCCGGATCTTTCTCATCGTGCCTTCAGCAGGAAGCTGGGAATGGTACATTCTACGGTGTCTCGTGTCTTAAATCGGTACAACGAACGTTTGACCATCGATCGGAAAGAAAAAAGTGGCAAAAATGGATCTCCGTATAGTGTTAAGGATCACAAGTGGGTAGTTCAAGCTTTCAAGAGGAATCCCAACAGTTCAGTTCGAGATGTGGCGAAGAAACTGAATCTTACTAAAACTTGTGTGCAAGATGCGAAATAACGTGAAGAACTACACACGTACAAAGTCCAAAAGGTGCTTAATCGCGATGAACGGCAGAGTATGGTAGGTAAAACTATAGACACTGTATATAGACCGGACAACGCAAAATCATACAATCTGCCAACCCTGCAAATGTCAAAAATTTGAGCAATTGATCTGGCACCACATGTATTTGTAGAAACTTGAAGTAAACAGCGCAATTGGCTATAGAAAAGATTCGGTTTCGATGTTGGTAGTTTGTTTTGATTCCGTTTGAAAATATTCATTTCAAAATTCACGTGGTAGAATAACGTCATTTAAAGTGCTCGAATGCAGTGATTAATAGCTCAAAAACAAATTACCTCATTATCAAGCTCATAGCATATCCAAAGTTTACATAGATTCTGCTGTGTGAATTTTGTTTGAATGATGTTCTTCACTAGTTTTGATCAAATTTTTCATGCGCTATTGCTAGAACACGTCGCATTTGTAAGTCGGGTCATGATGCAGTTCATCGTAGATTGCGTTCAAGTATCATCCGATGCTGAGGGCCAGCAGGATGCAAGAGGTTTTCCGGTATAAACTTCAAGTCTTTCCGCTGGCCATTTTCTGGTACTCGTAATAACCTCAAATAATGTAGCCATATATATAGCCTCAACAACAGCTAAAATGGTTTGTACTACAATTTAGGGACTTAATGTATCATTTGCAAAAACGATAATTGTAAGTGCTGTGAAATACACGTTGAAATGGTGGTCCTATGCTCGGCACTGTGTAGAGAAAGAATTTTGTTCATTATTAGTAATCCAAACAATAAATAATACACCGAAAATACTTAAATTTACTGAATATGGATGTAGAAAATCCCTTATTTGTTCATAATTGGCTTTTGTCAAAACAATACCCACTCCCACCCCCCCCCCCCCCCCCCCCAACCCCCCTCCCCCAACCCCCCACAAAAAACCCCCCCAAAAAAAACCCAAATCCCCAAAACCAACAAAAAAACAAACAAAAAACTATTTAACATTTTTTTCCCCAAATCGCTTCCATATTTTTTTCCATTTTTTCTCCCCTTAACAAACATCCCATATAATACATCAATTTTGCACAGAGGCTGAATATCTTGACAGGTAAGCCAAGTTTCACGTACCCTCTTCAAAATTGTAGATGTCGCACCAGTAGCGTTTGTTTACGCATCCTCAGGGTCATCCTTTACAAACGGAACTTTTTTTTACCATTGAAAACCATGTTTTTGTTTCTTCTTTCATGGATGCAAAAAATCACCAAACTAATTTCCAACGCAACATTTGAATAAGGCGTATGTGTAAAAAGGGTTCAAATTCAATACTAAAATGGAACAATTACGAACTGGAAACAATTATGATTATTATTTGATTGTGAATGTAATTGACCGTATACACAAATATTGGAGGGACATGTGCAGTTTGTAGCTAGGAAAGCTGGTGATTAATGATTAAGGTGTCAGCGTCATCTTTGATATTTATGCGAATTGGATGAGGCGTTTAAATCGGTAGAAGCAGGAAAAATAGGTTAACTTCAACAATAAATCGAATGAGTGTGAACGCAGCTAACCGTGGGTCATTTGCTTTAAAATTTGCAGAAAAATTGAGAATTTGCAGTGCTCACTTTTCGGAAGCTGACACCAAGTCAGAAGTAAAAAAACGTGTATATATTACTTCAAGAAAAAATAGTTTTGACAGAACCAAAATTTTTTGGGTACACCCGAAATAAAACTAAAATAAAATGTTTGAATTCATTTTTGAGATACGATCTTTTCATATGTTACTTCCAGATAAACTAGTTTTGACAGAATCAGAGCACCACAAATTTTCGGGTACACATATTTAGTACTGAAGCCGTCATATTGTCAAGCCTGTGATTTTGCATTATATCACGGAACGGAAGGGCAACTTAGAACGATTCAATGACACGAAAAGTGAAAAATTTGGTTGTGTAAAAAGTATCTCGATTTTATTTGTTTCCACTCATTCTATTTTTACAGTGTTGAAGAAACGTCATATTAACTGCCATAAGTGGTATCACAGTATGCTCTGGTTACGTGAAGAAAAAACAACAACACTTCATTTTGTGATTTTTTCCATTTAGTTTTGTGATAATCTCACAAAAAAATACTGTTACTACTTACACCTTTGAATTGTTGGATGCATTTCTACTATCTGATGGAATAAATGTTTGGAGCACACGAACATATGATTGCTATTATAAACACTCGAACCAGTAAACGAAAACCAATTCTGCCTGTTTTCAAATTCCCTAGAAGTACGAATTCTCAAGTGAATTATTTTTAATACATTCAGCCAGTGCAAAAAAAGAAATATTGTTGGATGCTGATATGCTAAATCAATTAATATATAATAGCATATATTTCCTCGCATTATTCTTTGTTTTTCCGTGCTTCTGTCTCGAAAAAATACCTAGAGAAATGTCATAACAACAAAAATCAAGGGCTCTAAATCACACACATAAGGTATACCAAAAACGCAGATGACGTCACTATAATAACCAGTTGGGAAAACAATTCGTGTGCAATATAGAGAACGGTGAATAAATGTCAATAGATCTCTATCTCTTGTTGTACAGAACCGCGATTCGCAGTGTAGCAAAAACTGCTAGTATTTTTAAGTATCTTCATTTCAATCTTATATTTTGCTATATTTCGTTCTAGCGTTGTTGAATGTTAATTATTTTGTTCAGCCCTTTTTTTTCCATAGACAGAATTCCTTAAAACGTTATATGAAACATTTGTAGATCATTTAAGCTACGACCATGCTAATATATGAAACTTTCTTTAATTTCAATACAGCAGTTGCTGATCAAGAAAGTTAGACACTAAAAAGATTAAGTGACAGTTAACTCCCATACAAAGTCTCTTAGAGGGGTGCATGAATACTGTTTTTTTTTTCAAATGCAATCGCACTTGTACAGAATATTTCCTGTATATTAAAATTCATAATATTTTGGAAATACTCAAGCTTCTTAGTCAAAGGAATGTTGAGATTTCGTTAAAATACCATATACCATATACGTTCAAATTCCATTGTTTTCTTAAACGAGTTGATTTGATATCGTATGCGATTGAATTTGTAATAACAAATTCGATTTAAAAAGCTTAGCGATGTATATCCGATTTAGTTTGTGACGCAGTACGATGAATAAATGACCCATCGTATATAAGTCGAAAATGTGCACTCATTACGATTTAACTTTAACTTAACACGATAAAGGCCACTATTAATTGCGATGTTGACTTAAAATATAGGAATATATGATACTATTTGAACACTGTTATACGACTTGTGGTTTTCTGGGTCAGCTGTCAAAGTGGTTGAATGAAACAGCACTTCTCCAGATGCTTAAATGTGATATAGATCACTTCACGGAATGTATTAACCTCACTTATTTGACAGTACCCCTACCCTAATCATATTGTAACTAAAAAAATATATAAATTTGGGAAGACTTCAGTGCAACACACAAATACGAGATAGAATTACAAAGTTTAGGGGCCTACCCCGAGGTAACACTGTAAAACGACGATTACACTCTACACACCGAACAAGGTGGTTAAAGAAACGACTGAACAACAAATTTTAGGACCTTGAAGAGGAAGACACGGCAAGTCAATGGGCAGGATTTTAGTGCCGATGGTGTTGGTGGTACTACCATGACGAAAGGAGCGGACGGCCATCGGGAAGGATAATCCAACGCAAAACGGAAGGAAGAAGCGGAAGTGAACGATGAGACCGCTAATGAACGCTAAACAAATAAACAGAAACTAGGTAGGGGTCAGCCAATAATCCCCTGACCTGAGAATACATAATGTCAAAGTTAAACAAAGATGACACTTGCTCATGTATAGCATATCACAGTAAGGGACAGGCTTGACGTCTTCTGAACTGTTTTAATTAAAAAGTTAAGTGATTGAAGACACATCAAAAGTCCTCTAGACTATCATAACAGTATATATATTTTATTCAAACTAGAGACATGTTAAACGTCTCTTGAGACGGTATAACAGCGATAACAGCTATGGGACGGAGACATGTCTCCGGTTCCACACAAAAAAAGAAGATATTTAAGTTCAACTATAAATCCTCTAGTCAAAGATAAGTCAAACATCTCACAACTAAGAAAAAGTATCGCAAGAAACGGTAGTTTCCTCCTGAGCAAGGAATTCTGCGAGATGAAAGTGGCAGGACAGGCGGATAATCGGAACCGCGTGATGGAAAAGACCCAGAAGATGGAAGTTAACTGGACAGATGACGAATGACGATCGGTGCTACCATACTGGAAGTCCAAGAACACCTGCCCAATGACTGGTCGAAAACGACGACGAAATATAGTAAAAATTGAAGATGCGGCGTGGATAGAGATGACCAATCAAGGATGCGGCAAGGTTGGAGAATACCTCGGGGGTGCAGGATCACACAGTTAGAGCAGGGAACACTTTCCGTTCGGTATTATGGCAACTTTTCTAGTAGCCCTAAAAACTAAATTAGAGGGGGGTATTGCAGCGCCTATTTTTCCGCATAAATGCAGCCCTCAGTGTTTGTGACCCTTACAGGTTCGCGTTTTGCTAAGGGAATCATGCGCGCGCGATTATCTGTCTGACCACAGAAAACGAACCCACCGGTAGGTGCATGAGTAGCAAAAAAAAAGGAAAAAAAAAACAACCCGCGAGAACAAATAAAATATAAAAACATTCCTCATGGTCGCGGTTGAATTTTAGTTCGATTCTGCAAAAATTCGGGCATCGACCGAAAAGTCCATAGGTCGCGATGAGAATGAGTGACCAGAACCCGCGTTTTGGCGAGAGGGTGTTTTTGAAGAACATGGCCAGAGAGGGCCCATATTTAAGCGCAAGTTCGAAAAATAACGTGTGATTCGGTGTTTTTAAGTTCTAAAAGCAGCATTGTTACGCTGCTCATTGAGTCCGCGACGTTAGTATAGGACGGTGCCAGTTTGGATTTTGGCAAGTGTAGTTTAAAATTTATTTCAGTGTTAAATGCCAAACAAAACTAAAGAAAAATATTGGAACGGCTTTTTTTCATAAGTGTATTAGTTAATTGATTAGATCAACGCAAGACCTCCAGAGTTTATACATATAACTTTATTATCGAGAATTAGAAGGACATTAGTGCAACTCATTCAAAGAAAATATATATCACATTCTTGTGCGCGAGTGGGGGCTCCGGATTCAACCGTTCATTAAAAAAAGTGACAGTGCCTTCCCGCTCGGACCCGTTCACGGGAAGCTTGTTTACTAGGTGATAGAATTCAAAACGCTCAAACGAAAAGTTTTCATTCGCTTTTTCTGTACGATTACGTAAAAATATGTACGAATGACGTAAAAGTAAGCACTTGTGTATGTTTTCCGGCTATTTTATTTCAATAGTAATAAATTTAGAGCACAAAATCTCAAACCGATCTTGCCGAAAATATTGTAAGTCCATATAAACAAGCTCCCTGAACTGTCAAAACTATGAAAAAATCGATGTACATACACATCCAATTTATAATTCACACAAAAGAAAAGTCAAAGAAGTCTATTTTAGATCAAATCATTAAAAATATCTATTTATTTATATTTACATATTCGTTCTACGAGGAACAAACCTTCATGTAAGTACCTTGCTACTTTATACTAGCAGGTCTGAAAATGTTGTCTAAGCTTGGAGCAGATTAAATTATTTACCGTGTAAAATGTGTGACTTCAACCGCAAGATGTCGCGACTAAGAGCACTCAAAATGCATCGTTATTTGTCGTTCAAGATATACTTCCGTTCTGTGATTATATTACGATATAAGGGCATCTTCAACGGCGATCCAAATCGTGGATTGGATTTATTATTTTAGACCAAACGCAAAAACATCGCTGCACCGGTGTTGTAAATTTTGTTTTATACTAGATCTATTTTGCATCATTTTAAAACTGGTATACGTTTTGATCTATTCTTGCAACACAGGAACAAGAATAATGCCGTTCCAAAACACTACACGCTACATGATAATACCAATTATTGAGTAAAATTTCAGCATTTACTAAACAATAATTAAATTTTATTGAGTATATTCTGAGGTATATTTGTGAGCCGAAAAGTAACAGTGTTTGCTGCGTGTGATGCTGGCGGCGTACAGAAACTTGTGTTGCTCGCCTCGGATGCTGATAATTACCTCAAGTTGCTCCCGGTGCTAGTGAATTGCCTTTTCGTTTCATTACTAAATAACGAATGCTTGTCTTAGTTTTTTTTACAGTCACTGCATTTTCCGGAAAACGCTGACTAGATCAAAATGTGGAGGTTCCGCGATTCCAAATAGTATTTTGATTGCTCGGAAATGAAAAGTAATGAAGTCTTCAAAGTAAACAATCGGTTTATTGATAGATTGGTCATGATAAGCACTTGCAAATAGCTCCTACAGATAAATTTTGGAGAAGCCGCTAGTCGACTCTAGTTGTCGCATAATGTCCAGGAACACCTCCCTTGGCATGCGGAAACGCAGAAAGTGCTTCTCGTTGTAGGTTTGCATGTCGCTAAAGTAGTCCTGGAACAGCTTCTGATGACCGGAACGGAAATCACGTTCGACGTTGGGGCGTCATCCAGGCCGTGACCCTCTCCGTTTCGACTCTTGTTTATCCGCTGCCAAACTACAAATCAGCATTATCTAATATCGTTTTAATGAAATGTATGCATTCACACACTCACCTTCAGCCAAACGAAAGAACAAGCATTCCTTGTCGTCAGCTAACGACGCACTACCCAAGTAACCATGAAGCTCTATATAGATACATCAATTTTGCATTATATTACGATATTAGTTTATGGTATAAAGCAGTCTAATCTTACATGCGTCCTTAAAGTAGAACTAAAGTCGAAAAGGGCCCCACTAGCGCACATGCTTTATTGAAGCCCGAGAACAAGTATATTTAGGGGGGCTTAGTTACTTTTTCAGCAGTTGAATTACTGCTTCTACTGAAATGTTTTATTGCATTTTAAAAAGCATATATAGAGCTTGGGATATTTTGGAAAAAAAAACTACAAAAATGTATGTAATGTTCTTCTATTTGAATTCATTTCCTCTGTTACGTTTTATTTAGGGATATTATGTCATATTATTCATCTTCGCGTAACATTGATGGGATTAATTTTTTATAAGCTCACATGTGTTTCCTACATCGGGATTCGAACCAAGGCTTCTCACGACTGATCGATGAATGCCGGTTGCGTTAACGCTCTTAGCCAAGAGATCAATGGAATTATGTAAGACAACTGCATAATATAAAGGAAGCATACCTGAAGCATACCTTCTTTGTCGTTCTATAAAAACACATTCATGCAGCTAATTTTAGATTTTTCTTGCTAAACACGTCGTTGAGACTGCGATACCGAAACCTTTTATCAGTGCAAACCTCAACCCGATATGAATTACAAATGAAATCATACCCACCACCGTTCATCACACAACAAGCCGGCACAATTTTGATACCCGAGCCGGTTGAAACTGGATCATAAAAGAAAATGATATATCATATATATGAGAATGAAGATTCTTAGTTGAAAACACAGCTCAGTCCTCTGAATATTAACAACCAGAAAAATATGCAGCTCCCCATAATGCAGCCATATTTTTTGCTAAAATTTTAGAAACCAAACATTCTGCTGCTAAGTCCAAGGTTAAGGAGAATGAAGAGGACGATTCTGGATCTGACATGCAGCCCAGCTCGATCATATGTTTCTCATTTCTAAAGTCAAATTGGAAAATGTCATCCAGATGATACTGCACCAATGCTACTTTTTAGCTAGCAATGAAGCATTTATTGAGATAATGCAATAATGCATCATTTGATGCGTATTTAACGTTAAGTTGTTTGTAGAAATATAGTAATGCATCATAACATTTTTAATGTAAAGGTAATGCAACATAGCATGGGAGTTGTTGAAAAAATGTGATATGGCATTACTTTTGCTGATAGTCGGTCGAATTAGTGTTATGATATAATGCTTGTGGTTACTTGGGTAAATAAAAAATAATTTTTTAAAACAAACAACAAAAAAAAAATATCTCCCCGATGACCCCCCCCCCACCGCCCCCGCCATCTCTAATACCAATAACAGATTCTCCCCGAATTTTTTTACCACCCCCCAACCCACCACCAAAAGCCCCGTCTTCGTTTCCCCCCCCCAAGGGAGGTGTTCCTGGACATTATGAATCAACTAGAGGCTTCTCCAAAAGATACATTTGGAGCTATTTGCAAGTGCTTATCATGACCAATCTATGAATAAACCGATTTTCACTTTGAAGACTTCATTACTTTTCATTTCCGAACAATCGAAATACTATTCGGAATCTCGGAACCTCCGCATTTCGATCTAGTCAACGTTTTCCGGAAAATGCAGTGGCTGTAAAACAAACTAAGACAAGCATTCGTTATTTAGTAATGAAACGAAAAGGCAATTCACTAGCACCGGGAGCAACTTGAGGTAATTATCAGCATCTGAGCAACACAACTTTTTGTCCGTCGCCAGCATCACACGCAGCAAACAATGTTACTTTTCGGCTGACAAATATACTCAATGAAATTGAGTTATTGTTAAGTAAAAGCTGAAGTTTTACTCAATAATTGGTATTATCATGTAGCGTGTAGTGTTTTGGAACGGTATTTTTCTTTTTCCAAATTGCTGCAAAAATAGATCAAAATGTATACCAGTTTTAAAATGATGCAAAATAGATCCGGTATAAAAGAAAATTTACAACACCGGTGCAGCGATGCTCTTGGGTTTGGTCTAAACAAATAAATCCAATCCACGATTTGGATCGCCGTTGAAGATGCCCTAAGTGTGTACTGCACACAGAGAGGAATTTGATAGTCAATTTTACCATTATTGGGGGTTAGGATGACTATTGCAGCATAGTGATTTTGAACCGACTATGATCATGGTCAAAACTACCATTAAAAATAGTTGATGCAACATTTTCCATAATGTCGGAATAGTCCTTGTTACCATTATCATAGTGAAAAAAGCCATGAACGTGGTAAATTCCACCATTTTCATGGTTATTGGAACCATTATATACAATAGTCATCCTGACCATGATTTAATTGTCGGTACAACGATGAAATTTTTCTCAGAGCAGTAGTAATCCTACACTGGTAAAAAAACAAATAATGAAAATATTAATTCGAAACTATACCTTTTATGTGTTACCGTCACATATATTCCATATCAAATCAAATAATTTTTATTTGTGTTGCACTTGCAACGTATTATCAACACTCAATATGCAACTAGCGATTTGAAATTGGTTCACTGTTGTAGAACCCATTGGTCCGAAGTACACCTAGAAGCCAGCACCTAACTATACATATTTGCGCCTTTGTTTTGATTTGCTGTGTTGTTTTGACAGAATATTTGAGAGTGTGTTCGTGTGAGTTCATTATTAGGGGCGCATTATTTAGCTTGGGACCGAGCTTGGGACCGATGTGCTAGTACTGACTGAGCCAAGAAAAAAATCGTATTTGTTTGGGACCTACTGGTCTGAGAGTTAGTCTATGGTATTGTTTTGATACATATTTTCTATTTTCAAACCCAATGAAAAGTATGTGTCTCACCTTATGACTAATAGTTATTAGATTTGACACATACTTTTGATGTGGTTTTGGATTGAAAAAAAGTCAAAATGGCGCTCGAATGATTTTGATCACTGCATGAAATGAATTTAAGTGGTTTATCAGGTATATATGGTATGTTACTTGATGTATGTAATTTTTGAATGAGCTATTTATTTATAGAATGCGGTATATATTTAGCAGAACTCCAGAAAGAGGAATGTGGATGGAATATTCCAGCGTTTGACCAACTGGAGATGAGACTAAGTGAGTGTAAATATTTGGTAAATCTACTATATATAATAATTATATAATCTATTGCAGGGATAACGGTTTATGGGATTCGAAGCGGTTGAATTCATTGATCTCTTCGCGGATAAAAACAATCATAACATATGTATAAACTTTAACAGGTAGTTCCAATAAAAATTATAAAAAAAATTGTATGGTGTTTATCCAAATGTCTTAATGAGGTTTATATAATGGAACATGGTTATTATCAAAATGAGGGATGGAAATCATAAGCTTGACATATACTTTCTATAAAGAAGGAAATATGATTTTCATCAAAAAGAGGAATAAAAATCATAAGCTTGACACATACTTTCTATATAGAAGGAAATATGGTATTCATCATAGTGAGGTATAGTTGCTATTGGAACTTCCCCTTAAATGTTATAAGCATATCGATTAGATATTATTTGTAAATCGTTATGGCAAAAAATTATTAGATTTTCAAATACATTTGTTATGATTATTTTTATCCGTGTACCCCCAAAAATAAATTAATTAATAATTTTTTTCTTTATTTAAAATAGGACCCCCCCCGCAATAGATCCCCTCCCTTTTAACCAATTTTTCAAACGGCTTGATGAATTCCAAATCCGTTTTGTTTCATTTTGTGCGGGTTTTTTTTTTTTTTTTTATTTTTGTTCCTCTTCCCCCCGCCAAAAAAATTAAAATTTTTTTTTGAATTTTTTTTCTGCAATTTTGTGATTAGTTTGAACGCCAACCTGATAGTAAGTCTATTTTTCAAGTCGCGCAAATACTGCTTCATGTAATTATATTAAGATAACGAAAGAGATATTCCAGCAACTTGTAATATTTATTGCGAATACGATTAGAGATGAGAAACTGTTATGTCCCAAAGTGCGATTCTAAAAACAAATTCAATCCGAAACGAGCGATGTTTAATGTCCCAATTAAAGTTAGTAAAGCCGTATTGTTTTAAAATGCTTTTTAGAAAATTGTAATTCATGATTTTAGAATCCCACTCTTTTCCGCAAATGGCAAAATATACTACCTGTACATCATCGTCCATTGAAAGAGTTCGATAGGATATGTGAACAACATTTTCGAGAGGAAGATATCCTTCGATACTGGGAACATACTATCAATGGAACAGTGGAACGAATGGAGCGCCACAAACCGGCACTGAAGCCAAATGCCGTCCCAGCATTCGTGGAAGTAGAACCTGACGAAATGTTAGATGAAAGCAACATGTCCACTTCACCCAAGCGGAAATATCGGAAAAGAAGTGATCGTCAGCCCACCGACAGGGTAAGTAGAATTTCGGGTATCTAGTTGATGGAATAATTAATTGAACGATTCTTAATCTAGAAAATACGACAAGATATTGATCTATCTTTGGAAGGCAGCAGTATTGAGCAAGTGACATTGAATTCAGATGCCAGCGCTTTACACTTTTCTATACAAGGCGTCAGCGATGTTATTAGTGACCAAGCTGTTGAGCAAAATATTTTGGTTCAACTAACCCATCCTGAATTCGAAACATTATTCGATGAGGTGTACGAGGTAGAATTACCCTCGACACTATGGGGGATTCATCGAGATCTTGAGAAAACATTTATTTGTTTTTCGGAATTTAGTAAGGACACCATGAATGTTCGGAAGTACCTTTACATAGACCGATACTTGCAATATCGGATGGCCGTTGGCCAGCGTGTCATGAAACGAGGAACCCTCCGCAACGGCTCCACCGAGTCCATCAGTGAATTATTAACCAAATTGGATGATGTTAAAATAAGGAAAGTGATAATTAAGGGAAGCTCTTCGGTGTTTGCTGATTCATGAAGCTATCGTATTTTTTAAGTGTTCTGTCAACATGTACTTTTTATATATTTTATTTTTATTTTGCGATCAAAGAATTCCCTTGCTGCAACTTTTCAAGTTCCAACTGCTTCATATAAGCGAGAAAAATCGTCCACAAAAGACTGCACATACTTACGAAAGGAACGCGATTTTTCTCGGGAATCACTGAAAAGTTGAAAGTTTGTAGCACGGGCCAAATACATATAGCAACCTGAAAATGTAATCATCTGTTTATTTTTACCCTAAAACCATTCGAAATATTCGCTTGCTTTGTACGTTGGTGGGACTTTTGCTTTAACTTCGTTGATCGCCTCTTCGACTGTTTTGGATTCAAGTATACTCATGCCGAAGTAGAAACATGTCATCGCTAAAGGTGTATAGCTGATTTGTTCTGTAAGGGCCTGTGGAGGAAATATGCAATCTGGAATGAGTACATTGTCGAAATGGTTGATAATGTTCTTACTTTAGCTATTGCTGATCTGAGAGTCTGCGCTGGCCACATCATGGATGCCAGTCTAATCCAGCAGTACAGGCTTGGTGCAACGATGAATCCCCCATACACAAAAAATCTGAAGCATTTCATCCAGTCCATGTCCCCTGAAATAATTAGTACAGATGTTTGTACACAGGTAGACAAAAAATTGTTTGCCAATATTTCATGTTTTTTACCCTTCTTACACCAAAAGAAGGGTAGCTTGAAAACTCGACTTTTTATCCGAGACCCGGAGGGCCGAGTGTCATATACCATTCGACTCCGAGCACATGTCTGTATGTGTATGTGTGTGTGCGTTACAAATAATGTCACATCGGTTTCTCAGCCGTTTGTGAATCGATTTCAGATATATTGGTGGCAAATGCAAAGCTACAACATTCCCATTGAACGCTATTAATTTTTTTCATTCGGACATGTCGTTACGGAGATATGAACGAAACGGTATTTTACGGCGTATTATAATAGTAACCAAACAGTGCAGTCTCTGATTACAAGGCATTCAAAGTTTATTAGTTTATTGCCAACACTCAACTTAGCGGTATTGTTCAATTTCCTCAGTTGTTTATTGAGGGCTTTCGATGCGGGTTCCATTTTTACATAATATAAGTAGGTATGTGGTCAGTACAGTGGAGTCAAGAAATGTTGCAATGTTGCCACTAAAATCTATATAAGTTAAGCTTAGGAGGCTCGTGTGTAGTTTCAACAAGAGTGGTATTGTGAAAATAAACAGTCAGTCTCAATTTTCCCACGATGATGTTTTGTTATGCAGTCGTAAAATGGAAGCTCCAATTAATACCTAACATTAAGCCCCCAGTGCAGAAGTCATCTCCAAGCAGTATGCAGGGGAGCTTGTTTACGTGGACTTAGAATATTTTCGGTAAGATCGGTTTGAGATTTTGTGCTCAGAATTTATTAAGCTTGAAGTAAAATTGCCGGAAAACAGACACCAGTGCTTATTTTTACCTCATTTCCTGAATTTAATCGTTCGGAATCCGGAAAAAGCCAATGCAAAATTTCGTTAGAGCGGTTCAAATTCTAACACCTTGTAAACAAGCTACCTGAACTTTCAAAAAAGCAGGGGGTGCGACTCTATCTCAGATGCAGGATATTTTTTGTTATGCTTTTGTGCGATTTGTAGAAAAATCCAAAACTACTCAATAAAGACATTTTCAGCAAAATAAAAATTAAATAATAATAATGCCCCTATTGTACAGTTTTGGATTTTTCTTCCATCATACAAAACAAAAAACACCTTTACAGGGTACCCTGTCAATCACTTCAGGGGTAAAAAAATCAAAGTCCCCCCCTTCGCCCCCCCTTGCTACTATACGACATGTTTTTATGCAAAAAATTGCCTTCCAACTTTTTTTTTATGCTGTCACTGAATTTCAGCTTCATGTTTTAAAATTAACTATAAAATTTCCTAATGTAAAACATGAAAAGGTACCCGGGTACCCTGTCGGTCACATAAGGGTTTCCCAAGATCCAATCTTTGGGACAAACAGAACGTCGAAAACCTATACAGAGAGGTATTTAAACTATACACTGCACGAAATATTTAGCGAAACGAAAGCGGTGCGAGAATAAATTTGAGTCTTATTGTGTTGCCTTTTTATGAACGACCGTTGCGAAAGTGGCTGGCTAAATCAAAATAGGAACGCTCTCTGTCATCAAAATATTACCCAGATATGAACCCACCGGTAGGTATGGTCTAACTAGATTTCAAAAGAATGTGTAAATTACCAAACAACATTCTTAGGGATGACATTCAGGCCTTTGATGAAGTCTATGTTGTCAACTAGTAGTACTGAAGACAACTCCAAGAAGTATTGCAACAAGAGTATGCATAATATTTATTATTCATTCAGCGGATGATATTTCTAGACAACCCTCAATTGCAATGGTGTGCCTATGTTGGCTACTTACAGCATTGCAGTATCTTCTAACAATTCTCCTAAAAGTTTGAGTTAGAATGTAATGAGGTCCCATTTTCAAGTGTTTTATAAGGATCGGTCAGTCAGGTTGTCTCATGCCAATTGCGCTCATTTTACAGCCATTGCTAAATTGAATTTACCTTAGTTTTTCGATTATCCATGCTGTACAGTTCTATTTAAACATACATACCATCTTCTTTCCCATTACATACGGCTTACGGTTTCCATAATACTTCCCGATTTGTAGAGTTTTACTTGGGCAGCATTCAGCTCTTGAAACTCGGAATGAACACTCGTTGCCTCACGGTGATACCTAAACCGCGTGCGGCGCTGGCTGATCATCGCATGAATTCCACAACCGCTCGCGTCCATGCAACCATTATTACAAAACCTCATGCAGACCAGGGGGTGCGAATCCTTCTAAAATGCAGGATTTTTGTTTGTTTTGCTTAAGTGCGATGTGCGCATGCTTAGTAGATAGAAAGATTGATTTTGAAGAAGATGTTAAAGATTTACTGCAAAAAGATGCAGCACAATGCAAGTTGATGGATTAAGATTCACAAGCTGAAACAAGATTTTTCAAAGATTGATTCGCTAGCGTGGGATTTTTCGATCATCTTGAATCTGGGTTTAGATGTGTCGCACCCCCATATGCAGACCAAGGTTAGTATGAAAACGTGGAGGGAATGGAGATTTTAGTATTTGATGGCATGCAGGGTGTATGTGAGATTATTGGTGATATTCTCACAACGACTCTTCGTTTCTTTGACTAAAAAGTTTGAGTTACTCTAAACTAACCATGAAGTAAAAAAAAACCAACACACTCAGATTTTTTTTACAGAAACCTGTAAAATTTTACCGAATTCTCAACAGCTGAACGTTCGATAATCTGATTTAACGGATTTTGGTAAAACTTTACCGAAATCCGGTAAATTTTTACAGATAACTGTAAAATTTCACCAAAATCCGTTAAATCGGATTACCGAACGTTCAGCTATTGAGAATTCGGTAAAATTTTACAGATTTCTGTAAAAAAAATCGAAGTGTAAAAATCCCAAAACATTTCTTGGCTAAAACCTCATTTACATCCTACTCTACAACTTGGGATCTAGTTGCCTTTCCAAACTTAAATATATTTCAAATAAGAACTAATTTGAAACTTTGAAAAGAACGGGTCTACCTCCTATCAAGCGGGTTTATTTTTATTTGGTATATTTACCATCCCATCGCCTCGCATTACAGCCGATTACAACCGACTTGCCGTCTTTGAACTTTACAAATAAGGAGGTAATACGAAAACAACGACCGTATGCTATTGTATGTGATTCACCCAACACTGCTACTGAGATAAGCTACATGGATAGGTTTATTCTATTGCTTCTAATGGTGTTTCCTAAGCTGGCCCATGCTTGTCATCGTCAGTCTTCAGTTACACTTTTCTGTGACTATGTGCTTCATTTCGAACAGTCAGATAATCACTCTGATCATAATATTCACCGCTTTGGAAAATATTGCAATTACATCCAGTCATTAACACATCAGTCAATAAGTCCCAGGCCTAACTACCAGATGGCGCCACTAATAAAATATCCATATGATTTTTCAAAAGTACCAACCTTCAAAAGATTACTGTCAAAATTTCATGATTTTTATTTTTTTTTTATTTTTTTTTAATGGTTTTTGTGACGCGATACCACTACATTATTTTATTTTTTCGCTTTAATATATTTTTTATATTTTTAAAAACAAGGGGTTCAAAAAAATTTTTTGTTTGGTTATATAATATTTTTTTTTTGGGAAAAAAACCGCCCAACCCCCACCTTCACTACAAAAATGTTATCCGGCCCCCCCCCCCCCCAAACCCCCCCCCAAACCATGGTTTGCCAATTTCAAACGTGGTCGTACCGGGGGGCTAGTCACTCTGCCACGTTGTGTTTGTGTTTCAGTGTGTCAGAAGGTGTTTCTGTGTTTCAACTTATCTGTCAATACTACAATCGAAAATTTATGCTTATTGGCAACCATGGACCTTTTTGGCGGTTAATTCACGCACACTTATGCATCATTTAAATCACATGAGTGCAAGTGAGAGGGGAACAAAACAGTGAGAAAACAAACAATCGATTCGTGTAAGTGGTGCCAGATATGAATTTATCTTTCATGTGGTGGCGAGTGTGTTTGAAGTGTGGCGGATTGTGTTTTTTATGTTTGTGGTAACACAAGGTGGCCGAGTGACCCGTCGCCCCCCCCCCCTACCCGCTACCCCGCCGCCCCCCAAGGCCACCACAAAAAAAACAAAAAAACCCAAAAAACCACCAGCGCAAACCCCAAGAGAAAATACAAAAGAAAGACGACACCCAGAAAGCACAAAAAAAAAAAATTAAACCCAACAACACACACAAATAAGAAAAAAAAAGGTGTTTCCCAAATGGAGCCCCCGCTCACCCCCCCCCAAAAAAAACAACAAACAAAAGAAAAAAAAAAAAAAAGTTTATAAAAAATTCTCCCAAAAAAAAAAAAAAAAAGGCGCCACAACACACCAAAAAAGAAAAAAAAATACACACCCCCCCCCCCCACCAAACCGCCACCCCCAGCAACGTGTACACCGAAAAAGCCGCCCAAAACGCCCCAAAACCCCAACACCCGCCCGGGAAGGAAGGCCCTTTTTTTTTGAGATGCGCATGGAATATTATTTATTGACTACTTGGAACATGGGAACACAATCAACAGCGAATATTATATCGGTTTGTTGGATCGTTTAAAGGCCGAAATCGCCCAGAAAAGGCCTCGTTTGAAGAAGAAAAAGCGACCACTGGCTCTTCGCAGTACTCAAAAAGATGCTCCGTGGCTCAGATGAGGAAGTGATTGCTAAAACTGAAGCACATTTTGAAGGTCTCGATAAATCGTTCTACACCTGTGGTATCGAAAAGCTAGAGAAACGTTGAAATGATTGTATCACTCTAAACTCTAAACTCTATTGATGAATAAAAATGAATTTTGGCAAAAAAATGTAGTCTTCCTACTTAGGCGGGAACTTTTAGTCTTTTCCCTTAGATTGAAAGTAAGAAGTCTAAGAGTGAATTGCGGCATAACCCGCCAGTATCACACCTGATGTTAGTGCCCTTATATAAATGTTCTACGACGTGGCAGTGAAATAAATGTACAGAATATGTGATACTTTCACTACTGGTCAAATTCTTGGTCTCACATGCATGTTTATAGTCTGAGATAAGCCCTTTCACCATCGACAAGGTAAAAAATTTGACCCGTTAGTGAATTTGATATCAAATTCAGTTTTTATCTTGCATTCACTTTTCTTTGAGAAAATTAGCTTTTTTTCCTTGTTTTGACAGAACATCAAGTGGAATACTCATTTTGCTATCAACAGGAAAAAATATTCACTTTTAAATTTGCTCTCACTGATAGCAGGATGAGTTTTAAAGTTCAATTCTCAATTCCATTATTTCTCATTATTTTAGTAATTCAAATGAACAATACATTTCCTGAGTCGAGCTGTAGAGACTATGCCAGACACTGTCTAGCATCATCTGACCATAGATTTTGCGGTCCCCAAACGAAGATCTCGTTTTGCGGATGTTTTTGTAGGGTTTTGTAGGCTGAAGGTTATTCGTGCCAGTTCCATATGCACCCATCGACTGACACATGATAGCAGTGATGTAGCAGACAAGAGCAGATGATTTTGGCATATACAAAGGAAAGTTCTGTAGTAACATTTTATGCAGGATTGCCTCCTGTATACTGAGCCGTATGCTTTCACAACACCCAATAGCATAATTTGCTTTGCAGAAAATTGGTACGTATTTCCTTCACAAGGTGAAGGATGCCACACTGCACATCAGAAATAATCCGTGTGTTTTCCAGGTGCTGCTTGATTCGCTTTAGGATTATTCCTTCTAGTAATTTGCTAAAAGTGGACAACAGACTTATTGGTCTATAGTTGGACGGGTGCGTTGAGCCAAACATTCGGGATGGCAATCACAACTACAAGTTTCCAACTGGGCGGAAAGTATCCAAGTCGAACACACGCGGAGAAGATTTCAGTGATGAAGATATGAGCTTTTTGAGTCAGTTTCTTGAGGACGCACTTCCGGATGTTGTCTAGGGTTGTTTTTTTGGATTTCAGGTGAATCAGCCTTGGATGAGTACCAGATAGTTGGGTGGGTCGATGTGAACGATTACAACGGCTACAGTTTCTGCATCGTCTACCATCTGATTTGAGAGTGCTCACTCGAAACTCGTGGCCAATAGCTGCGCTTTCACAGCCGGGAAAGCGATGATGTTGACTCCTTATCGCAAATGTGGGCTATATTTGATGGATTTTTGCAATGCCTTGGTGATTCTGCAGAGTGTATCTCGATCGTCGTTCAGCGTACCCAGTGTTTCCTTGAATGTACTAAAATTAGCTTGATCTTGGTTATTCCTCTCGGATCCTCCGATTCAGTGACGTTATTATGTCCTGATTTATGGGATCTCTAGTTCTGTACCACTGCCTGCGAAGTCCAATACGCAATGCGAACAGTTTACGGATAGTTTCAGTAATAGTCGCGGTTTGGTAGGTACGTTGTTGGACTTCAGCGACCTAAACAGACTCTGCATCCATAGTTGTTGTCAGACGCTCTATTGCAGCTTAAAATTTCAACTACGTTGCTCAGTACTATGACTACAGAGTCTAAGAAGTTCAAACTGGAGTGTATTTCACGTGTAAAACGAGTTAAAAGTAACCAGGTGATGGTTGGATGACAGTTCGTTCAAACTAATTGGCTTTGTCATGCCCAGCGTGTTGTTTGAGAGAGTCAGATCCAAGGCAGATGGACAACCATGATCGGTGGGCATGAAAGTGAAGGAGTCAGGGAATTGGATGGAACAGTTTCGAGTAGCTGCTTAATGACACAGTAGTATTCCAGCCTAATTAGCCTTCGAGGGGTTCCAATTGTGGTGACGGGCGTTTAGGTCCCCAACTACGAAAAATGGTTCTCCTCGTCTTGTGAGTGTAGAGATTTCGCATCGAAATTGTGTCCAAATCCATCGTCTTCTCTCGCCCCGGGAAAATAGGCTCCAATGAAGTGCAGATCTCCATTCGTCGTGGTGACTGAGATGCCAACACTTTCGTTGACCTTGGTTGGGATACTGAGCTGGGAAAATTTGACACCCTCCAAACCACAATCAGGATACCTTCTCCTCTCGCAGCGTCAGTAGAAACACGATCCAGACGAACACAAGCAAAATTTGGGTGAAGAAATGCATGCTTTTGTTATAACTAGGTTTCAGTGACGATTAATACATCTATCCTGTGGCGTTCCAAAGAAAAATCTAAAAATTCTAGGTTCTTGCTGTGAGAGGACCTAGACGCAATTATTATAAACGACACATTAAAGAACTAACTTTGTCGTTAGTTCGGACAGAGCTAGAATTTGTTTCTGCTTTGTTTCACAGTTTGACAGATGGTCAAACATTTCTCTCGCCAGGGCAACAAAATCCAACACGGAGAATACGTCTTTATTGTTATTAACATGATCTTGCAAAATATGGGCGTATGAGTCCATCCCTGAGGGGGTGGTCGACCCGACTCTGTGCGGGATGCGCAGGGGGGACGTACTTGTTGCCTTCTTCTGCTACTTTAGCATTTCAAGCTTATTGCTTTCACAATTAGCGGTTTGCTTGCTCTCAACTTAGTGTTCTAAATGCACTTCCACAGTTATTAATTAAGAGCTTTCGATGCCAAGTACCATTTTTGCATTAGTATCATTGTGTGGCAAGTTCAACCATACGCTATGCCCAGGGAGTCGAGAAATTTTTCCTTAACGAAAACCGGGACCAACGACCAGACCGGGAATCGAACCCAGCCACCTCCAGCATGGTGTGGCTTTGTAGCTGCGCCTTTACCGACTGAGCTAAGGGAGTACTTGTTGCCTGCGATCGGCATTTATTTTCTCGATCATGCGGCTGAAGCATCGGCGATAGTTGGCAGTGTGCTGGCTACGGGTCGCGTTTTCGTCGATACCCTGCAAATCCGATTTTTTTTGAGGGATGAACTCGCTCGAAAGATGCGTGCGCCGCATTTGACGAATAGTGGGAGCAGACTGCAGTTCCGCATTCCATGTCCAAATCGATGGCAACGCTGACGTTGGACAACATCTATGGGTTTTCCAACGTAGTAACGCCATTTTACTACCGTGTTGAAGAGGGCTTGGAGCTTCCACAGCTCTGATAATTTGACTGCTTCCCCAAAAAAAAAAAAAACAAAGCCCTTTTCCCCCAAAAAAAAACCTCCCCGAAAAAAAATTTCCCTTCTGTTGTAATTACTCCGTGAGCAATTAGCCCCGCCTTCAACTCAGCAATGTCATACAGCGTTAACCCCGACAACATAGTTTTCACCGGCTGCTCGGCAGCAAGTCTTTAAGTGTGGAACTGTATGTTCAATTACTTCAGTGCGTTTACGGTGTAGTGAAAGACTTTCTCTCACGCACACAGAAGTTGAACTCCTGTCATGGTCGCCTTCATGTTGTACTCGGTCTGCGCAACGTTGATAGTCGCCGTCAGCTCACGAACCTGCTTGATTATTTGGTTGATAATCGAAATAGGCGGGACTCGGATCTTTTTTTTGCCTTGGATGACTCGATTTGATCGGGTTCTAATGTCGTTTTCGGTTTTAAACCTGGGTCAGGTCTGACTCTGACTCGCAATTGCCGAACGAAAACGGATCCAGAGTCGAGTCAGTATGTTGGTATTAGTGAAAAACATAAACATAAACAAACATAAACATATTATTTTGACAGTTCATGTTTGTGTGTATTGGTGAATCCAGGTTGGACCTCGAAAAAAGTTGAGAGCGAACCTCATCGATGTTGGGTCGGATCCAGAGCGCATCCAGATCCGACCCGATTGAATAAAAAAACGTTTTGACAGCTGTTAGGGTGGACCTAGGCCGAACCCAGTTCCGCACTGGCAATAACCGAAAACGACATAAGTAGTGGTGTTTTTCTTTTTTTTTCTCCTTTTAGAACAAACAAAAAATTTTTCCCCCCCCCCAAGATTTTCCCCCCCCCCAAAAACCTCCCCCCCCTCTTCCCCCGGGGCACAGCTGGTGCAAGTTTTTTTTTTTTTTTTACACAACACCCCCCCGGGGGGTTCTTTCCCCCCTTTCCCCCCCCCCCCCCCGAGGGGAAAAAAAACAAAATCGTTGGGATTATGGTCTGCCTCAAGTACGCCCAAAAGTTCTGCCTTGACTTTGAGTGGGTTCGGAGGCTGTATTTTGTGCAGTCGGACCCGAGGGAACGGTCTACGAATTAGGATGGCCGAATCGCAAATATTTCTATTATTACAAATATTAATATAACGATAAAAATCTCGATTAAAGCAAACCGCACAGAAGTGGTTTTTTTACTTGAGTTTTAAATTTGGTTTCGCAGGAATAAATTTTTGCTATCACTTTTGATCTTTTAACCGTTTAAACGACCAAAACGACTGCAACCTTAGTAATCGTTATCAGCAACATCACAACATCATATTTAGTTTTCTATTCGACATCTGACTCTACTCGGGAACCACTTCAGTCACGTTTTTAGTGTCGAAAGGCGTTCTTCAAACATCCCTAGCTTTTGCACGCGATTACACTTGAAACGTGTTCTGCTTGAAACACGACGCATGCCTAATGAAAAACTTTGGCTGCGCGCCAAGTTCACATTCACTGCCATGACGTAGGTTTTACAGTTCGCCGGATATTGACTACAATTTTCACTGACATTGGCCCTCGCAGTAGTATTCCGTTTTTTTTGTTCTCAAGGTAAATGCAATACGATCAATTATTCACAAGATCAACACGTACTCCATTTGGTCCCAGTGATCGACTGCTGAATTAAGCATCCGGTAGGCCACAATAAACTGTATGTTACCATACCACGGGCAACGGGATATCGATTTAAGAACGCACGCGCTTGATTGAACATTATTGGTAACATTTTTCTGCTTTTGATACGGTCAATTGCACTAGGTCCAGCACTCGGAATTTCCTGCTATAATGGGTTATGATTCTTATTACGTAAACATATTATTCATTCAATTGCTTATTTGAACGGTGATTTTGCTCTGATTTTTTAACGCTGCACTCGTCATTTAGTACTTGTAATACTGAGCTGACGATGGTTCGTACCGTTCAAAATAGTGCGCATGCGGATTAAGATGAGTTAAGATTCGATATACTCGATTTCATTTTCGAAAAAAATGCAAGAGTAGTGTTTTGCAGTTAATTGCAGTGAGGTTTGCAACTCTCTCATATCTTACAAATGGACGGTGCAAGTTAATGTAAAGTCGAAGAATGGTTTTTCGTAGAATTATGTCGCTCACCACGAATCAAAGCTATAATTCATCAATGTATTATATTGGATCTCGATCATATTTTTAAAATATACCCATTGAAATAGGTATATGTTCAAAATGATTTATTAGTGTTTCAAAAGATTTTTCGTTTGTTACAGTTGACCAACGTGCAGTTTTTCTTGATTTCACCAAGCAATTGCTTCAACAATCTGAGCACATCACTTACTCCACTCGAAATATGCCAATGCTGACAGAAACAGCTATTGCTGAAAAAGACGTCACTACTAGTTATTCACAGGATACCGCTTGACAGAACACCAATGATGTTGAAAAGCATGTTTTTTTTAAAGCGTCCCGTTTACCCGATGTTCAACCTTATAAGGCAAAGATAAACCGGAAATCGATATCGTGTTCACAAATGAATAGAAAAGAGAAGTGAGATACACAAATGAATAACTTACTATCACTTTTTAAACATAAATCGATTTATAGCTAGGTCGAAAATTATTTTGATTTTGAGGACCTGTCTGTCTGAGTCGAATATTCTACTTAACCCCTCATGGAAGAGGATTTTGTCTGATTATTAACCTTAGTAACTCACGATATTTAATCAAATGAATTCATTTTTCTAAAAACATATTTGCGATGTTCCATTTCGGGGGAAGTCAGGCCTATTTGGCAAGGGAGTGTGATGTAGAATGAAAGAAATCTGATGAGCCTTAACAACAGTTAAAGTTCCGCAACCAATAAAACATTATTTTAGAATTACTCATAGAAATTTTAATCTTACCACATTGTCTACAATTTCTGATGCACGGCATCGGTGGTGTGTATTGTCCAATTATCAACGATGATTCGGTCACATTTGCTAAAACTCTTTATAATTTCAAACATTACATGTATCACATGCTCAGTTTTCAAAACTGCTATTTTTCAACACATTTTTTAAAAACTTAACAGGTAAATTTAAATATCTTTGGCTCCAAAAATCTGTTGTTTCCTTCTAGATAATAGCTTCCTGTGGAATACTAGTAGATGACTGGCTTGCCGCCGATGATGTTGCCGATCGTTGTTTCATATATGCTAGGAATGTTGTCCACAACAAACTGCATATGCTAACGAAAGGTACCCGATTGTGTTCCGGTATGAGCGTGAAATTTATCGTTTGTATTATTGGCCAAACGCAAATTCCCACCTAAAACCAAAGCACACACACACTTATGAACAATTTCGAATTAAATTTAACCAACCAGCCTTATATTACCTTATATGTATCTGGGAACTTTTTTCTGACTTCACTGACAGCCTCATCGACAGTTTTCTCTTCTAAGAGGCTCATCCCGAAAAAGAAGCTTGTCCCGGCAAATGGTCCATAACTGAACTGTTCCACTATGGCCTAAAAATTATGAAAATAAAATATAACATATATATTTTTAACATGTCTACAAATGTTGCTTGCTTTTGTTAGGCCTGCTTTCAAACTCATGGTTGGCCACATCTGACTTGATATTCTGATCCATCCATACAGTGTAGGTGCTACAAAACAGGTTCCAAAAATTGCGAAGTTCATGCATTGCCTATAATCGTATGTTCCTAAAAAGGAAAACATTGATTAGCATACTCATTTTAAGTATTTATATGATTTCACGAATTCCTTACGCCAATCCTTTCCATCTATTGTTTGCTGTATTAGGCATCCTGTTGGCCAGATAATACTGTATGTTGCCATACCTTTTACCAAGGGATAATTTTTAAATACATTTCTTATAACTGAGAGACTCATTCTTCTTCAATATGACTATCACAGCAGAGAATTTAAAACTGAATTAATGATCAAGCTGCTGCAATCTGAAACAAAAACATTATTAAGTGTTTTGTTTTTTGTCAATCAATTACGAGCCATAGTCATGAGGGCTAGGGCGCTGATTTGTCGTAATCGCCCATTTCTGTTCTATTAAGCAGAAAAAACTATGGTTTAATCTTGCACAAATCAATACTACGTTCATTTCGATGCGTTAAACCACAAGCTACAACACAAAACCTATTTGAGCGTGTTTCGTTCGTTCTTTTAGTAAACAAAATAGCGATCCAAGCGAAGCCGTTGTTTTAATAATTATCTTTCACTATTTTATCTTATTTATCAAACACAATGGTAAATTTGGAATGCAGAATAAATTTGAAAGTCACTTGTTACTGATTTGTTTGTTTAAATCCGATAATATAATATGAATGACGTGAGGGTTGGTCTTGGCACGACGGGAATTAGATCAAAAACCCTACAAATAGATACACACCATAATCAAAACAAGTTCCATTGGCTAATGCATTTCTACGTATTGTGGAAGGTTGTTTATCATCGAATATTGAACGCACGTGTTTCAGAGGTATCAATGTATAGGTGAAGGTGAGAGTGCAAACGCGAGTGAGTGAATGCACTTAATGCATCCGTAGAATATCTCTATTCGAAGGACCTTGACCTAACATTTGACAAAGTAATGCCTTTGATCTATGCTGCTAAAATACTCACCTTATATGAATAAATGCTCCTATTACAAGCTGCACTAATCCGTGTGAAGATCGCACAGCTGGAAATGTATGAAATTAACTTAAAATCTAAAGCACCATTACGACCATTACCGAGTCATCATCTACTCGTGTGACATAAGAAGATGATAATGCGCCAATGACTTCTATATAAGGGCTAGAGCAACGTACTGCTTGCTTGTGTTGGAAGCAAAAATAATGTTGACATTGCTCAGCCGACGAGTGATGACGTAACACATTCAACTTTCTATAGGCGTACATACACTCAGCGAAATAAACTTTCGATATTCTTAAGATTGCATTATGATTATATGCTAAAAGAAATCGTTATGAATTTCATCAATTTACCTTATGAAATATAATGATGTTGAAAAAATCAAAATATGGAGCAACCTGGATTCGATCCTTGAACGTTGAGGTTATGGGTCCAGTGATTTGACCACTAGTATACATCAACACTTTCGTTCATAAGTTGTACTTCAAAATACAACAGTGAACCAATTTCAAATCGCTAGTTGCATATTGATTGTTGTTATTAAGCTTGGGACCGATGTGCTAGTACCATAGACTAACTCTAAGACCAGTAGGTCCCGAACAAATACGATTTTTTTTCTTGGCTCAGTCAGTACTAGCACATCGGTCCCAAGCTCGGTCCCAAGCTTAAGAATACGCCCCTCATAATGAACTCACACGAACACACTCTCAAATATTCTGTCAAATTAACACAGCAAATCAAAACAAAGGCGCAAATATGTATAGTTAGGTGCTTGCTTCAAGGTGTACTTCGGACCAAGGGGTTCTACAACAGTGAACCAATTTAAAATCGCTAGTTGCATATTGATTGTTGGTTTTATATAAGAAAAAAAAAAAAAAACTCAACAAAAAAAAAAAAAAAAACATGAAAAGGAGCAGACAGCAAGGTGTACGTAGGAACTAGGGGTTTTACAACAGTGAACCAATTTCAAATCGCTAGTTGCACATTGATTGTTGGTATTAGCAACAGTATTAGCAACAATCAATGTGCAACTAGCGATTTGAAATTGGTTCACTGTTGTAGAACCTCTAGTTCCGAAGTACACCTTGCAGTCTGCACCTTGCCATGCGCTCTTGCGCTTTTCAGTACTTTTTGGTACAAGTATCTTTGTTTTTGTTTTGATTCGCTACACGCTAAGCTCAGTTTACCCATTATCGCAAAAAAGTGCACATACTCATTTATGGGTAAAGTTGACTTTACCCATATTTGAGTAAATTTGTATTGGAAAAAATACTCAAGTATGGGTAAGTAGTAATTTACCCATAAATGGGTATGTGCACTTTTCGCGATTATGAGTATTCTTCACCCATATTTGGGTATACTGAACTTAGCGTGTATGCTATTTTGACATAATATTTGAGAGTGTATTGGTGTGAGTTACGGTCTTAGGGGCGAATCATTAAGCTTGGGACCGAGCTTGGGACCGGTGTGCTAGTACCTCCTGAGCCAAAAAAAAAAATTCGTTTTCTTCATGACTATCCACCCGCTGGTATTAGCAGCCTTTCGCTACCAATCTGGCTTTATATCGCCCATCATCCTTTATGTTGAACACCCACATTGACTTGATTGGTTTTTGGGTTATTGTACCTTCAACTGATTTCCAGGTTTGATTACTTTCAAGAGATTTTAGCTCATCGTTAATCGCAACTTTCCATTGCTCCCAATCATCTCGATGTTTCAATTTTTCAATACTTTGAGGCACATCTCCTACTGATGATGCTATATTTGCCATTTGGTAACCCCTGAATCTTTCTGGAAGTCTTGTTTTCCTTGTACTGCGTCGGATCTCCGGTGGCACCTCTGTGTTTCCATCACTGCCCTCATCCTGCTCCTCAATTGTAGATTCATATTCACTTTCTTCCGCTAACTCCAACGGATCTGCTAAAATGGTACCTCCGTCTTAACAAATTTCTTTCTGCTGTGTTTTCCCGCTATGCAACTTTCCCACTTATAATTCCAGTTCATAACGAACATTCAATGCCTTCAACCATCTGATTTTTCAACAGTTTCTCTATTCCCGAAAAACTCAGATGTCCCAATCTTTTATGCAGATTGACAATACTTACCCAAGTAACCACGAGGCTATAATAGCTTGCATATCTAGGGCATATGCATTACGTCTAGTGTATCATTGAAGTTGGATTAAAGCTGAAAAGGGCCCCACTAAGATCGAACTAATGCTATATCTTTTGCAATGCCATAAGACATTACTAAAGTAGCATTATTGCATTGGTAATGCATCATTGCATTGATAATGCATAATTACATTCTTAAAGCTAATCTAATGCTTCATTACTTGACAATTGTTGAATAGATGTGATCCCGCATTAATGATGTTGATTTTTTGTTGAATAAGAGCAATAATATAATGCTTGTGGTTACTTGGGTACTTCTTTGCTCACCAGTGCCAACGAATCGTCATTTGTTTCCAAAGTGAAATCCAAATAATAGAGACCATCGCATACTGCCCCTTCTGCGATAACTTCGCCAAAGGCTTCAATACTAATACGATTCTCCTGAAAAGTAACTCTTTTCCCCGATTCATTTATTTTTCTTACTGAAAGAAGATTTGATTCCAAACCCGGAATAAAAAGCACATTATACAGTGTAAAGTTCTGAAGTTTATTCATGCCCACTGTCGATTTCAAAGTAATCTTCCCTTTCTTCTTACCCAAACGCTTTTCCCCTTTCTTGGCGGTTGAGATGTAGACTGGATCCACTAAAACTTCAGCATCCTCCAGCAGCTTTTCGTCGTGCACTATGTGTTGAATTGCTCCAGAATCCACAACAAAACGAACGGACTTCTTCGTGCAACACCCAGCAAGCATCGCATGCGCTTGAAAACGTTTCTTCCCCTGTTTTTTTTAATTTCGGACATTTCGATTTGTAGTAACCAGTTTCACCACAACCGAAACATTTGTTTACGTCTTTTTTGTTATTTTTGTTGAACAGGGCAGTTGTTCCAACGATCTCGGGGAATCTAAGGAAAACTCCGCGTCGAGAAACATACGTTTTATCTCACTTAACGGCTTGCTACACAGTTCATCGTTGGAGAGGACCGTTAATGCTCCACGAACATGTTGAAGACAATCAGGCATAGCAATCAACAGAGCATGCACTTTCTCACTAACCGTGATGTTTGCTTGCATGCGATAGAGTTCCCGGATAATCATATCGAATTCGTCGAATAGATTATTCAACGAAGAAAAGTTTCTATTTCTCAAAGTGACCAAACGCTGGCGCATATTTATCAACGCACCCGTTCCTACCTTCTGGTACGCCTTGGTCAGCACGGAAAAAACTTCTTTCGCGTACGTGAGACCAAGAATACGATTTAGCACATCGTTGTTTACTGCCATAACTATCACATCCACCGCTTCGATATCTTCATCCACACGACGTCGATATTCTGCCTTCCTGGCTTCTACTGCCTCTGGCGTCTCCCCATCGACTGCAATCGCACATTGCTCATCCGACGTCCGCAACAACGTATGAATCAATTTCATTCTACTCAACCGGTATTCGATTCTCCACTTCCAAGCGGGAAAAGTACTCTCCGTGCCATCAAACACGAAGCAGAGCTCACTACGCACAACATCCGAACTGCAACTTGTTCCGCGCTCGGATGAGAATCGGCTAGTATCCGAGCTTGTTGATTGACAGTTTCTTCGTACACTGACATTTCTTCAACACAAGTCGTCTTGAACTAATAAATTCCACAGTTAACTACTGGGCCCATAACCTATTAGAAATAATCAAGGATTATTATGCGCCAACCACGCATGTAAACAAAACGCAAGTTTCTCTTGGTTTTTTAAAGATAATATTTACTGGCTTTATCGTCTAAGTCGTTAGAACAGTCCGTACTCCATTAGTCATTGATATCATTATTTATAGTGTCTAGTCTATATGTATGTATATGCACTGATTGTGCGTCACAACAGCGTGAGCTTTTATCTAAACCTTTTTAGCTAAAGCTCCTTACTGTTTATAGCTGTATTTAATGTGGGAATTGTCATGAGAGCTTCACGACAGTGTTGCTAGTATTTTTAACATTCAATACTAATTTTGGGTAGCTTTAAACGTTATTTTTACTGTTTTAATGCGTGTATGTAATTATCTGACAGTAACGTCTCAGAGCGTTGTAAACAAAACGGTAGTTCGCGAGTAACAAAGTTAAGAAAAATGTACGCAAAGGAGGTTTTGACTAGTTTGCTGCTCGCCCAAAAGCAGGTAAAACAAATTGCAACGATTGTGGGATGCCACCTGGCTACCGTTTACCGTATCCAACGTTCATTCCTTGATGGACCACGTTCACGGCAGGCGGGAAGTGGCTGCTCACGGTCCGCTCGCACACCGAAGGTCATCAGATCAGTGAGAGACAAAATGAGGCAAAATCCTATCAGATCGATCCGGAAATTGGCTAAGGAAGCCGATATTTCAAAAACTACCATGCAACGGTTGGTCATAGACGACTTGAAATGTTCGTCCAGGGCAAGAGTAAAGCGCCACTTTGTAACGGACCGAATCATCAATTACGGCTGGAGCGCTCGAAACGTTTGGTGTCAGCATTCAAAAAGAAGCATACCATCATCGTATTCTCCGATGAGAAAATGTTCACCATCGATCCCGTATCTAACACACGCACAGACAGTTTATTTCACCGAAGAAGTTTGAGGATGTTCCAGAGAACGTGAAATTCAAGTTGTGTTGTGCCATGGACAAAAACCAACTTTGGAGCACAGCAACACGTCATCTTCCAACAGGACGGAGCATTGTGTCATACCTCAAAAAGGACTCAAGCGTGGCTGAAGGAAAAAATGGAATTTTGGCCAAAGGACATTTGGCCTCCTAGCAGCCCGGACTTGAATCGTTTGGATTACTCAATATAGGCATATGTTCAGACTAAGGCCTGCAAACGTTCTTACCCCAGTAGTGTTGGCGCCGTGAAAGCTTCCATTACAAAGGCATGGAACTCGATGACTGACGCATACATTGAGAAGGTATGCTCTCGATTCCGTCCCCGTTTGGAGAAGGTAATCGAGAAAAATGGTGGAAATATTGAGTAATGTAATCATGAAAGGCTTAATAACCGATTCTCTAAATAAAATTATGATTTTTTTTATCATTTTCTATGATTAAAACTTATTTGAAACCGATGTATGGATTTTCGCATTTTTTTTTATGGGACATACTGTACTCCCAAGCTCCGTCTATGTGGTTCTCTATGTAATTACACTTGTTCTGTCAGTAACGGAGAAGCAACTACGCAATTGCACGGTATTTTTTTTGTTTAAAAAAAAAAGAAAATTGACTGGTCGTTATCCGGAGACTGAATTTCGTCAAGTCAACCGAAACAAACTGCGTGTTACGGCACCTACATATAAAATTGCAAATGAAATTGCTAGTGACGTAGGTTAAAATGCCGAGTACTAGGTCTACATTCTATCTCGAGATGTGGAGATAGATGGTGTGGTTTCTGCAGCGAGTCTGACGTGTGAAGACGTTGTGGAAGGTATGGTGCGATTTCCAAATTCTGCTTTGTCTACCATTTAAATTTTGGAATGCAAACAATTGCATGCAGCATCAATGGTAGATGTAACATATGATGTATGATGATGTATGATATGTACTGCAACCCATTGTAGCACGAAAACTAAGTCCGACAGCAATGAGCCATTTTATGAAGGACCAAAAACGGGTTGGGTGGATCGATAGGCAACCTCACTTATACGTCTCCACGGGGATATAAAGAATCTCCTTCCAGCAAAAAGATTGAACAATTGGACATAAGAGCGAGCTATCTAACATGAGGATGCCCCAATGGGCGGGGAGAAGAGCCCGCACTCTATTCACAAACTGTTAGTAATGCGGAGTTGGCATTCCTACTCTCACTATCCAGAGTGCTTCAATCAGGTGCCCTGATGGTCCCTCCCATGCCTATAGAATATTTATATAATAGTGTATATATTTATGTAAATGAAAAATACTAAAAGCATTGGTATCTATTACACATGATATTCATCCGGTTGATCCTGAAATGCAAGAAATGTTGTAAAGTGTTAAAGTGTAATGTTCTGTTGTTCGGCGCTCAAGCATGCTTTTGTTCATTTTCATCGATAGCAGCAATTCACCAAAATATTGATTTGAGTTATCCTGAAATAGTTTGTTAAATCTATTGAAATTTTACAAAACTAACATTTATACATTTTAATTTTTTCTGTTGTCAAGATCACTGTTTGCTGCTTGATGCTGATTTTATAACAGCTACCCGCTTTTATTTTTGCTGTCCTAATAGTTATTGCTCCTGAGGTAGGAAAACAGGGAAGATTTAATTGAAAGGGAGTTAAAGACAAATGGACATAAGAAACAATCAGTAATGTTTAAATCCTCTATGAAGTAAAATCAATAAAACAATATTATCAAACATAATGATATTGTGAGTTATGATAAAGTACTGACAAAGATTGAACTGTAAAATCAAACAATAGCCAATTTACACACAGCGCTGCATGAATCAGATCAGCTCAGATTTGGTAAAAAGTCGATTTGCAAACCGGAAATGAAAAATAGATTCAGTAATAAGTGCAAAAGTCTACCAAAGATTCCGTTGCAGCTTCTTGCATTCAAGGCACTAGATACTTTTAAATCATAAGAGGAGAAGAAAGGATCCAAATGAGAATTGGAACTATAAGACATAATGATTGAAAGTATACAACCTAATAGGAAAAAAATTATAAAATTATTTTTATGTTAATATATAAATCACGAAAACACAAATAATTATAGAAATGGTAATGATGAGGATAAAGATGAATGGTCATGGTAATGAATAAACAATGTCATGTAATATAATATAGACTGTTCCAGAAAGTATAAGAACACCTTATTTTAACGGTCACTTTGAATATAATGAAATATTTCAACATGTTTTGGCTGCGTCCTTTTGTTTGCACATTTCTGAATGACATAAAGGGCGATAAGGTCAAAATTTGGTCAATATCAACTTGACGTATTTCTTTCAATTTTGCATTTAAAAAACCTGAACACCCCTCATTTTGAAGGTGTGTGTGTGTAGAATGTTGCTCCTATTTTGATTTTGGAATTCACTCTTCAGTTGTCAAAATGCCGCCCAAGCAAGAAGAGCAGCGTATCAAAATTTTGCTCGCGCATCGCGAAAATCCGAGCTACTCGCACGCAAAGTTGGCAAAATCGCTAAAAGTTTCCAAATCAACCGTTACAAATGTAATTAAAGTGTTTGGGGAACGTTTGTCGACAGCCAGGAAGTCTGGATCGGGGGGAAATCAAAAACCGGAAGCCGCTGAGACGATAAAGAGAGTTGCCGGTAGTTTCAAGTGAAACCCTAACCTATCTCTCCGAGATGCCGCAAATAAGCTGGGTGTATCGTCTACAACCGTGCATCGAGCCAAAAAACGAGCCGGACTATCGACTTACAAGAAGGTAGTGACTCCAAATCGCGATGATAAACAAAATACGACGGCCAAAGCGCGATCCCGGAGGCTGTACACGACGATGCTGACGAAGTTTGACTGCGTGGTAATGGACGACGAAACCTACGTCAAAGCCGACTACAAGCAGCTTCCGGGACAGGAGTTTTATACGGCAAAAGGAAGGGGAAAGGTAGCAGATATTTTCAAGCACACGAAACTGTCAAAGTTCGCAAAGAAATATCTGGTTTGGCAAGCCATCTGTACCTGTGGCTTTAAAAGCAGCATTTTCATAGCTTCCGGGACTTTCAACCAAGAAATTTACGTGAAAGAGTGTTTGAATAAACGTCTGCTGCCTTTCCTGAAGAAACACGGTTGTTCCGTACTGTTTTGGCCGGATTTGGCATCTTGCCATTACGGTAAAAAGGCCATGGAGTGGTACGCCGCCAACAACGTGCAGGTGGTTCCCAAGGACAAGAACCCTCCCAACACGCCAGAGCTCCGCCCAATTGAGAAATACTGGGCTATTGTCAAGCGGAACCTAAAGAAGACCAAAAAAACTGCTAAGGACGAGCAGCAGTTCAAGGCAAACCGGCTTTCTGCGGCGAAGAAGGTGGACAAGGTGGCTGTACAAAATCTGATGGCAGGGGTCAAGCGTAAGGCCCGGCAATTCGGATTTGGAAAAGCGGAAGCCTAACTGAATATTTTTCCTGAATTTTATACTAATTGAACTTGAAAAAGAAATTTAATTTGATTTTTTAAATAAACGATTTCACCGATTTACACGCGTTTTCCCTTGACCAAATTTTGACCGTATCACCCTTTATCCCGCCTCTCCCCCCTTCTTCCCCCCCTCTTCCCCTCCACAATTTCCCCTTCCCATTTATAAATTTTAAATCACTCTTTCTATAATTTTATATATATACATTATAATACTTTATAATACAAATATTTATATATATTATATTATATATTATATATATATAATATATATTATATAATATATTTTATTTATATATATATATATATATATATATATATATATATATATATATATATATATATATATATATATATATATATATATATATATATATATATATATATATATATATATATATATATATATATATATATATATATATATATATATATATATATATATATATATATATATATATATATATATATATATATATATATACACCCTAAATTACAGCCTACCCTACAGCTTGTGATCAACTTGCTTTCTCAAATTTAAATATATTTCATATAAGAGCTAATTTGAAACATTGAAAAGAACTTGTCTACCTGTTATCTAGCGGGTTTTTTTTTTATTAGTTTATCCTTTCTATTAATTTAAAGTGTGATATGAAGGGTAAAATCTCATTGCCTCGCATTACAACCGATTACAACCGATTTGCCGTTTTTGAACTTTAAAAAAAAGGAGGTTATACGAAACGTCAACGAAACAACGACCGTATGCTATTGTATATGACGCATCTAACACTGCTACAGATATAAGCCACATGGCCCAAAAACAAAAAAAAACACACCAACCCAAAAAAATTATCTTAATATAATCTAAGATCACATTCCTTGTCGAACGTTCGAGTGTGCAAGTTCATTTTTTGGTTAGCTCCGCAATCGAATTACTTTTTTGGTTTTTTTTCCACGATCGTGGTTTTTTTTCTGCACTAAAGCTGGTGTAACAGCTGGTTTGATAGTGCCACAGTGCGACGTTCGGAACGAAGGAAGTGGCCTTTACAAGCGAGCCTTGTAAAGGACCATCCAACGACCCGTCATCGACACCGAAAGTGTGAAGAATTTCGTTCTCCCCCACAACCGCTATCATCATCATCATCATCATCACCGCACCATTCCATCGCGTCGGTCAAGGCTTTGTTCCACACGCACCCGGAGGCTTTTCAATAGCCTATCTACAGACCGACACGAGTAGCAGCCGCATCATACCAAATTGTGTAACAATAGGTAAACATTTCTTTTGATTTCCACTTTGCTCCACTACTGACTGAAGATAGAGGATAATCCCCCTTGCAGGCAGAAGTACTTTCCCGGTAAAATTTATTGCTGTTTTTTATAAAAATATTTTTTTTTTCTTTGGTTTGAAATTTCTTCGACGAAGAATATTGTTGATTAATCCTCCCGGATAACAGGAAACCTTTCTTAGTATTATATAAGTATTTTTTTTTATTATTATTATTTTTTTGGTTTGTTATTTTCCCTTATTTTTGTTTTTTTTTCTTTTTTCAAATTATTAATTAACCCACCTAGAAGTGGATATAATCTCATTTTTCTTTATTAATTTTTTTTTTCTCTGTGATAGGAGCTGTGTATGTGGATTTTTTTTGAGCATGTTTTAGGTGAATTTAATCGCGACAATAAAATAAATAATTAACCCACCTTTCAGTTACGAAAATCTTTATTGTGTCCTATATTTTTATATTATATTTTGTTTTTTATTTTATTTTTCTCATATTGAATTGAACACAATTGTTTTATTCTCCTCGTGGGCGTTCTAAGTCCCCACGATGGATGAAAATAATCCGAGCCGGGGTTCGGAGGAGTTAGATTGCTCGGATGATGATATTCCTCCTATTCTACAACCTTTTCCTAATTTTTCTTCAATGGAGACAGAAAAAGCTTCGGAGCCAAATTCGACTGAAGCAACTCCTGGTACATCCTCCTCCGAGCTCACCCGCCGGAAAGCTTATCCAACCGGATCTAAAGGTCCTTTTCTGGTTTTTTTTCGGCCCAAGAGTAAACCGTTGAATAAATTTCAAATTGAAAAAGATCTGGCAAAGTCGTTTCGGAGCATTCAGGAAATAACCTCTCCCAGCCGCAGTAAGCTTCGCATCACTCTAAGTGATCGCGAAGAAGCTAACAAGATTGTTGCCTCAGAGCTCTTTTCCTTAGAATACCATGTGTATCTTCCCTCGCACGTTGTTGAAATAGCCGGAGTGATCACCGAACCGTTTTTGACGTGCGCTGACATCAAGGCTCGTGGAACTGGTGGGTTTAAAAATCGTGCCGTTCCACCAGTTCAGGTTCTTGATGTCAGGCAAATGAACCATGTGTCCTCCGACGGCAAAAAAAGGCTTTCAAACTCGTATCGTGTGATCTTCTCTGGAGCTGCCCTCCCGAATTTCCTCGTGTTGGGGAAGCTTTGGTTACCTGTTCGCCTCTATATACCGACGGTCATGCACTGTGATAAGTGCCAGCAGTTTGGTCATACTGCACCTTACTGCTGTAACAAAGCACGGTGCGGCAAATGTGGTGAGCAACATGTGGAGGGTCCCTGCAGTACGGACCCCAAGTGTATATGCTGTGGGGAAGCTCCACATGATCTCTCTGCATGCCCGAAGTATATAGAGCGGGAGAAACATGAAATTCGTGCATTGCAGCAGCGGTCAAAGCGCTCTTATGCAGAAATACTTAAAAAGATCGCACCGGCCGCTGTTCCACCAGCCCAACCTGACAACAATATCTTTTCTTCCCTGCCCATTGATGATCATGGCTCAGACCTTGAGGATGCTGAGGAGTACTCTGTTGTTCAGACGGGAGCGAAGAGAAAGCGCGCTACAGCAAGACGTCAACGGCACCGTCAGCAAGCATCTCAAAACGCGCTGACTGTAGAACAGGCTCCCCACCCTCCTCTGAACAATCCAAGAAGTGGTGGTAATACAAAAAAAGTTTCTCCTCCAGGTTTTAAACCACTGGCTGGTGACTTTCCACCACTTCCGGGAACATCTAAAACCCCAGTTGTTCCAGTTTTTTGCCCAGAACGCCAACTACCAAGACATCTGGAATCTCGACCGTGTCAAGTCGAAGAATCCGAAAAAATGTCTCTTTCTGGGATTGTGGAATTCATCTTCACCATTTTCGAGGTCTCACTAACAACGAGAAACCTCATCAACATGATCCTTACATTTGTAAAACCTCTCCTAAAGAAACTGTCTTCAAAATGGCCTCTTCTTGACTCGATCATATCTTTCGATGGATAATTTATCCAATGAGGTCGGGGATATGATCGAAGCACTACAATGGAATAGTAGAAGTATTCTAAAAAATTTGGACGCTTTTAAGTTTTTAGTTCACAAATCTCACTGTGACGTATTTGCTCTCTGTGAAACATGGCTCTCTTCTGATAAAGATTTCTCTTTCCACGATTTTAACATTATTCGGCAGGATCGAGGGGACTCATATGGAGGGGTGCTGTTGGGGATTAATAAGCTCCACTCCTTTTATAGAATTGATCTCCCCTCGATGACAGGCCCTGAAGTAGTTGCATGCCAAGTGACTATTCGAGGCAAAAGTTTTAGTATAGCCAGCATATACCTGCCGCCGAATACGGCAATATCCCGCAGGGACCTTTCAACTATTTGCCTTGCAATGCCAGAGCCACGGTTGATCTTAGGAGATTTTAATTCTCACGGTACAGCCTGGGGGTCACCGTACGACGACAACCGTTCTGCATTGATACTAGACCTCATGGACTACTTCAACTTGACTATTTTGAATACTGGGGAAGTAACACGCGTGGCTCCACCTCCAAACCCTGGAAGCAAATTAGACCTCTCAATCTGTTCGAATTCATTATCATTGGATTGCACGTGGAAAGTGATTCAAGATCCCCATGGTAGTGATCACCTGCCTATCAAAATTTCTATCACCAATGGTTCGTGTCAATCTCGCTCGATCGACATTGCGTACGACCTCACGAAGTGCATCGACTGGGGTAAATACGCTGAAGCGATCATCGATGGCGAGCAATCGGTCGAAGTCCTTCCTCCGTTGGAAGAGTATCGGTTTTTATCCGGGTTAATCCTCAAATGTGCGATTGACGCACAGCGCAGACCGGTACCAGGATCAACAATTCGCCGACGTTCGCCCACTCCGTGGTGGGATGACGAATGTACTGAGGTCTACCGTGAAAAATCAGTCGCGTTTAAAGCATATCGGAAGCGCGGTTCGCGAGATAACTACGAGCGGTACATTGCTCTTGAGCGTAAGTTTAAGAGCCTCGCCAAGGCCAAGAAACGCGGATATTGGCGTCACTTCGTCGAAGGGCTATCGCGTGAAACGTCGATGAGAACTCTTTGGACCGTCGGGAGAAGAATGCGAAATGCGTCGTCGGTGAATGAAGACAAGGAAAGCTCTTCCCGGTGGGTCTACGCGTTCGCCAAGAAAGTGTGCCCAGATTCGGTTCCGGTGCAACGAATTGCTCGCGATACTCAAACCAATCGTAACGAAATGGATGCGCCCTTTTCGATGCTCGAATTCTCACTTGCTCTTCTTTCATGCAACAATTCTGCACCAGGAATGGATAAAATCAAGTTTAACTTGTTGAAAAACCTCCCAGACGTCGTAAAGAGGCGCTTGCTGAACTTATTTAATCAGTTCCTGGAAAGCAATATTGTTCCGGATGAATGGAGGCAGGTTAGAGTTATAGCTATACAAAAACCCGGGAAAGCCGCGTCGGATTACAACTCTTATCGTCCAATTGCGATGTTGTCGTGTATACGGAAGCTGCTAGAGAAGATGATTCTCCATCGGCTCGACAAATGGATTGAATCTAATGGCTTTCTATCTCATACACAATTTGGTTTCCGCAGAGGCAAAGGAACGAACGATTGTCTTGCGCTGCTCTCAACAGAAATACAGCTGGCCTATGCTCAAAATGAGCAAATGGGTTCAGTTTTCATGGACATTAAGGGGGCTTTTGATTCAGTTTGTGTAGACGTCCTTTCAGACAAATTCCACGAGTGTGGCCTTTCACCATTATTAAACAACTATTTGTACAATTTGTTGTCTGAGAAACATATGAGCTTTTCTCATGGGTCTTCGACAACTTCACGAATTAGCTACAAGGGTCTCCCCCAGGGCTCTTGTTTAAGCCCCCTTTTTTATAATTTTTATGTTAGAGACATCGATAGCTGCCTCATGGAAAATTGCACGCTAAGACAGCTTGCGGATGACGCCGTTGTTTCATTTGTAGGACCAGGGGCGAACAACCTGCAGGGACCGTTGCAGGATACCCTAGACAATTTGTCTACCTGGGCTGTAAAGCTGGGTATCGAATTCTCCCCGGAGAAAACAGAGTTAGTTGTTTTTTCTAGGAAGCGTGATCCAGCACAGATCACGCTTCAACTCATGGGTAAAATAATAACTCAAAGTTTGTCTTATAAATACCTAGGGGTCTGGTTCGATTCTAAATGCACCTGGGGAAAGCACATTAAGTATCTGCATCAGAAATGCCAGCAGCGAATAAACTTCATGCGTACTATCACCGGAACATGGTGGGGAGCCCACCCGGAAGATCTGATAAAGCTGTATCGTACAACGATTCTGTCGGTTCTCGAGTACGGTAGCTTCTGTTTTCAATCCGCCGCGAATACTCATATTCTGAAGCTGAAGCGAATCCAGTACCGTTGTCTTCGTATCGCGTTAGGCTGCATGAACTCAACTCATACTATGAGTTTGGAGGTATTAGCAGGAGTTCTTCCTTTATCAGATCGTTTTGTGGAGCTATCGTTCCGGTTCCTCATCCGCTGTGAGGTGCTAAACCCATTGGTAATTGAAAATTTTGAAAAGCTAATCGAACGAAATCCTCAAACTAAATTCATGACACTGTACCATTGGTATATGACTCTGGAGGTGAGCCCTTCTTCGAACGTTCCTAATCGTGATTACTCCCAAGACTTCTCTAGTTCTACTGTAGTTTTTGATCTAACCATGAAGCAAGAAGCTCGTGGAATACCAGATCCACTCCGTTCGGAGTACATTCCATCAATTTTTGCAAGCAAGTTTGGCCATATCAGAAGTGACAGCAAGTTTTACACCGACGGGTCAAAAACAAATGATTCCACTGGATTTGGTGTTTTTAACGAAATTCATAGCGCCTCCTTCAAACTTCAAAATCCTTGCTCCGTATACGTCGCAGAATTGGCGGCTATACACTATGCATTAGAGCGAATTGCCTCTCTTCCCTCTGATCAATTTTTCATTTTTACGGATAGTCTCAGCTCACTTCAGGCTATTCGTTCAATGAGGCCGGCAAGGCACTCACCGTATTTCGTTAGCGAAATACGATCTCTTTTGAGTGCCCTATCAAACAATTCTTACACCATCACCTTGGTTTGGGTCCCTTCTCATTGCTCCATTCCGGGTAATGAGAAAGCGGACTCACTTGCCAAGGTGGGCGCTATGGCAGGCGATATTTATGATCGACAAATTGCCTTCAACGAATTTTTTGCTATTTTCCGTCAACAGGCCTTGATCAGCTGGCAACAAAAATGGGATGCAGGGGATTTGGGCAGATGGTTACATTCCATTCTCCCACAGGTATCGAAAAAATCGTGGTTCAGAGGGTTGGATATTAGCCGGGATTTTATCAAGGTAATGTGTCGTCTAATGTCCAATCACTACTCGTTAGGCTCTCATTTCTATCGAATAGGTCTCTCAGACACCAATCAATGCGGCTGTGGTGCAGGTTATCAGGACATCAACCACGTTGTCTGGCATTGCCTCGATTACGAAATTGCCAGATCTGATCTTTGCGCATCCCTACGGGCCCGAGGGAAACCAGAGAAGGAAGATATCAGAGACGTGCTGGGTAAGCTGGACTTGGACTATATGGGGCTAATTTACAAGTTCTTGAAACAAATAAATGTATTCGTTTGATCCTCTCTTAGCTGTCGCTAACATGTCCACCTCGTCCCCTCCCCCGTAATACCGCTTCTATTGTATCGTTACAGCTTAACGCAATGCAACATCTACGCCAGACCTACAGCAACAATACAGCATCGCCAATCTGCTGTTGAAAGCCAACGTTAAGATTCCTACTTCCCCATTCCTACCCGAATCATTGTAATCCCTAACCTCGACCAAGCCGCGAGTTTTTCGGCTTTCCAAAACTAACCTAGTAAGTAAGTTATTCTCGTTGTAAAAATGAAAAAGAACTCGGCTCCGTTATGCTTTCGGCACTTGAGCCTTATAAATAAACATTTAAGTAAAAAAAAAAAAGGAAACCCAAACACCACACTACACACCCCATTAAAAAAACCAACAACACGCACAAAAAAAAAACAACAAAACTTATAATTTCCTATTTAACCAACCCAAACCTTCCCCCCCCAAAAAAAACCCACCAAAAAAAAAAAATCACATTAAAATTTTCCATTTCCCCCCCAAAAGTTTTTCAACCAGATCAGTTGGAGACGAAACAACCCCTCCCCTTCCCCTTAACCCCCACCAAAAAAAAATAAAATTTCCTACTCCCCCACCTAACCCACACATTCCCCACGCCTAAAATAACCACCCCCATAAAAAAAAATATTAATTACCATTTTAGTGAAAGCTTTTGTCCCTTTAATTTCCCTCCCACATAAATGTTTTCAAACCAATCATTGGAGACGATTGGTCTCCCGGGCTGGTTTTCGTTCAATTTTGATAATTTTTGCCCCAGTGACGGCTGGCGGCTGGTGAATATTTTTTGCACATTGCTTTTCATTTCTTTGTGTTGTGTGTTGTTTGCATGCCGTCCTTTTTATGTGGATAGGTTGTAAGCGAAATGGCAGAGTGCAAACAGTGTGGGGATTCTATACTGCTGAGTGATATCCCTACTGCTTGCTCATGTTGTTCTAGTGTATACCATTATAGACCAAATGACACGACGGCTGTTGCTATCTCTTATACCCTTTTATCCGTCCTTGTTTTTCACAAAGGAATTTCTTAACACAACGGCACCAGTATCTGTCAGATCTGAGGTGTGACGTCACTGTGATCAACTCTATAGGTGCACTCCACTGACAAAAGCGGTAGCCAAGCTAGTTAGTGAGAACGATAATGTGCTGTTCAAATTTGGGGATTGTTTGTTAGGCCAGCGTTGTGGCGAGCAGCATGTATTGCTCCCGACCGTCCAAAAGTACGAAGAGGAGAAGAAGAAGATTTCTTCTCTATCTGATTCGATTAGTGGCGTTGGGGAGCACATTGCTGCTCAAATAAACAACGCGTTGTTAACCGGTATGGATTTATTGGGGAAAAATTTGAATAGTACCATAGAGAAGGCAATTTTGGAATTGAATAAATCAGTGGGCAAACAAATGGAAAGTATGAAATGTTCATTTTTTTAATTGAATTCGATTAATAAAGTAGCTGCAGTGAATGTAAAGCAAGGGACATCAAGTACGGCATCGGAGCCTAGCCTGAATCCCAGAGGCAAAAAACGTAAAGTCCAGGAAGACGTTAGCGATACGTCGAATGATGTTTTTATTGAAGCTATTAGTTTCGCGGATCTAGTAAAGAGTAATTCTGGGACTAATGATAAGAATAACAAAAAAACATTTAGGAAAAAAAGCAATGCAACTGAATTCAAGGAAGTTACTCGTAAGGCTCGTCCAGTCATTGTGATCAAACCGAAAGAGTCCAATCAGAACAGCGATGATACTCGCAAGTTTTTAAATAGTAAACTGGATCCAAAAACACACAAGATCCGTAACTTTAGAAATGGAAAAGATGGCTCTATTATTGCTGAGTGTGCAACAGGATGTAACGTTAATGTTGTGAAAGATGGCATCATAAGCGATTTGGGTGAAAATTATAACGCTGTTGTTCCCTCATCGGTGCCAAGACTTAAAGTGATGGGCATGAGTGAGAAGTTTTCCTCCGATGACTTCATTCGGATTTTGAAAGATCAAAATGAAGACATCTCCATTAATGAAGTAAAAATAATAAGAATGTATGAAAATCCACGCTTCAAGTACAACAAGTTTAATACGGTAATTGAAGTTGACAAAAACACCTATAATTGTTTATTGACCGCGAAAAACGTTAATATTAAATTTGATTTGTGTCGTGTTGTTCCGGAAATACAAGTTTTGAGATGTTTCAAGTGTGGAGAATTTGGACACATGAGCATGGATTGTAAAAATAATGTAGCATGCTCTAAGTGTAGTGAAAGTCACACGACATCTGAATGCACATCAATTGTTTTGAAATGTATTAATTGTAAAAAAACGAATAACGAACGTAAAACGAACTTGGACGTAAACCACGGCGCGTTTAGTTATGAATGTGAAATTTTCAAGCGATTATATGAACGAAAAAAAAACAGCCTGCATTTCAATGAATAGCAGCCAAGTTCCAGTAGTAATGTGAGTAAATTCGATATTTTGTACTTCAATATTGCCGGGTTGTCTACAAACTACGTAGAATTGCGTCAGATTGTAGAGGAAAAACGTCCATATTTAGTCTTTTTATCAGAAACGCATATAGTTGACATGCAAGCATTTGATCAATATAGTATTCCGGGATATAATGTGGCTGCTTGTTTATCACATTCTAGACACACTGGCGGCGTTGCTATTTATGCTAAAGAATCAGTTCAATTCAAGCTTCAATTGAACGAAGTTTGTGACGGCAATTGGTTTTTAAGCATTGCAGTTGTTCGTGGCATGCAGATCGGTAATTATGGTGTACTGTATCATTCTCCCAGTTCTAGTGACCAGCGTTTTATTGAAATTTTGGAAAACTGGTATGAGATTTTTGTAGATTCTAGTAAACTAAATGTGCTTGCTGGTGATTTTAATATCAATTATTGTGACAATAATAATTCGAAGCATTTGAAACGATTAGCAGATTTCTTTAATTTAAAACAATTGGTTAATGAATATACGCGTATTTCCAGACACAGTAAAACTTTGATTGACCATGTGTACTGTAATTTTGATTCTGTTAGTGTTGTTATAAACTCTGACTTGAAAGTAACCGATCACGAAACCATTATTATTAACGTTGAAGATAACAGTAGTGGTGACAGTGATTATGTGAAATTGAAGTGTTGGAAAAAGTATTCGAAACAAGCTATTTTAAGACTTGTCGAAAGAAGTGTGGATTTTCAAACAAATACCGGTTCTCTAGATCAGAAATCAGCTGTTTTGACAGACGTCTTAAAAATATGTACCAATAAACTAGTCGAAAATAAATTTGTTTTAGTAAAGAACTCGAACAGCTGGTACAATTTGGATCTTTTGCGTCTTAAACGTAAAAGAGACAAGCTGTACAAGAAATGGCGTAGAACTAATAGGCATATCTTTTTGAATAGGTACAAAGATGCGCGTAACAAATATTCGCAATCCGTTAAACAAACTCGTTGTGAATATATTCAGAGGAAAATTGATTTGCATCAAAACAACAGCAAAGAGTTATGGAAAATTTTGAAATCTTTGTTAAAACCTAGTAATTGCAAACCGCGATCCATAACCTTCAATGGCACAATAGAACAGTCAGAGGACATCATTGCATGTAGATTTAATGAATATTTCGTCGATAGTATTTTGTCAATTAATCAATCCATTGATCTAGTAGATGAGCCAGACGAAATAAAACAGCCGATAAATATTAACTGTAGTTTTGAAAGTTTTCACCCAATAACATTAGAGGATCTAAAATCTATTTGCTTTTCTTTGAAGAAAACGGCTGGAGTAGATAACGTTAATGCAAGAGTAGTACAGGATTGCTTTAATGTCATCGGAAACAACCTGCTGGACCTTATTAATGAATCGCTGCAAACTGGGCACGTGCCACAAGTTTGGAAAGAATCTATAGTCATTCCCATTCAAAAAGTCGCTGGAACGATTAAAGCCGAAGAGTTTCGTCCTATTAACATGTTGCACACTTTAGAAAAAAATTTGGAACTTGTTGTAAAAGGCCAGCTGTTAACGTATTTAAATAGTAATAATTTGATTGCGCCAGAACAATCGGGATATCGCGAAGGTCATTCTTGTGAAACAGCGTTAAATTTAGTGTTAGCAAAATGGAAAGAAAATGTAGAGCGTAAAGATACGATTGTTGCTGTTTTTTTGGATCTGAAACGCGCTTTTGAAACGATTTCTCGGCCCTTGTTGTTAGAAACAATCAAGCGCTTTGGATTTTCGGGTTCTGCATACAGATGGTTCGAAAGCTATTTGTCTGACAGAACTCAACGGACGGCTTTTAATGATTCTGTTTCGAGCCCTGTGGAGAACAGCCTTGGCGTACCACAAGGGAGTGTATTAGGGCCCATTTTATTCATTTTATATATTAATGACATGCGACGAGTCTTGCGATTTTGTGATATTAATCTTTTTGCTGATGATACCGTGTTGTTCATTGCAGCTAAAAGCCTTGAGGAGGCCGTTTCACATTTGAATGCAGATTTACGCTCTCTAAGTAGATGGTTAAAGTACAAACAGTTGAAATTGAACATAAGTAAAACTAAATTCATGGTAATTTCGCGGAATCGAGTTATCGAAGACGTCTCTGTTAAAATTGATGATGAGACAATTGATCGCGTTCGTGAGATTAAATATCTTGGCGTGATTATTGATGATAGATTAAAATTTGACTCTCACATTGACGATGTCATCAAGAAAATAGCCAAGAAGTACGGTATTCTCTGCCGATTGAAAAATGATTTAACTATTGCTAGTAAAATACGATTGTACAAATCTATCATCTCTCCTCACATTGAATTTTGCCCTTCCATTTTGTTTTTAGCCAATCAAACACAAATATCGAGATTACAGCGTTTGCAAAATAAGATAATGCGTTTGATCTTGAGATGCAATAGGTTCACTTCCTCCTCTTTTTTGTTAGATGCCCTACAGTGGCTATCGGTGAAGCAGAGAGTTGTGTATTTGACAATGGTGTTCATTTTTAAAGTAATTAACGGTTTGCTGCCTCGATATTTGTGTAATCGAATTGAAAGAGGAAGTGATATTCATAGATATAACACTAGAAACGCGGATGATGTTAGAACACCATATTTTTTGTACGGAGCTTCACAAAATTCGTTGTTTTTTAAAGGTATAAATGTTTTCAATTCGATGCCTATACACATCAAACGTGCAGCAACACTAACAGATTTTAAGAGACAATGTATTTCACACATCAAAGCTGCCTTTTGAACAGCTACTCTGTTAACTTTTTACTCTTGACTAATTTTGTATCTTGACGATGTTATTACAACGGATATTTTTGTATGGTTTATTGTTAAATGTTTTATATTTGTCATGGGGCACAAACAAACTATACTTTTCGCCTCGATGATGATGATGAATTTAAGTTTTTATTTGTTATTTTAATTTAAAGTAGTTTTTATTTTTTGTGTAGTCTACAAAAGTTTGAGCCTCGCGCGCGGTATACATGTATAAAGGACTTCTTTTTGAATTTATAAAAAAAAAAAATTGGCCTTTGATGCTTGAGTAGATGCCATGAAATAGTAGTGGGTTGTCTGGCTGATTGTCGGGGAATTCCTTGTCAATTCTGTCGTGGTTGAAAGTAAAAGTTTGACTAGGGTCGGTCCAGGATTTTTTCGGTTTGGAAATTTTCTCGATTTCCCTGATGGGGGATATCCTTGGTCAGCCCAAAACTAAGGTGGCGGTTCCATTAGTGTTGGAACCCCATTGACTCTGTAGCGGGCAGGATCGGATATTGGCTTGTCTTTTGATAATGTCCTTATACGGGATTCTGTGATCTGAATTGTTATAGGATTTCCTGATCGCTGGGAATACTTGCGAACATTTGTGGTTGACATCAAGAGCTTTTCACAATTATATCGCTGTAAAGCAAATGAACAGTTTTGGAAGAACTTTACATCTGTAGATGAAATCAGTTCGTTTTTTGTTTTGCATAACTGGTTGAATTGTTTTTTAAATAAATTATCTAATAGATAAATCGTCTAGCTCAAACCTTTGTAGGGGTAAGTGGCGAGACCATCATCATCATCAAGGCTACTCCCTAAGCGGACCCTCTTTGTCCTACTCTTTTCATAAAACCTTAGCCTTTAATTCTTTGTCAGCATCTCTCCTAAGTAACATTTTTCGATGACCTTTGTTCAGTTCGAGAGGTCTGATCCCTAGCTTAATAATATATTGTTAGAGTTAGTGCTTTGATCACGGCTGCCGTATACTTATTATTCAGGACTTATTATTAGCTGCTCACTATCATGATCAAAACACTCACCCTTTTCAATAATGAAGCGAACAATAAGATTATTAATGATACCAACCGTATTTGATGTTTAATGAATGACAATTAGAGAATAAGCAACAATGAAAAAAAAACTGAAAGCAAATGAAAAGGGAACTTTTTGTCGTTTCCCTAAATTATTTGATATCAGGTATATGAAGATTGTTCCTAGCTTCGTCTAAGAGTGAATTGCGGTTAATCCCGCCAGTATCGCACCTGTTTCAGTGCCTTCAAATAAACGTACTACGACGTGGCAATTTAAAGAAAGCATAGTGTGATACCAACAATCAATATGCAACTAGCGATTTGAAATTGGTTCACTGTTGTAGAACCCCTTGGCCCGAAGTACACCTTGAAGCCAGCACCTAACTATACATATTTGCGCCTTTGTTTTGATTTGCTGTGTTATTTTGACAGAATATTTGAGAGTGTGTTCGTGTGAGTTCATTATTAGGGGCGTATTATTAAGCTTGGGACCGATGTGCTAGTACTGACTGAGCCAAGAAAAAAATCGCATTTGTTCGGGACCTACTGGTCTTAGAGTTAGTCTATGGTAAACGTGCACTTTTATCACACTTTTTCTGTTTTTGTCGGAGTCCAATTTTAACTGCAATCAGCAATAAAAGAAATCACTTTTATATTTACACACTGAACCGAAACATAACACTTTCAAATCAAACGAAGAACTCTCATTGTAGATAAATTTTACTATCAATTTAATGAAAAATAAACGCTTTTTAGAAGTAAAGCGCAAAACTTTTAATAAAACAAGATTTATTTTTTATGTGCATGAAGCAGGCTATTCAAGGAGTTCCAGATCAACTTCGGCCTATGTTAGTTCCCCATATTTTTTTATTAAAAAGTACCAACCATTGCAACAGAAGAATTTTTACTGATGGAGATTGGTGGTTCCACTGGTTTCGGTGTCTACAATGAATACTCACCTGCCTTCCGGAAACTTCAGGAACCTTGTTCCGTATGTGTTGCTGAGCTGGCAGTAATCCATTTCGCATTGGGGATGATTTCCGATATGCCTATAGACCATTATTTCATCTTCTCGGATAGTCTCAGTTCTGTTGAGGCCCGCCGGTCGATGAAAACAGCGAGACACTCATCTTACTTTCTTTCAAAAGTAAGGGAGCAGATGTGTGCGTTGGTCGAAAGATAATTTAGGATTACCTTTGTATGGGTCCCCTCACACTGCTCAATTCCAGGCAATGAGAAGGCGGACTCTCTAGCAAAGGTGGGCGCACAAGAAGGCGAGATTTTTGAAAGAAGAGTTTCACATGATGATTTTTTCCCATTAGTACGGCAGAGTTCTCTTCAAAGTTGGCAAAACGATTGGACAAGTAATTCTCTTGGGCGGTGGTTACATTCCATTATTCCAAATGTTTCGTCGAGATCGTGGTTCAAAAGTCTGGAAGTCGTGGGTTCATTCGTGTGATGTCAAGACTTATGTCCAACCACTACTCGCTAGACGCACATCTCTACAGAATTAACCTCGTCGATAGCAATTTATGTAGGTGCATTGCTCGGATAATGATGCCTCCAGAGCACGACTATTAGATACCCTAGTGGCCCGAGGTAGACAACCCTTCCGCGAGGTAAGAGATGTTTTGGGAATGCGTGATCTTCCCTACATGCAAGCTATTTACGAATTCCTTTGTTTGTCTGATCTAAGAGTGTAAAGTCATCACCCCCCTCCCCTCCACTCTAGTAAAATCCCAGCCATTGTAGCCTTGTACCTTGTACCTTGTTTGTACCTGCTCAGCAAACTATTGGTCAACCATCTGCGCCTATCCCCTGAAAGGGGCTATAGAAACCGAGGACTTGATGGCAGCCGCAGCTATGAGCAGCATTTATCAGCTTAAATAAGTTACCTGCCTAGCCTTTTCCAAACGATGATGTGACCCATTAACCTCGAGCAGTCGGCGCCGGTGGTGTAGTGGTAAGCGTGACTGCTACTTGGCACCCTAGTGGGTCTGAGTTCAATCCCAGTCGAGGTTGGTGGTTTTTCTGAGGTGAAAAAATCTGGTCACGTCTTCCTTCCTTCCTGGGGAAGTAAAGCCGTTGGTCCCGGCTCAAGTGTTGATGAGTGTGATATGTAGGGCCCAGGTGATGGAGTCGTCTTGCTTGCGTCGATGGTTGTCCTTGTGAGGAAATAGGCCGACGGAAAATAAACGAATAAAAAAAACCTCGAGCCAACCACGAGTAATTGGCACCCCACTTACGTACACCAAAAAGCTATGCATTGTAAATAACAATATTGATTATTGGCTCCGCAAAGTGTAACACACGTCTGAGCTTTACAAATAAAAGAACTAATTTAAAAAAAGTTATTTATGTTTTGCTTAGAGCAAGCCTTTTTAAGGTTGAAAATAACAAGAATTTCAATCAACTATATGAGTATAAATCACTTGAATAAGTGGTTTGCTTTTACTACAATCGCGAGTTTGAAGCAAACAAATATCAACCGTAAGTCAAGCAGAACCAGAGTTTAATTCCAACCATATTTTTGGTTATTTAAAACTAGGCTCATTTCTCTCCATGTGCCTTACAACGGCTGGCTAGCAACATGCTGCTGAACCATAAGCTGCCTGTCCAACGGCTGTCTGCCAGTGCACCCGCCAGGGTACTTGCCACCGCCAGCTGCCAATCCAACACTAGCTCCTCACCGCTACTAACAACTCCAAAATTGCAGAACGAATGAAGCATTTCGCCAAGGTGCACCCATTATCGTTCACTTGTGCTTATGAGACTTCCCTTACTCACATTTGAAATCTGTAATACGAAAGTACTGTGCATTTAGTAAATTTATTCCGCTAAACGAAATCATTAGAATACACCTCTTATTTGAAGGATAATTTTTGATAATTGCGTTTAATTTTTTTCAATACTTCGTGACGGTCACTATTTTCAAATTTTCATTTGTTATCCTACCCTTGCCATAAACGTAGTCTACATATAAAGAAAGATAACATCGCAAATGGATGATGATTCTGCTTTACGATATTCAAGAAGATGTGATGTAATAATATGGTTGAAACAGCTGTATTGTGTATACGAAACATTGTTGTATTTGATATAGATCATAAATTTACATATAACTTTAAAACAATATTTCATACTAAATTGTACAACGATTTAAATTCGATTTTAAATAGCTAAGTATAGAGTACATTACACAGTAACCTTTTCCTGTTTCATGCCTAGACAATTATCTAAAAACAAATTATACTAATTTAACTCACTTTCGTTTGATACTGACGTTTAACTACATTTTTACCGACGGATTCTAGCTACTTTATAACGCTTGAAGTTATATGAATGAAAAAATAAGGTCTTTCTTTTACGGGTTTTTGTGTGTAAATAGAACGTGACATTGGACGTTCACTACCAAAATTGGATCTATGATGATATTTTTTGCACTCTCTTTATGCTGTGAGCAAAGCTGGGAAGTAGTAATGAAGTACGTCTGTATAATTTATCATGTCATGAGGACGTAATTTAAAGTTGAAAGATTAGTAATAGGAATTTAGTAGAAAGAAGTCCATACCAGAAAGTTTGCTTACTCGCACTTTTTCAAATAAATTCAAAACAATGATCTTTGTATCTAGGCCAAACAGCTTTATTCACAAAATAAACAAAGGGCAAAGGAAGAATGGCACTTTAAATAGGCAAGTAAGTATTGTTAAAAACTGCCCTTGTGAGGCTTTTTTTCAACTACTTTTTTCAATTTTACCTATATTTATTGCTTATTTCAAAAGATTTACTCAAAAGGACTTATTTACAATATAATTCAGCAGAAACATACACTGCTTATTACTTGATTTCGAGCACCGGGTCTTTATTGTCTTTGGGCTCATTTACTTATAATAATTTGCAATCAGGTTTACTCTACGCGCCGTGTGAGGTGAGCCTTCGCGTCGAATCTGGTGAAATGAAAATGGTCGAGTTCAGTGAAGTGACCCTCCATTTGTTTTCATTTATTTAAACACAAAGGAAAAACTGTAATCCGACCCAAGCTTGTGTATGAGGACAGGTGGGCCTTATCCTACCCAAGCCACTAAAACCACATTGTTCTCCGTGTCATTCTGGCGATTACACAAACAGGCTCTGATTAACAAGACGCAGAGGTGCGCAGATGGTTAGACCAAGTCAAGCAAGCTCTTGGAAACGTGGGAAACTTGAGGAATTAGCTGCCCTCAACCGAGTTTCGTGGTGAAAAGAAATGTGTTACGGCAATATCTGCTCTATCCGCTACCCAGTTTTTGTTATCGTGTGTAATGCCATACGACTCTGCAATATGGTATTTTAAGGAATAATTGCGTCTTTTTAATTAGCATAATAAATGGAATCGGAATTCAACATTTGATTACCGTTGGTGGACAGGAAAATTTTAAATAATTAAATAAAAGTACTATTACATAAGCAAAAAGCACCATCTTATTACCCCTCGGCAAGCGAACTTTCAACTAGTAACCGAAGTGCCATTCAGTGAAATTATTATGTTGCTTTTAATCTTGTTTCAACAATTAGCTTTTGAAGAAAACACTATTGTTGTTTTCATGCCCTTTCCGATAGGGAAAATAAACGATGTTTTTTAAGAATAAAATACCTTACTATTACAACGTCGAACATTGCTTCCGTTTGCAGCTTATCTGGGTTACATCTGTTACTTTTGTCCAGCTATCGCCTTTTTGCACTTCAGACATCTGAAGACTCCCGCCATATGGTCATTTCCGCACTTCGTTTTGCAAAGCAAGCACCTCAGTTATTTCGTGCACTTGGCTGTTCCTCTTCTATTGTGAGACCTCGTGTTTGAAAACAAGGCTGATCCCACGCGAAGTGCAGCATAAACTTGAAGCATAGACTGAATGCAAGGTTGCGCTATATTAAGTATTCGTTAAAATATAACCTGCATAACTGTTACTAAAACAATATTTACTGAACACAAACGATTCGGTACACGATCGTATGGATAAATCGCTAAAAATAAGTCTCTACTAAAGAGGCCAAAGAGGCGAAACGTGAAAATTTTAACATTCGGTAATCTGTTATTCCAGTAGATCCAATCGAGCAAACGATCTGTCAAAGTTATGTGGTTTCACCTCTTTGGGACGTGGTTTTTAACGCGGTGTTTGCTTCAAAGGCGAGTAGAACCGATTTTTTGTTGAGGTTGATTTTGTGCTCTTAATTTCTAGTCTTTTGTAGAAGCTGTTGATAAACGTAGGTTCATTAGTGTGCTCTGTACGAGAGGTTCAATAACACTATAAAAAAACGTGTCGAAATCGTGTGGCATGAGACGGATGTCGACGTCAAAATATCTCGTCGCTGATCACCTGACGCTACATGACTTAGATTTGATTTTTTAGCATGTTAGGCCAGGCGCACGCTGAAATGGCGGAGGTGTGACGTCTGTTAGCATTTCAAAAATTAAAAAATGTGCTCCTCACGCCAAAAGAAATTATGAGTTCGGTCTGGTATCAATTCCCGCCGGCGCCATTGAGATTCTCTGAGACGAAAAAATCCTTCGGATATAGGAGAAGTAAACCCATTGGTCCCGGCCCGTGTTTTGATGGGTGTGAGGGTCAGAGCTGAAAGTCACGCTAATACGGAACAATAACAAGTTTTGAGTTATGTGATTCCGCATGCTGGAATATTAAAGGGCACTTCCCTGTATGTGATGCCATGGTGGCGGGGCACCTATATTATTTCAACATGCTAGCAGAGAGTTGTATATGACAACCCCCCCGTCACTCTAGTGGGTGCCTTGCAGATTTTTTTTTGTTCTGGAGGCTCGTTGCGCTGAGTTAATAGAAAGAAAATTGTGACTTTTAAAGAGTCCAGTAAACAGGTGAAGCGAAAAAAGATTTTTAGGGTGAGCAACGTTTTATAATTGTTGCCATAATCGTGAAGAGTGAAATATGATATCCAACTATTTTGCATTTTATTTACCCTGTCTTCCCTTGGTCCCAACACTTCTTACATTATTTTTGAAAGGTACAGTCATTTACTATTATATTCCTTTATCTATAAAGCAGTTGAAAATCTTTCAGAGCAAATTTCAAGCAGAGGTTTTAAATACCGTAAAACGGAGTAACGTTGATAAGTTTTTTTCTTCAATATTTCATAAATATTTAGTCTATAAAGACCAGCTTTGCAAATTTTAATGAGTTATAATTTTAAAACAAGTAAGCCTTAAGTCTCCGTCAATCGGCATGATTTTTTGTCATGTTAAGTGTTGTGTTTATTTATATGACAATTTTAAATATATATCGATATGGGGTAACACGGATAGCATTGATAAGTACCTCAAACGCCTTGTAACTTATTTTTTTAGAAATGTTTTTGATTCAATTCAGGTTTTCTGAATCTGAATTATTTCTAAAATTGTCATTTGAAGTACAGTGTCTACCGGAAGTAAAGAGAACAGATATACAAGTTCAATAAGGTATTTTTATTTGATTTGATTTTGCAATTAAAACATATTTTTGAAAAATATATCAGTTATGTTACCTCATCAGAAAGAACATGATTTGCTGAGAACAAAAAAAAAACTTCTCTGTCTTAGGCTTTCATTTTGATTTTTAAAACAAGATTTCACTTTCTTACACTTCGGTTACTAGTTGACAGTTCGCCTCCGTGCAAAGTCTTTCTGAGAGACTTTTTGCTAATGTTATTGAATAATTTAAACATAGTTCCTGCGCATCAAAGATGATGCATGTTTGGATTTGGATCCTATTTTCAAAACAAATTTCAAACATTGTTTTTTGTCTCAGTACATTTCTCGTACAGTTTTGTTTACCAATATGTCCATATTTATTTTTATATTTTAGAAATTAAAGACCGCGTGAGACTTGAGGCGGCTTAAACACCTTGTGAACGAGAGATTTATCTTCCGTACCATAAATAAATACAACGAGACAGGTTCACCTCAAATTAACCAAAGACATGGACCTCATCCAACGGTTAGGACCAAAATGATGATGAAACGCGTAAGGAAGCGAATTCGCTGGAATCCGACACAATCAGGGCGAGCGATGGCCAAGGATTTGAATATTTGCCTTACGTCGAACCAGAATATGATCTGCACTCGTGAATTGGAACTTAAAACGTATAAGAACAGCGAATTCGTGGACAAAAGAAGGCTCGATTGATTCGAAGTAAGGAGTTGCTGCAGCGGCACAGTGATTGAGATATTTTCTTTTCCGGTGAAACAAATGTTTCTGTTGAAAGATACTCACAACCAACAGAATGATAGAGTATATACAGCGAAGCTTGCAGATGTTTTCAAGAAGAGGTTGGCTGCGGTTCCCAAATTTGTCGAGAGTAATAGTATGGGGTGGAATTTAAGAAAACGTCAAGCTTCCGCTACTTTTCATCGAGTCAGGAGTAAAAATCAACATTAATTACTACATCGAACATGTTTTGAAGAATCACTTGTTACTCCATGCTTAGAAATTGATTCCAAAAGGAAATATCTGTTTTCAACAGGATTCCGCCCTTCTCAACAATCGAAAGCAATACAGGAGTAGTGTCGCCGAAATTTGCCCCTAATTTGCGTTGACCGCTGGGTGAAGCGGACCTCCCGATGCGCGTGGGATGAATCCTACTTCGCATCAAGAATATGACACAAGAGTGAAGAGATATGTCCTATTTTCGAGATCAGAAAATTCTGACTCGGCTGAGGATAGGTCATACTCGACTCTCTCACGGGCCTCGACTTAACGGCAGTAAGGCCTACTGCCAAGGATGCGGTGCGGAGTTAGATGTAAATCATCTAATGGTGGAGGGCCCTGATAGGGCCTAATTGAGGGTTTAAATGGAAGTTATAGGCACAATACGTGAAGCATTGTATAACGACCGTAGTACAGAATTATCTGTGCTGAAGTACCTGAGGGCGCTGGACTTATATGATAAAATACGAGGGAAACAAGGAAAATATGAATCAAATGAACTAAAACGTCAACAGCAGACGTACAGTTTAAAGAGACCCCAAGTAACCACGAGGCTATAAAAGCATGCATATATAGGGCATATGCATTACGTCTAGTGCATCATTGAAGTTTGATTAAAGCTGAAAAGGGCCCCACTAAGATCGAACTAATGCTATATCTTTTGTTATGCCATAAGACATTGCTAAAGAAGCATTATTGCAGTGGTTATGCATCACCTTATTCTCAAAGCTAATCCAACGCTTCATTACTTGACAACAGTGGATTTGATGCGATCCCGCAGTAATGATGTGGATTTTGGGTTCCATAAGTGCAATAATATAATGCTTGTGGTAACTTGGGACGTTAATAGAATCAATGAATCTTGACTCCTTCAAGAAACTCTTTATCAATTTTTGGGACAATATGCCTCAAGAAACGGCGTGTGTCAGTTGTAAAACCTTTGATAAACATCAAGTTTCGAGCTTGACATGTAATTTCTTAATAATTAAATGCAAGTTTATAGGAAATTAAGCGTTTTATTTTTATTTGAAGCCATTCGTTGTGTTTTTTTGAACATTTATTTTACTGAAAAGCAACCGTTGCTATCCTGTCAACACCTAAAATCCCCTATTCCAAAATTGTGTAAGTGTAACTGCCATATGTAACTAGCAACACCGCGGTGATGCTACATAGCTAATCAGAGACATCAACGACCGGCAAAAATTGACCGATGAACATCATTGCTAACCAAATATCCAAAATTTCGTGTAGTAAAACATTATTTACCACAAATAGACGAAAAAGAACGAAAAAAAATTCTACGAAACTCACGGGCACGGGCATGTTAGCGCCATCACCATGTTTCCGGAAGCATTATAGGCATTGCGGTACTGATATTGTTATCATTGATTGTTCGTTTTTATTTTGAGTGGTTTTAGGAACTTGTAACGATTGATTAACTCTGGAATCTCTCGGTTATGCAATGGTAGACCGATACTACTGCAAATGGTGCTGGGATGGATATTGCAGACGATATGGCCGGCACATATGAATATTGGACAAAAAAAAGTTGGTTTTATTCATTGTAAACTTAAATATCCTGTTTTCATGAGCTAAGACGATTAAATTTATGCTACCGAGTTGTAGAGCTCGCAGAATTTTTAAAGATCCCAAGTTTAATGCTGATCAATTTCAGGATTTACTGCAAAAAGATGAAGGGTGATTTTTTTTTCCAAAGATTGATGTGTTTTAGACAAATATTGATTTTTGTTGTTTTGATTGTTTTGATAATGTAAGGCAGGTCTTCTGGAGGTGCGAGAAAAAAAAAACATCACCACCCCGACCGCATGTATCAACATCCCATTTTGACTATTTTGTATCAGCTTGAATATCTGTTCTTTGTGTAGAAAGTATGATAAAATATGTTTTTCGCCTAAATGTAGGCGTTTTACTACAAAAAACCGATCCAATTACATCAGAAGGTACAACTTGTGACTATTTGTTTCAATGTTTGTTTTGAATGCGCCTTGAATGCCTGAGACGTTAAATCTTTCAATGGAGTCACATGATTAAATGGCATTAAGATTATTGCCGTCTCTTTGCGCATCAATTTAAACCGCACCTCAAAACGAACAATCAGTGCGGTAGATCAATGCTACCCCGTTTTACGGTACATTCATGCATTTAGTTTGCATGTTTGGATGATTGAAGTAAGGATTTCAAAAGAATAACATAGATGTGATTTTTATGGTAACTCTCGGATTAATTTTGATTATGATAAAAGTATGTAAATTATCCCTCGAAAATATATCTAAAGAATACAATTTCAATTTTCAAAGAACATCATAGAGAAATTCAGGATTAAGATTTTGGGGGCAATTGATTTTGTAAGCCTGATATGGTTCTACAAAAGAAGGTCTGGGTAAATACTGACTTGACTTTATTTAAATCTTCTTTTTGCTTACCTCTTGAACATATATAAATTAATGTATGTTGAAGTTTTACATAAACGGAACTTTAGAAAAATATGCTAGATTGCTTTGAATTTTTATCAGAACATAGGAGAGGTGAGGACATGTGAACATACGATCTTACTTACATTTCCGTTTCTGGTATGATCAGAAATTATATGAAATCGTGCGGAACCATTTATGCCCATGGATTGCCTTCATGCCTTCACTTATTCTGAGCGTTTATCAACATGATCCGCCTCTACAGTATACAAATATTATAATTCCTCATTTAACATCTATGAAGATAAGCTTATCTTGGTGCTTATATCAGTCTTGATAGTGTACATTTCGGCGAACTTCATACCGTTTTGCGTCAACGTCTTTCTAAAAGTGAATGTTCCCATAAAGAGAATAAGTTCTACCTTGTTTTCAATGCTTCTTATTCGGATTCAACTTATTTGAAGTTTTCAATCAACTTTTGTATGGATATTTTAAAATAAGTGCATTTTCCAAACATTGTTGGATCGAAGCGTTTTGAGGTTTCGCGGATTACCATTCCATTTGAAGTGCTGTATCAGCACTGGTTACCTCTTAACCTAATGGATGGTTTTTATCACTTTTTAAGTAATCTTATGTTTCATTAAAAAACTGTGATTTCCTACTATATGAACGGTTTGCTTTCGCTATTTTTCTCCAAATTTCCGCTTAACGTAGGGTCCGGTCTTCGTCGTTTGAAGAATCCACACTTCCAGAGAATGTAGGTGAGAACTGCAAATGCCAGCAAACCGCCAACAATTGCAACTATGTAGACCCACAATGGGATTGATCCATCACCCGCTTGGTCGAGTAGTTCAGGATATGCTAACGTTTCAACCTGGAATGAAATATTTCAGTCAAATTCACCATATGTTCACAATAAATTATCAGTAGTTCTCATGTTACCGTGACAGAATCGAAGGGATGATCTTGCTGCACTTCGAAAACCTTTATCCTGGCTATCGATGCGATTTTAACTAGATCTACTCGGGGATAATCGGATACCAGCGTTGAATTCCACAACCTAGCTGTAACGTTGATAAGTACTTGAGCCTTTGGTTGAACGTCATATATGTTACACACGATCGAAATGCATTTGGCAGTGTTGCGTTTACAGTCCATGTGTACGATATCAGTCTGTTTGCCATCCTTATCGGTAAGCCGTTCGGCACGGATGATCATGGATCGATCGCGTCGTACTCGGTTCAGTGTATTATCGGACGAAGAGAATAATGTTTGTTTGACGAATGACGCTTTGTCGTATACTTCCGAAGCGAATGTGAGCGACTTATTTAGGGCGCGTTGAGTGTAACGTTCTATTTGCATCAGATCGTTTAGCACAGACGTTTTCTTCAGTCCAAGTGGATTGATGGCCGAATTAAGATCAACGACACAGTCACCTCCATTGGTAGCTGAAACAAAGTGGTAATTAACTAAACTACTAGCATCTTGAATATCACAATGAGAAAGGGAGCGCTTGATTACCATCCACGGAAGGTATATCGGTTAGATAGAGCAGCCATTTTCCTTGGGGTTTATCGTTGGCTACTTGATGCGGCCATTGAATGTTCACTTGAACTTTTGGTGCTCGCCATGGACCATCGTTATAGATCTGAAAATGTATGATTACTGTTTGAACTGTACAACTTTGAAGTAGATTTGCGTTGGACTTACTTGATAAATGTGCTGCACGGCTGTTCCAATGTCTTCCACTGTTTCCATTACACTTTCTCCTTTGACTTCTCCTCCATAGAAGGTTTGTTCGGGATGGGCAGCGCTGTTGAAAAGTAAAACAATATATGCATAATAATTTGATTAAATGGAAACCTTTTCAACTCAATAATAAGAACTTTTATTAAAGAAATATATATGAGTTTTTTTCTGTGATAAAGTGAAGATAATGTGATGGATCCTAGTATATCCGAATCCAAGTCAGTTCTCCATCTCTTGATGTTTTGTACTACAATATTCCCCTCTGTAAAAGTATTATTATGTGAAATGTAGCATCCTGCACAAGTCCTATAATATTTTCACGAAAACCATTACCCCGATTACCACTACTATACTAGTAGTATCTGGCCAAAATAGCGTCTCGGCACCGTTAGACCGCAGGAAGGGCAGCAGGCGCTTCTTGAGGCACTCGTCTCGGCTCATCTCTCCATACCCACAGATGGCCTGCCAAACCAAGAACTTTTTGACTAATTTGTCCTCCTCCTTCTTCAATCGCCAGCAACTGCCAACTGTAACCGTGGCTGTTCTACTCTTGTTCCAATACAATCTCGATAACCATTTAACAGATTGTGATGACCAACGTTAACATTACTTTCTTATGGCTTGCCCACAAAAGATATGTTTGCGTTCCCTTTATGTTAAATTGTGAAAACTAACATATTCACGCAAAAACATCCGCAACGTATCAATTGTGGACCAGCCTTAAGCTAGCTTCAGCCAAAATTTCATCAAATTTCAACCCACACGCTTAATAGTTACAAGCTAATCATTGTGTCTCATTTTTTTTTTTCAATTACAGCCTTTATTCAAGCTTACCCAAGTAACAATTTTAGTTTTATACCAGCCGTATAGTACTCCTCCCGGCTTTGTTGATAAAACTATATTCAAAACTGTTCTGTCTACCAACACCTCCTCTATAATTAAATTAATAAAACCTTTATAAGACTATAAAGATTTTGAAAATGTTCTAGTGAAAGATGTTAGCATAATTATGACCACTTGAGAACCTCCATAAAACCTATTGGCTGCCTTGAAAACCAGCATGCGGCAAAATGGCGACAGCTGACAAACTTCACTGTGACATCGTGGTTGGTTTTTTTTTGTTTCTGCTTTGTTCGATGCTTTGCTTTGCTGATTCATTTAGCAGTAAATAATATCTAAGAAAAAAGTTCTAGAGTAGCGGCAAATTTTGTTTGATAGCAAAATAACCAAAACAAATTGAGTTTTTTTACAGCGTGCTCCAAATCATGTGCACATTTAGTTTTATGGTGAATATTGGCACGATACGAGCCGAAAATAAATGCGCCTCAAAAACTATGCGAGTTTACAACAACAAAAAATTAAAACAAATATATTCGATACATTAATTTCCTGAAAATTTTTTTTTTTCAAATTTCAATTATTTTTTATATTTCAATATTGCGATTGGAAAAATCTAAGTTTGGCCAAAAAGCCAGTTTGTCTTCGTAATGAATACTTTAAAACCAATCCACTGTTTAATGTATTTACTAGAGGTAAAATGGTTTTAAAACGATATTCCAACTGATCATAATAAGATAATATGAATGAGTCCTAAAACGGCATTTCAAAACAGCATTTTTCGAGTTCATAAAGTCGAAATAAAACCTTTGATAGGAGTAAAAGGAAGGAAAAGGAAAACAAGGTTTTAAGATTGTTGTAAACAAGCTGTGTCCTGGTGCACAACAAATCTCTGACGAGTCAACAAGTAATTTTGATTTTTCTCTACTCTAATACAACTACTTATCTTGATGTACAATCAATAAGTGATGAATATAGCTGTAGCTGTAAAAATCCCATATGAATACAGATCGACAACTTTTTTGTTTATCATAATGACGAAGGGCAAGGCTGATGAGAATAAAATGTTATTTTCTAATAAACTTATCAGAATTTTCCCTAACATATTATTAAAGAACATAACAAATAACTTTATATAAACATACCCGGAAATACTGATCTTGGCGCGTTTGATAACATTCACCCCTAAGAGAGCACTATGCTTAGTTCCCTCGAGCAGCGCCGATGTCGTATTGACGAACACCAGGAAGGATAGTTTCGACACCAGATCGTCCACGCGCTGGGGATCAAATCGTAGCGAAAGTTTTGCCTCTGCGTTTCTTCGCATTGGATTATCTAGCGAGCAGTCCACCAGAGTGGCGTTGAACTGGGTGCATGTGTACAGACTCTGAATATGGAAACAAGAGTGATTTTAAATAGACAACTATCGCTTTCGGTTGAACTAAAGAGCTTACCTTTGTTCCACTGTATGATATACTGGGATCATGTTTCACAAATAGATGTGTTTCATACGCTGAATCGGCTAAATTGGAAACGCTTACATTTAGCAAAATGCTACGATCATGCCCGAGCACAAGTGAATAGGACTGGTCGGCTAAGCGAAATAAGAGCCTAATTAGTAACGGTTCTTTTCATGGAAGTGCAATAGTTGAATTCTTTACCTTGTTTTTCTAACGAGAGCTTGGCATTCACATCGATTTTAGACTGGCAAATGCCATCTTGACCACAATCTTTCTGGAAGGTCGCTTCGAACGTTCGATCAGCTTGTGTTTGGTCTAGAATAGGATCCAGCGTGTCTAGCGCAGACGCTGGGAGAGTGTTATCCAAAATTGTGTAATTCAATCGGAAGCGAATCGGATTTTGGATATCACGTGTATTGTCCTTGATGTAGACAATTTCTTCTCGGCACTCTTGCCGTCCATTTGTGACAACACTGAGTTGTTTTCGCAGAATATTTGATCGATTTCTTGTATCTGAACCGAAATAAACACGTGAGAATTTTTTCAAGTTGTTGTAGGTTTCCGCTTCTATCGTATAAATCAGTTTCAAGTACTGAGTTTGACTGCTGGAGTGACCAGATTCTTCATATGGTTCTATCGAACAACATGCTTTGAACGAAAAGCTGAAAGTATCAGAATGAGAGCAGAGGGTATTTTTAACTAAACGTCTCAAAGATCGAATCATAGCAAACGGAGGATTGTGAAACATTCAACTTACCACGTGGCAGTGGCGGTTGGATCAGCTCGGCAGCCGGGTTTAGTCGGATCGATTTTTTCCAGCTCATCACTAACCACCGAGGTTTTGATGTTTGTAATGGGACGAGCTAAAAGTGTTGTGATTGCTGCTGAATCGTAAGCTCCGATTACTAAATCGGGATATGTGTTGTTGTCCAGATCGATACCACCGGATAGTGAACCTCCGAATGTTTTCAAAACTGGAACATTTAAGCCGAGCGAGCTTGATGATATTACTTGTGACGGTTTTGTTGACAATCCTCCTGGGGCTCCGAGATAAATGTAAACAACACCGTTTCCTTCATAGGGTGCTCCAACGGCTATATCTTCACAGCCGTCCTTGTTGATATCTCCTAGATTCGCAATAGCCATGCCAAACCGCGATTCAAGTTTTCCCGTTAGTTTGGTAGTATAGCTATCCGAGAAGTTGTTGTTCATATTTTGAAAGACATACACAGCTCCACCTTCTGTTTTTGAAAAGTAAAACGGAGCTGCGACGAGAAGATCTGGAGCACTGCAATATTTAATTGTTAGTTCGAATGAAAAAAAAAAAACTATGTAGAACCGTTGACACTTACTGGTCGCCATTAACGTCTGCAGTGGCCATTTCGTATCCAAAACTGGATCCGAACTGTTCGCCTCGCAATTCTCTTTCTTTGAGAATAGGATTCCGTTTGTTTTTATTCGAAAACAAGATGACCTGTCCATTCCCTCGAGATCGAGGGGCACCACCTGCATAGGACATGTAGTCACCAAAATATTTCCCCCCAGTTACAGACATTCCTAAAATGATTTACCGTGATGAAGCTTTACGTTCATAATAACACATATCACCACCACCCTACCTAGATAGCTGTAGTTGGGAACCGGTGAGTCAGCATTATCATGAGCACCGTAATACTGCGTTTTATCTCGCGATAAAAACTCTCCATCAACTTCTACAGCAAACACCGTTCCCTTCCAGATCATTACACCGGGAGTTCCTATCACTGCAGTCCCATCATCCAGAAGCATTCCAGAAGTACCAGCTTGACAAAAAGCATACTGTTCGTGTTCACGCTCAATAGATCGCCCCAAGCACACTTCTACCGCGAAACCGAACGTAAAGTCATTATTCAACACGTAGCATAAGCCCTGTCCGAGGTGGAGACCATTTTCCTTAGCCTTCCCCCGATCATGCACCTTCATATAGCGATGGGCACAGACAAATATCTGAAATAAATTGGAAAAACTGTAGTTCGTAATGTACATCGTTAACAATTCTTCAAAATACCTTATTTTCCTTTCCGCCCGATTTGACTGTCACTCCCAACCATTGATTTGTCTTGAGCTCATCCATTCCTGGCGGTGCAAGACTGTCGTCATCCTCGTCATCACCTTTTTGAAACACAAGATTACGATTAGTTGAGGGTTCGAGACAAGTAGACAAAACTGCACGGCAAACCCAGAAAAATCAAACAGGAACGTGAGTTAAAGTTAAGGTTAGCGGTCACGCGGCAGAAACCAATTGTTAGCGGCAGTGATTTCTGTCCCCGGTTGGTTAAAATTGTATGGTTTTTGTTATATGATGATAAGTGTGAGTCATTTTTGGTTTGATCTTGAACCAAACCCCTTCTTACTTGTCTAACCACATCCACAAACTGGAAGTTGGTTTTGTGCAAGAAATTGGAAACGAACAATATACTTCCTTTGAATGACTTTGTTTTGTGATTTACGTGCGATAAGCTTACTTCCAAGAGAATTGCATTATTGATGGCCTACATGGTAGATACAATCGATTGGGCACATCAGAATTTAATGTTATTCGGTTATGCTTAAATCAACGCCTTATCGGAGCAACAGACTTGATTTTTTTTATCTAGCTGGTGCATATTGGATCTATGTTTTCGTTAGACATTTATTTAAAACTAAATAGGCCGACAAAAGACAAATCGTTGTGACACATTATCTTATAGCAAATTTAAGATCCGACGATTTGTTTTTGTGAGGCCCAAATCTAGATCCAGAAGCCCAATACTATTTTCCACAGAAAACAAGAGCTCAAACATAATTTTGTAAGAATCAAGAAGCAAATACTGATTTAAGATAATGCATGTTTTTATCTAACTAAATTATAAAATATATTTCATGTTTATGTTTATATTGTACGAAAACATTCAAAGATATTGCAAAGAATGAACTTGAGTCATAAATCCTCTCAGTTTCGATTCTTGAGAACCGCAATTGGTGATTGTAAACATTGGCACTACCCATCCATTTTCTTGCTGTTTTATTTACTAACGTTCTGATTATTTAGAAAATCGTTGAATAAAATTGGTGAAAAATAATGTTTGTACCTTTTAAGGTTTTTTTTTATCAAACCGCCCAGATCAAAGGACTTTTGGTTATAATTTTTATAATGATGTAAGAACTACAGGACACTCACAAAACGCGACACGAGACAAGACACAACACTATCGTTATCGTTATTATTAGATATTAGAAAAAATAGGAGAAACTGTAGCATCCGAAACCGGTCGACGAAAAGGATTTTTTTTTTCTTCTAAAATTGTAATAACGATAAGTGTTGTGTCTTGTCTCGTATCTTGTTTTGTGAGATCCAAAGAAGTATAGGAAGCTAAGATTTGACTTCATAGTGTTAAATAATTATTGAAGATTAATTTGATGACAAATATTTGGTCAACTAAAAGCAAAGGACAGCACATTTGACTCAAAAATCTTTAATTTTATTGAGTTATTTATTACGTGGAGTCTTACTATTTAAGGAATACAGAAAAGGGAACATGCCATGACTATTAGCTGTAAAATTTAGTTAGCATGCTCAATGCAAAGCAAACAGCTAGCAGGTTAGATAGTTTTTTGATGTAATTAAATTTTAACAATAATTAAGTTTGGAACAACATTCCGACCAATATTTTTATATGCAAGCAAAATTAGAACAACAAATAATATTCTAGGAACAGAAGAATAAAAATACATTTACTTCACCTATAACGACGAGATCATCGGAAAAATTAGAAAATTTGAATTAGGAACAATTAGGTAATATAGCACACCCAGAGTTAGTTTGGCCACCCACTGAATTATCAAAACTATCAATTATTAAAAACCAATTATTAATACGGTAATTTTGTTTATAGAACTACTATTGAAAATGTTATCACTATTTATCGTGTCAATAGATGAAACGTTTTTGGGTGTTGGTGAATGTTAATTTGCTATTTTGCAAGTAGGGTTGAGCACTACTTCGGCAGCGGTCCAGTTTCCGTAAATTTTTTACTATAATTCAGTTGTAGCAGGAGGACATCAACAAATTCCAAAAAGAAATACTCATATTCCACACATGGTGCTCGAAAAGCCTACTGCAACTAAATATAAAAAAGTGTAATTTAATATCATTTAGAAGAAAACGAAATACACCAAATATATTAATCTCATAAGGAAATCAAGTTGTTGGAAAATGTGAAAGAAAAAGGGAGTTATCTTAGACTCTAAACTAAATTTCAATGACTACTATGGCAATTAATATGCTGGTCTTTATAAAACGCTTCAGCCTCAATTTTGTTGACCCCTACACAATAAAAACCTTATATATTGCTTATGTTAGGTCTATTCTGGAATACTGCAGTATGGTCTGGTCCCCATTTCATAAAACGCATATTGGCCGAATAGAATCCGTACAAAAACAATTTCTATTATATGTTCTTAGGAAATTAGGGTGGACAACATTTCCTCTTACGAAGCGCGCTGTATGCTTATCAATATTCAAACACTGACGCAGCGTCGTGAATTTGCAATGGTTTCATTTGTTAGCGATATCGTTTCGCAGCGAATTGATTCAACTAAAATTTTATCAAAACTTAATTTCTATATTTCTTCGCGGCAACTTAGAAGCAGGAACTTATTCATAACGAATCATTATCGGACGAACTATGCCAAATATGGGCCATTAAAACAACTTATTACCACATATAATCAACACTGCGAAACTATTGACTTTACTATTTCGAGGCATAACTATTAAAAAATATTTCAGCACCATACGAAACAACACAAGCTAATAAAATTTTATGAAAGCACTCTCTACTTAACCTAAGTTTTTTTTGTATACATAAACATTTTTGACTGTGTTTTCGATACTGGGGTACACATTCAAATTGCGAAAATTTGGAGCGTCACGAAAAACGGTCAGGTTTTGAACGTTAATTACTAAGTAATTTCACGATCGAATTCCAAAATGTTTGCAGCATTAGGTTAAGACATTTTCTACGCTTTGATACTAATATTTAAATCTATGATTTTTAACAAGCAACTAATAAAATTAACGCAAATATGAGGTGATATCATATAATGTCGATATTTCAGAGTAAATTTACCAAATACACAGTACTTTCCGCGCACAGACTTCATATTTAAGTAACGAATGTTTTCTAGGTAGCCATGAATGTTACAACACCTTCGCATTGTGATTTAGTTTTTCTGCGGTCGTGGAGCTGTGCAGAGTAGGATCTGCAGTTGGATCGTAGTTGGCGGCAGCACTGGCGAGCAGTCGTTGCCCAGAGAGGCGTTGATGCAGTTGGCTATTGTTGCCGATGCTCCCGTCAACCTCGCTGCGAGAAACATGGCTGCTGAAGCCTACGAGTTGGCAGGAAAAAGACGCCCGTGACAACGAGACAAGAATCAATCATCCCACGTCACCTGCAGATGGCCACCCGCAATGAAGAGGAGATGAACCAAGAAAGAAAGTCCAAGATCAATCGCGAACTGTTTTTCCCCCGTCAACAAAATCCGTCCTTTTCAGAACGACCAAATTAGTTTGCCAACTAAAGAGTTTATTTGGTTGAAATTTTCTCTTGTGCTGTTAGAAATTAATTTCAATTAATTTCAGCCTTCTCTGTGGCCAAATTCACAAGATATTCCATGTGGCCGTCCTATCACTAAGGGTGGCCATCCTTACCCGACATGATTTTATGTTTCCTTTTTCATTCTAGTTTTTATTCATCATGGGACATTTTTGAACAATTCATAAAATTTTACAAAATCATTATGGTAATGCAAAACACTCTATTGAGCAATACCAAGATAGTTAAAAATTGTGTTTTTGTAGGTATATTAATTAATTGTACATGAAGTTTAGCGTGACCATATTCCTACCTCGTCGTCTATCGTCTTCCGAGTTGCGTGAGACGTAGTGCTTGGGAATGAATCCTTATCTAAAGGGTACCGTAGAGCGTGGTGACTTAGATCAACGGGGTGACTTCGACCGCCAAGTCCGATATTTATTCAATTTAAAATTATCCTTCTCCAAGTGCCTGAATTTTTTAAGTTTTGAACCATATATATTCAGCATTTGGAGGCAGTACGAAAAAAAAAATATTCACTTTGTACATAAGAATAAAAACAAAAATCGAAAATTAAGCAAACGAATAAACGCGACAACCTTACGAAGTATTTTTTTTTTTGGGGATGTGAACATTTATTCGACAATAATTTCAAATGCCGAGAAGTACGTGAAAAAATTTGCGTGAAGGAGCTTGGATTTACAGAATTCCTTACCGCACCCTTCATGATACACTCAATGGACGGCACCTGCAGACGGTTGGTGGCCAGACAATCTTAACCGATGCCCAGGAAGCGGATCTCCGGGAAACTATCAAAATTGTAGGTGAATGGGGATTCCCTTTGACTCCAGCCAGCGCAAAGCTACTGGTGAAAGGTTTTCTGGATAGTAACCAGATAAAAACGCGATTCCACAACAACAATCTCGGTAAGGACTGGTTCACTTTTTTTATGAAGAGATCACATGCATTGACCACCCGTTGGTCAGAAAATATAAAGCGGAATAGAGCGAAGGTGAGCCACGCCGTTGTGAATGAATATTTCGACAACTTGGCGGAAACGATTCGAGATGTTCCTCCAGAGAACATTATAAATTTTGACGAGACAAACTTCACCGATGATCCCGAAATAAATTATTAACAAAAGCAACACGAATCCGTAAATTGCATAACTAAGGAGTGTATCGAATATAAGCTATCCACATACATTTGCGTTGTACGCATGTATTTGTGATGGTTTTTTATGCTCTGAACACTGTATGCTGTGCGTTTGACTTCAGCTTTCTTTTGTTTACTTGTTTGTGCGGTTCAAATTCTGCGTTTTCAAAATGTCGCGTATTGAAAAGGAAGTGAAAATTAAGGTTCTGGACACATGGCTAAGTGAGAAGGGTATTACTATGCGAAAATTGGCGAAGCGGTTTGGAATTCATCAGGCGAGTGTTAAAACCATCATTAATATGTTTGGGGAACACTATTCTTTGGATGAGCTACCAGGAAGAGGCAGAAAACCCGGTTCTTCCAACCCGAAACTGGAGTAGAAAGTGGTATCTCTAATCATGAAGAACAAATCAATGTCAATACGTGATTTGGCCAAAAAAAGCAGGAACGAGTGTCGGAATGATCCAGCGTATCAAGAGGCGAAACCACCTGAAGACCTACAAGAAGCAGAAAATCTCGAAACAAAGTGCAGAACAGAAGAAGCGAGCAGCAACAAGGGCCCGGAAATTGTATTCGCGTCTTTTGCAGCGTCCGGATGCATGCGTTTTGATGGACGATGAGACCTATGTAAAGGAGGACTCAAAAACCCTTCCAGGTCCACAATACTTTACTGCCTTCGTTGGGGAGGATGTGAGCGATGCGGACAGGTCGATTCAAGTGGAGAAATTCGATCGAAAGGTACTGGTATGGCAAGCAATATTTCCTGTGGTTTGAAGTCAACCATTTTTTACACTACCGGAACTATAAATGCGGAAATCTATCGATCTGAGTGTCTCCAGAAGAGATTGTTGCCTTTATATAAGAAGCATAGTACACCTCCACTGTTTTGGCCGGATTTAGCGTCGGCTCACTATGCCAAAACCACTCTCAATTGGCTTGCGGAAAAGGGTATAGATTTCGTTGAGAAAAATATCAATCCACCAAATTGCCCTCAGCTTCGACCCATCGAACGTTACTGGGCAATCGTGAAGAGGGTCTTCAAGAAGACTGGTAAGGCAGCTGGGAACATGCAGGAGTTCAAAAAAAATTTGAGCTCAAGCGTCCAAAAAATGCGATGCAACACTTGTCCGGAACTTGATGAAGAGCATTCGATCCAAAGTTCGAAAATTCGTGAAGGAATAACTTAAATTTCATCCGGTCTTCATTATGTTCAAGTTTAACCTCGTACAATGAAGGATCAATTTTTTGTATGAATAAAATATCGGTTTTCAACAAAATTTGAAAGAAAGTTTGTGGATAGCTTATTTTCGATACACTCCTTAGTTGTTTCATTTACAAAAAAAACTTATTTTTAACTTTCACTTTTAGGATTGTTTGACCACATTGTATTTCAGGATTAGTTCTATACCATTGCATTGCCATACTGCAGAAGCCTTCAAACTGACAAACCAAGAGTGTTAATCGGTGATAACGTTGCGTCACACCTTTCGGTCTCAGTCATCAAGAGTTTTAGTCAATGTTAGTAACTAATGTCATTTTACTTTTTGAAAATTCATTAATTACGCCACGCAAAATGGTTCGTTTTTCTACACAAAGCCCCTCCCCCTCCTTGGTCACCCTTTTCGTATGGTTCTTTTGAATAGTCACGGTCTGTAAAATCCCCTCCCCCTATAGATGATATTAACGAACGTTTCCTTAGCTGTTACGCCGCCTTATTCTGCCGTGAATTGCATATCAGTTTCCTCCCCCTCCCCGCAACGATGAGTTTTCTTTTCTAATATTATGGTGAACTACTGAAAAATACCAATGGATGGGTCGCTCATAAATTATGTCATGCTTCTAATGGAAGGGAGCTTTGGGAATTGTGATAATCTGTACACAAAATTTAAGGTCCATAAAAAACATGACAAAGGGGGAGGGTTTTGATAATGGTCCTTTTTTGCGTGACATAATTAATGAACGTTCCCTTTGGGGAATGCTCCACCCCTGTGCTATTTGGGAGACAACTGCATCATATTCATTTAAGCACTTTAAATGGATAAAATTGATTTTGATCAAAGTCACCCCATTATTGAAAATTGGCCGCGGGAACTAAACAATTTTTTTAAAGTTCATCTGACACAATAAATTTTTAAAATTTCTGTGTAGTGTTATACTACAGATACCAGTACTGGTTTTAAAAATGTAAAACAAAATTTTAAAGATAATTATCATAGAAAATTTCAAGAAATAGTTCAAAAAGTGATCGAAGTCGCCCCGTTTTACGGTACCCAAAAATGATTCGTTGTGTTTGCGTTTGCTTGTTTCTGAAAGTTTTACCATAGGTTTTATTTCTAACTAATACGCAAACTTATCCATTGTGGAAAGCGATAAATGTGAAATTTGCGGGTTTTGTTCTTATGATTTGCAATTGCTCCCGAATGTTTTTCGTGTTTCTCGATGTTTCGCCCCTGCAACCAGTTTTTGGCTTTGGTGCGGATATCTTTTTGTCTGGTCATTTTTGTTGTTGTTTCGTGGCCTATTTAATGTTGGCAAAGTGTAAACTCTGAAGAATAATATTATCGAGTTCACGCTCGGCTGAAACGGACTAGATGGGCCGTGTCTACACAGCCTTACACATTTTCCCTCGCGTGGTTTTGATCAATAAAACGCAGTGTTAAGCTAATAGCGTTCGATTGCCCCGGAAGCTCGTTGCTTCCGAGTAAATCGAGTTCACCAAAAATCATTATCGCAAAAAGACATCAATCTAAACATAAAAATTCCCATCACAACAGCAGGCAAACGGACTGCTGTTCAACTTGTTCGATCAAACGATCGATTTGGTTGAAGCCGCCGGCTAAGTATAGTTGAATAGATAGATCTTCAAGTCCAGTGAATAGTTATTCTTGTGAAAGTTTACCTCACGCGTGTACGTCTGTGTCTCCCCGTAGACACTATTTATTTATTATCATTATTTTTTTTTTTTGCATGGTACTTACAACACAATTTCTATTTGTATTTAAGACAATTATTAGAAATTAGAGAATTCATTTGTTTGCATTCTTTGTCGTTTTGTTTTTGTTTTCCAGTCATTTCAGAATCCAGCTTTAGGCTCAGGATAAGTTATGATTGTTCCACGAATATAGCATTATCAACCATTCTCGAAAGGACTATGGTTTGTCTTTTTTTCGGCCTAAACATTTCGAGGAAATTGCAGCGTAAGAATCCTGGAGTCTCGATACATAAAGAGAAATTTAATTGAATGCGTGTGGAAGCACCGAAATATGAAATAGCAAATACGATTGCAGACTACTAAGTTTTCAATATCGAGTATTATAACTACGTACCCTCGTGTGATGTGGAGATAAATGGCGTTGTGTCCGATGCAATTCTGACTGTCGAGGACTTCAAACGAGCGTCTGGTTGTTTTAGAAACTGACCTTAGCTGGTTATGTCCTCCCAAATTCGTTAAAATAGATGGAGTTTTGCCCCCGGTGCACTTTTATGTACATACGGTACATAATTGTACCAACTGCAAAAATCTGGGACACTCGGCCAATCGTTGCGGTAAATTTCGTTGTGGCAAGTGTTTTCAGGCTAATGAGCAAGAAATCATAAAACCGAAGGCTCCTGTTGCACCAACTCGTGGATGCACCCAAAAAGAATAATAGTAATAAAAACAGAATTTCTTAACCTTTTCAAAAGGAAGGCAAGTTTGCTCGAGGATTTATAGCTTTTTCGGACATTGTGGCATTCATTTTAGACATGTTAAATATTCAAGACCCTCTTAGACGTTTAGTTTCTTCCTTGTTTCCGATATTGAAATCATATCTTATGAAATCGACTGAATCGTGGCCCTTCCTAGCGTCAATCATAACTTTCGATGCATAATTCATCGAATCAGGTTGGAGATATGACTACTGTACTACAGTGGAATTGCCGTAGTCTGGTGTCTAAACTAGACTCGTTCAAATTTTTAGTTCACAATTCCAAAGACCTTTGCATCGATTCAGTTTACCAGTTTCCCAGAACTTCCGTTGGCCACACCCTTCAAAAGGAGACCAGCTACACCTGGTTGGGACGATAAATGCACCATATTGTATTTACAAAAATCTGATGTCTTAAAATCTTTGCGTAGACACATGACATTCACATACTTCGACAAATATTCAAAGCTTGAGACAAAGCGAAAAAAAATGCGGTCATTGGCGAAATTTTGTCGAAGGACTCTCACGAAAAACCCCAATGATCACTTCGTGGAGGGTGACTTGCAAAATGCGTAACCGCTCATCTTCTAATGAGAGTTACGAATACTCCATCTGATGAATTTTCGATTTCGCGAAAAAGGTCTGTTCGGACTCTGTTTCAGCAAAACATATTTTTCAAGAAACATCTCTAAATGGCGGCACTCAGGACAGATCATTCACAATGCTGGAATTCTCTGTGGCTCTTCTTTCATCAAAAAACACTTCAGCCGGATGCGATATGATAAAATTCAATCTTCTGAAAAATCTCCCAGATATCGCAAAAAGACGCTTGCTAGACTTATTTAATTCCTTACTACGAAACAACATTGTACCCCCTAAGTAGCTATTCAAAAGCCTGGTAAGCCAGCGTCTAATCATAATTTTTACCGTCCAATTGCTATGCTTTCGTGCGTTAGAAAATTGTTAGAAAAAATGATCCTTCGAAGGCTTGATCACTGGGTCGAATCGAATAACTTGCTATCAAATACACAGTTTGGGTTCCGTAAGAGTAAAGGAACCAGTGCTGTAAATAGTCATTACAACCCAATGCAATTCATTTGCCGATAACTCATTCCAGAAGCTGATTTTCAAATTATCACGTATGATGAAATTGTTTTTTTTTCTGTATTATACGAGATTTTCAGCCTCGGGCTGGTTCATGTCCCGTCGTGTAGTCAATCAAACACCTCTTTGGGTATTTTTCGTAACTTGTCCGGGGGTGAGATTTGAACTCGTGCCTTTGCGTGAGAGGTATGGAAGTTGACCACTACGCCGGGGTCGCCCCCATAATGAAATTGTTGTGCTTGTATATATTTTCCTAACTTTGTCTCACAATGTATTGCTCTAAGTATAAAACCTAAGACGTGAGAGCGCAATATTGGAATATTCAAATGATATTCATCATTGAATATCATTTGAATATAACACTTTCTATATACCAGTTAGTGCAATGCACTGTTCCAGAAAGTTGTAGAATTGGTTAAGAGCTAAAATTTTATTCATAAACTCAGTTTCTGAAACAAGTTATCGGTAAATTTACCCAAATGATCAAAATGACTATTTACAACACTTAAAGGAACAAATGATTACCTAGCGCTACTTTCATGCGCAACTGGCTTTTGTGCATTAGGAGCAACTCGCTTCAGTATTCCTGGACATAAAAGGAGCTTTTGATTCAGTCTCCATTGAAATCCTGTCATATAATCTGCAGAGATTTTGATTTCCCGGAATTTTAAATTTGCAGTTCCTCTATTTATTATGATTTTTTCATGAATTAAGCATCTCATGGGATTCCGGAACAACTTCGTTCTATTACAATTCCACGTATTTTTACTGGCAAGTACCAGCACGTCAATTCCGAAAAAGAGGTTTTTCACTGATGGGTCTCGCCTCAATACATCCAATGGCTTCGGTGTCTTCAATGAAAACTCTGGCGCCTTCCGCAAACTTCACGAACCTTGTTCTGTTTATGTTGCTGAGCTGGCTGCAATCAACTTCGCATTGGGGATGATTCTCAACATTCCCGCAGACTATTATCTCATCTTCTCGGACAGCCTCAGCTCCATTGAGCCTCTTCGGTTGACAAAACCTAGTAGACACTCATCGTATTTCCTTTTAAAACTAAGGGAACAGATGAGTGTGTTGCTCGAGAGATCATATTTGGCTACTTTTGTATGTAATGCTCAATTCCATGCAATGAGAGAGCGGATTCGCTCGCAAAGGTGGGCGCAGAGGAAGGTGAGTTGTATGAAAGACGAATTTCACACGATGAATTTTACCATTTAGTACGTCAGTACTCTCTTTCGAATTGGCAAACCGATTGGGACACCGGAAATTTAGTAGGGATAATGACGTCGCCAGAACACGACTTTTGAATACTTTAGAGGCCCAAGTAAGACAACTTGATGTTTCATAGAGATATGTTGGGAGCTCGCGACCTTTGTTATATGCAATCGATTTATGTATTTCTCCAAATGCCTAGTATAAGAATTCAATCTGTTTCTGTGTTTTTTTTTATTAATTCATTAGATTGTGTTTGTTGGAAAAATTCCATTCCCATGCACAAAGCAATCCATCCCAAAAAAAATGTCACCCCTTCTAACCTCTGGTAACCCACGAGTAAACGGTCCTACTAAACATAGTAATAAGTCATTCGTGCTATTAAAAACAATGAAAAATCGGCTCCATAAAGCTAACACAATTGAGCCTCCCAATTAAACGAAGCAAATTAAAAAAAAGCATTCAATTATTTTTTTAGATTTTTCATATAATGTATGTAATAGTTTTTTTTTGATTTTCAGTTTTTTTTTAAAGTTTGTCATAGCTTTCCTTATGTTGTCGTACAAAAATATGGTTCAGATAATAAAGCAGAGCTAAAAATAAATAACTTTATTCCCTTTTTTAATTCAAACATTGCGTAGGTACGTTAAACTCCACGCGGTGTGATGGCTTATGAACACAGCAACACTTTTATCAGTAGACATACATGCTGTCGTTTTTGTTGACACGTCTCAAACACAGATAATGCACATCATATCAAGGGGTCTCAAATAGCCTATGGTGTCGTCATTTCAACAAAGAATGAAACAATTAGATAGCGTAGTTGATAATCGTTCGATAAAAGCAAACCGGAGGAAGGGGGTTCGATTCTCGATCTGATCGAAAAGATCTCCTAAGTTGGGTTATTTCTCACCAAGCATAGATGTTGATAATTTAATAATCCGGAGGAGTTTGGAACCATCATGAGTTGGAACACCGAGTTGAGAAAACAACAAACCGTTGCCCGCCTAAATTGTGGATTTTTTATTTGCATAACCAAGGTATGCATATAGATAACAAATCTAAACCCCGCTGTCTCTATTTGCGTTTGGTTAGTGGCAACACAGATTAATCCAGGGAGTTGGTTTTTATCGTGGTTTGCAACTTATGTTAGCTTTGAAGCATATTTTGACTGTGGATTTGAACGAAAAATTGCTTTCGTTACGAATGCGATTCACAAGATTTGTAGTCAATGGCTTTTTTTTTTATTGATACAGCAGTTTCTTAGATTTTTGCATTAATCTTATCCACGCAGTAATGTTGAGCTTAGTCTATTGACATGTATGACTCGACCGTTCCATCAGCGTTCCATCAAGCGCTCCGACTTTCGTAGGTTTACTGTTTGGCTAATACTTGAAGTGTTCCAGTGATTCGATGAAATAGTTAGTTATCAATAAATGAAGCTGTTTACTTAATGTTAGATTATTTATATATAATAATAAAAGCAAGCTAATGACTGAGACTATGTTACATTAATGTTAAAACACGTGCACAGAAGAAAACTGATTAAAATACTCGAGGTGAAGTTTGTGTTAGCAAGCAACTCGAAAACTGATAAAAGCACCCATAACCACTTACTTTCATATATACCAGAAGGCTCTACAAATAACGTTACAATAAGGCGTTTAGACAATTGGTTTTGGATTGCGTTGGTTGATTGCATTGAGATTATTTTGGTATGAAGGCGTCAATGACGTTTTCACAGATTCAGATTTTTATCACATAAAAAAGAAGAACGAAACGTTATTAGTTGAATCATTTGTTAACTGATGTTGATCGTTGTGTTGGTTGATATTCTAGGAGTTTAATTTTCCTTCTGGCGGATTCTAATTAGTCACTGTTCCCTATTAGTTGATCTTTATTTTCTGTTGGGTAATTTTTCATATGAAGCATTCGATAAATTTCTAATCTACCTGTTTTCTAGCTAAATAAACGATAGTAATCAAGTCAATTGCGTTAAATGGAAAACGGAAAAATACTAACTTCTTCGGCCATCTGTTTTGATCTGCTCACAATCATTGCTCAGCTGTGTGATTGGACACTTGAACAGGGCACCCGACCGATTGGTTGCCGGTTGTAGATTCTGGCCTAGAGGTGCACCAACTAGAACCCTAGAATAAAACAAAAATGGTAAAATGTGTTATTAGTTAATCGATTGACACAAGTGTAATGATTCAACATGCATATATTTTGCTCGAATCCAGACACGCACTCTCCGAGGGTTGGAAAAAATCTCGATCGCCTTGCGCCGGCAAATAAGCCGGTAATTTGCATACAGTCGCCTGTAGACCTTTAATTAATTTCATGTCTTATCTTTACCATGCTCTTCTCGATGCTTTTTCATGAGAACATGTACATATGTGGGTTTCCAGCCAGCATGAAACGAGCGTGTGTCTGGTGACGGAGGAATTTATCGTTTTGCGTTTACATATTTTAATTGAAAACTCTTTGAACGCTTCGAACGTCCCTTCGCTGTAAAGCTGGATGAGTTATCGATGGCCGGCGCGTCACATCTTTGATAAAAGTTGTATATTATTTCGATATAACTTGAGGGTGGTCTGAGTAAAAGAGAGTTCCCGTCTCAAAATATTAAAATAATCTCTAAAAAACAGGGTGGTGTCGCACTTTTAAAAAGCATTATGCTTGAGATTTGTTATCGTTCTATTTGCGACTTTTTTTTTATCTGGCTATAAGTTTTGCCTTTTGTATTCAGCAGAACAATATCATTTGATCGAAATTATTATCGAGTGGACAGACCACAACGATATGAACTTCCCGAACCGTGGATAGTTTTTCCTTATTCTTCTCATTTTTATTTATGTCCCATAACATTCACGGTCCTTAAGATAAATTGCCCATCGTGCACTGGTTTGCCCTGGAGGCTTCGGTTTTCTGCAAACCGATATCATTGAGAAGAAGTCAATTATTTATTATTTTTTCCTGATGCCTTTACTAATTTTCATTCTTCCTCTTTGGTAGGTATAACTTTGCTATATATATGTACAATCGCGGACATAACAATGCGATGGAATGGTGTCGAGGGTTCCGCACGCTTTTATGCGTTTACGTATATTTATTTGCAATATTCCATACGACCAACATCGTCCGATATTTGCGCCATATGAGTTAGCCCTTTGCAAGAGGATTTCTCACATGCAAGTAAGCAAGCAAGCAAACGAGATGCATGAGAAGTGCATTCTCCATGCATCCCACACGATGTGTCGTGTGGATGGCGGGCTTTCTTCGACTACACCATTGCCAGACGAGTTTTAATTTAAAACGAGTTATTTTCCACGAAGACGGTTTCCCACTCTCTTTTTCCGTTGCCGATCCGGATCATGCTCAACTCAATCGTCGACCCTATCCGGCTCAATCTGGTGGTAGATTGTCTCTGACACCTTTTTCGAGGAGAATAACAGTCAGCCTGAGAACTGGGTATATGGCAATACATTTTTGTCAAACGTAAATTGTTTGTGACCATTAAATAATAATGTCACGTTTATCAATTCAATTTGAAGACTGAGTCTGTTTAAATTTATTTGTGCATCAATAGAAGTTTAAAGTTGGCTTGTGATATTTTTAATCTTTATTTCGAGATTAGGACAAGTATTCAAAGCAGCATAAAAGGTGTCCCATATCAAAATGCATCACGGAAAAAAGGCTGTAGAAAATTACCCATTGGGTGTTGTCTCTGGAAAATTTGGGTAGAAGTAGTTTAGAGTGTTTTTTTTTGTATTTTTATCGCAGTTTTTCGAAAATTGGAACGTTGCAAATTGATTTTGCGCAAGGACCTGGAAAATCCTCCACTCACACTTCGGGACATCGGGAAACAACTTGGAATCGTGCAGTCAACGGTGAGTCAAGTGATTACACGTTACTACGAAACTGTGAACATCGAACGGAAGGAAAAATGCGGTCAGAATGAATGTTCTATTAGTGATCAGGATCACAAGCGTGTCTTGAAAGCTATTAAGCGGAATCCCAGGGGTCAGAGATGTGGTCAAAAAGTTGAATCTGTCCAAGTCTTTCGTTCAGTGAGCCAAGGACCGGGAGGGACTGCATATGTACATAGTGCAGAAGGCTCCAAATAGTGACGAACGACAAAATACGGTGGGAATGTCACGGGCCCGGAAACTGTACACCCAGATGCTGACGAAGTCTCATTGTCTCATCATGGATGATGAGACTTACGTCAAGGCGGACTTCCGGCAGATTCCGGGACTACTGTTCTTCACACCCCAGCACAAGTTTGATGTTCCGGAGGAAGAAAGGAAGCAGAAACTTTCAAAGTTTGCCAAGAAATACATGATTTGGCAAGTGATCTGCTAATGTGGCAAATGGAGTGCGCCGTTCGTGACTACCGTGACTGTAAACGGGGAGAGATAGCTCAAGAAGTGCCTACAGAAGCGTCTGCTTCCTCTGTTGAAACAACACGAGGGCCTTACAATCTTCTGGCTGGATCTAGCTTCGTGCCACTATTCAAATGTTGTCCTGGAGTGGTACGAAGTTCACCTAATATACTAATAAAAAATAATTTCGACGAACAGCAATTTTGCAACCATTGACAGCACTCAAAAGAGAGCATAATAACGAAATATTATGCTATATGGAATGCCCATTTAAAATTTGCGAACATATTCGTCAATGTATCCAGTGCCTGTATTCTAATAACGGGAAAACACAAAATTATTGCAACATTTATAATTGGCTATAACTTTTTTTTTACACAGGACAGAAATTAACCATAGAAATTCAGTATAGTTCCTTTTTGAAGTGTATTGATTACATTGCGTCGTTGTGTGGTTCGTTGCGGCTAAGATGGAAGTGACTCAAGTAGAGATGCGTGAAAAAATTGAAATAAAAAGAATGTGCGCTCACATGGAAAATCAGGAGCTGCCCCATATTGTTTTGCCAAAAAATGCTGCAAATCTGTAATTCAATCGTCTCAAGAGTACTTAAAAGGTTCAACGATCGCGTGGTGCAGGAAGGAATCCATGGGCTACATGTAGGAAAACGTAGGGAAAGGCTAAGACTCACTTCACCCGAAACCCCAACATTCCAACACGTGATTTTGCCAAAAAGGTCAGCGCTTCGCAAGGTTAAAGGGTGTCCACGATGAAATTGCCACACTATGAAATTGCTCTAACTTTTTAACCGTTGCGTAGAATTTAATGAAAATTTGGGTGGATTTAGTTCATAGTGCATTATTTACATCCTGCAAGTTTTAAAGTCATGTGATCAAAACTCGCGGAAATGGAGTCGAAAGAACAGCTCGTGCGTGATAAAATCTTGCGCATTCATCACGAGAACAAGGATCTCTCGCATCGTTCCATCGCTAAAACGTTGGGAATCGCGAATTCCACGGTGTCGCGAGTGATTAAGCGGTTCGAGGAACGGTTGACCACCGATCGGAAGCCCAGAAGTGAAGGAAAAAGTATTCCGTACAACACCAAAAATCACAACCGCGTAGTTGGTGCCTTCAACCGAAATCCGAACGCCTCCGTTCGGGATGTGGCTAAGAAGCTGCACCTAAGCCGAAGTTTTGTCCAGAAGGCCAAAACTAAGGCTGGGCTTCGAACGTTCAAGGTACACAAGGCCCCTAATCGCGACGAGAAGCAGAACAAGTCCGCCAAAACCCGTGCCAGGAAGTTGTACCTCAACATGCTGACGAAAGTTGAATGCTGCATCATGGACGACGAAACATATGTGAAGGCCGACTTCAAACAGATCCCCGGCAACCTGTTTTTCACGGCCAAGGATAAGTTCAGCGTTCAGCGCAGTCTACTTGCGATTTATTGCCAACAAACAAACAAAAAACTGTAACTACCCCGAGTATTCCATCATTCTCAATAGTGATGAAGTAATTCGACATTTACTAAACAAATGACACGGGATATACTATAATTGTAGATCAAATTACAGGTCGCAGTGGTTTATGACCAAAAACAAAGGAAAACAAAAAAAAAATGGATGCTAAATTTAAAACGAAAACAATGCATTGAAACGTGAATTTATCAATCTGATCATAAATGTCTGTATTTGAATTTATCTTTCGTGGTTTGAAATAATTAAAGCCTGTCCACGTTAACTTTTGGACACCCAAATAATAGCAGCAAAAAAAATTTACACATAATTCAACAAAATAAATTGTTTGTTTCACAATAATAGAGTTATATCTACATTAGGAACAATTGATTAAGATGGTTATCCGTCTTTCTGTAGAGTTCTAGAAGTTTGAGTTGTACTCCCGCCATCAGGTTCCGTACGGTATCCTCAGATACGCCTGCCGTGATAATTCTCCATCTTCTTTTTTGTCCGGAAATGCTCGACAATGGCGTTCCTTTGCATTGCGGTGTGAAAAGCCAGACCCGGAAGCTGTTTAAAGTCTTCGAGTTCGTATTTTTTGCAAAAAAAGCGAGTAAAGCTCTTTAGCACTTTTTGAAGTGAAATTTTGCTTGTCATCACGGTTGGGCACCTTTTTCACTTTGTCCTTGCCTCTGCTTCACTCTTTGTACGTATGAGTTTGACTTCCCAACTGTGCGAGCCACATTCCGCACAGAAAGATTGAAAGATTTTTCTAAATAAAGGCATACTTTTCGATTTGTTCCACTTCCAACCTTCCGATCCACAGTCAAGCGCTGGTCAAATGATTTGCAAACGCAAAACACGGTACTTTTCGGTAGTTTTCTTGGTAAGATCGCGTACCGATAAATTCTTATTTTGCTTTAAATGCGTTTGCGCACTTCCACTTGATTTAATGAATGTAGCAACAATGTAAACAGTTATACCACGAAATAAAGAGAGTTTCAGCTATCATATAAGTGAAACGTTTCAGTGATCCTTGAAATAATTCAAAATCTACACTGAAAGAAAAGTGCCCGAAATTTAACGTGGACAGGCTTTACGTTTGAACTTTTTCGAGGTACGTTTATATTATAATTATGTTCTATTGGTTTTTTTTATTGGTAAAACCGTTGTGCATACTCAGAAAAAAATAATTAATATTAACAAGCGCGTAAAATTTACCCTCGTTTAATTCCAAGCCAAAGGAGGCGTAAACAACGAAATTGTTTGCAATCTTTCTGGCGCCATACAACAATGTATTCAATCTTTCATACAACAGGCTAGATTCAGGCGTTATTTGGCAAAAATTTACATGAAATGTAAATTAATCCCATTATTTTCTGCCAAATCTAGCATTCCTTTTATGTGCATTAGATAACGCAGAAAATTACATGTTTCTTTTTATCTGTGTACTTATACGAGAACAAATTTAAATTTAAGAAAGATAATCTTGCTCTGATCACATTTCACCGTGTACAGCCTCCATAGCTATTCGAGAAAACATCAACTTTAAATTTCACACAATAATGTTTACTTGTATGTCGCGTGGACTGGTAGGGTGGGGAACCATACTCTACTCCTATGTAGGTTCGAGACAAGCGTTGGTGGTTCGCCGTCGATCGTTTTCTCTCTTATCACTTGGAGAAGCGAGCGGGACGTGTATGTAGGGCTCGGGCTCGCCGGATTCAAGCACCGCGCATATATGTATGTAGGTATGTTGCATGCAGTTTAACCAGTCTACCCACGCATCCAAGCCGTAGGCCGCCGAGACGACGGTCTCATAGGGAAAGACAAGAAAAGATTCTCTCACCTTTGGAAAACAAGCGATCGCACACCACGATATGGCATGAGCACTGAGGGGGGCGCTACGGGATTAAAATCTTACGGTGTTGTTTTTCATTAGATGAAATCCTGTTTCTTGTCTGTTTGTATGGAAATGAGACTATTTCTCGTATCCAGAGAGTTTCAGAGAAATCGAGTTTTTGAAAATTAAATTATGATAATTATATTGGCGTATTGTTCGTTATGGGTAACCTATAATTTCTCAAATTTTGTTACATCTGTTGATGCAACTTGAATAATGTTGTGATCGGGACACTGTGCAATGTATTGTAAGGCAGCAAATGTCACTGCTTGAAACCAGGTGGTGCAACTTGAACTACGGCGGCTGAACGAGTTGAATATCAATTCTGTAGCTCATCTGATAGAAGAATCTTCCTGTGTTAAGACCATACTTCTGCACACATTCTGAGAACAATAAATCGACATTCTCGTATGAAAACGTTCTCAATACCTGAATTTCGTTTAATTCATTATCCTCAAACGGTGGCACACTACTGAATGGATTCAGACATAAAGCCGCATACATTTGTCATTCAAGCTTATGCTCAACCGGTGTGTTGTGTGTGGCTGGCAATCCCTCGAGAAAGAAAGATGCATCATTTGATGAATAGAAATGCGTTCGTTCGGCGACCACAACCGGATGCTTATGTTTGTACGCAGTCTGATAGAAATCATTTGCTTAGATGGCTCTCTGTTTTGATAGGGTTCAATTAAGCAGTTCCGTGCTCTCTTGGCATGCTGAAGAAGCTTTTGTTGTAAGAGCGTTTGTTACTATAGGTAAATAGTCGGTGTGGTCTTTTCGGTCTTTCTTGAAGATAATAAAACTGGAGACATTTTGATTATGATTTAAAATGTAGTAAAAAGAAATAGGGATTCCGAGCCAGTTATTGGTCTACTAGCCTAACTAGCACATTGCTCCTCTTTTTTATCTATCGGATTTCAATACAACATGATGATGATGGAAAAAGTTAGACGCAAATGAATATTTAAAAATGAATGAATGAATGAAACGATCCCTGATTGCTTCACTTCACTGTCACATTATTATTCACATACGTGCTTTTTTGCACCTGGCGCATAACAGTGGACTAGTTTTCATCACGTTGTTGTGTAGAATAATGACATACTTTTGCTCATTAAAAAATCAGTTGCATTAGTAGTATAGAAGTAAACACTTATGAATTTCACACTTTAAGATATCATATTGTAGTTCTAGAACTGAAGTTTTGTACACTGAACATAAAATCTAGTTCATATAACGAAATCGAAGGTAGGACTCCCTAATTTATTCGTTGTTTTCTGATTTGTTTTATTTATGAAGGAATATTCATAATCAATGAAACACGCACAACTGTCGAAGGTACAAAGCATTTTTTGACACAGAAATAACTTTCGTCTATAGTACGAAAACAATACAAAATGCATGATTGATAGATCTGCTATATTGACCTGAAATGTAATTCGACAAAAAAGCGCAACCACGAAGAGTTGCTCATCCTTATCCATTTTTCTCAAATGGTGTTTGACCCTGTAGTTTTTGGGAAAAGCTGTTGTGGTTGATCTTAGTAGCCCTTCGTGACTCGTGAGAAGCTATTCGTTTAATGAGTATGAAGTCACAACCCTTGACGCTTTTTTCGGGATATGGGAACACCCACCCCAGCAGCAACATGATCATGTATGATTACGATAGAAAAGGTAGCAATTGGCCGGTCTTCACAACATTCAATTCGTGCATTGTACAAAAAGTTGTAATGAAAGTGAAAACTAGATGACAAGCAATATGAAAGTTTCATACAATTAACGTGATATTTGTTGTAAGTACAAAATTCATGTTTACGAAACGAGTGAAAGCTAATTTACGAAAAATAATTTTCAGTGTACTATCCCTTTAGTTGCATTGATGACGTTGAGATTACAGATAAACATGTTTTTTTTTTATTCAACACGTTGGGTAAGAAGTCCACTGTAGTTCTCTACCCTAGGGAATGTCTATTAACGAACTTAGAGTTATTTTCTTGTCCTGATATTTTCAAATTTTAATTAAGTGCATGCTCATCGCAAAACATTGGCGGATTGCCCAGTCCTAGCTCAGTGGCGAGAGGATCGAAAGAAGTCATCCAGAAGTACTATACCAGCCAGCACTGTTGAGATTCCCTGGGTGGGCTTATGTCTGAATTTGGCAAACAAATCTCATCTTATGTGTCTTATGTATTTTCACACACTTTTATTCAAAATTCAAAAAAATATTTACATTAACGGTGAGGGTTGCCCTCTACAGATAAAAAACTAGAGATAACTGTTATCCTCCACTGGGCTTTGTTAGGTCAAGCCAGGCCAACAGAAGCGCAAATACAAAAGTTTGATTTCCGCTATATGTGCAGTTTTTGATCTCCACTAGTCGCATCGCAAAAAGCATCTCTTTGAGCTTACATTTTCTATTTAAAGACTGTATTCGATGAAATTTGGACACACGCAATTGTTCGTAACTTTTTAGAGTGTGGGTAAAAATTATTGAAATTTTAACTGAATGTATTTCATTGTGTTGTGTCAATTGTGTAATGAGTTTCGTGAAAATCGGTCGAGTTATTTCAGTGATGGCTTCGAATGAAGAAATAGTGCGCCAACAAATGTTGGGCACTCACTTCGAAAACCCAAACGCTTCTCATCGATGGATCGGAAAACAGCTCGGAATCTCACATTCAACCGTATCTCATGTGATCAAACCGTTCAAGGACCGTAAGACAACCAAGCGGAAAAATGATAGTGGCAAAAAACGTGTCACATCAAATCCGGAGAAGGCCAGGATGGTATTGAACCAATTTAAGCGTTATCCCAACATTTCGATCAGGAATGTTGCGAAAAAGGCGAAAGTTTCAGTTTGTTTTGTGCAGAAAACAATGAAACGATCTGGATTACATGTGTACAAGGTCCAGAAACCACAACATATTTCCATCTTTTTTACTCCATAATACCACCCCCCCCCTTACTCATCCCTTTTATATCTCTTTTTTACTGGGAAGGCACCAAACCGGAGCGATAAACAGAACTCGGTGGCCAAAACTCGTGCAAGAAAACTGTACAGGGAGTGGCTCACAAAACCGTTCTGCATTGTGATGTACGATGAGACCTACATTAAAGCCGACACCAAACAAATGCCAGGACAGGAACACTACGTCGCCACCTCTAAGTTGGCCGTTCTGGAGAGGGTACGGAAGAAGAAACTGTTGAAATTCGCCAAAAAATTCCTTGTCTGGCAAGCGATCTGCGGATGTGGCAAAATGAGTCAGCCCTTCATCACCTCTGGGCCCGTCAACGGACAAATCTACAAGGACGAATGCCTCCAAAAATGACTTCTGCCCTTCTTGAGATCTCACGATGGCCCGACACTGTTTTGGCCGGATTTGGCATCTTGCCACTATGCCCGGCCCGTCTTAGACTGGTACAAAGATAATAATGTAGTTTTTGTACCAAAAGACGTCAACCCTCCAAACACTCCGGAGCTTCGCCTAATTGAAAAATTTTGGGCAATCATGAAGGCAAAGCTCGTTAAAACTCCAAAACTGATAGAAAATGAACTTGAACTAAAGAAAGTGTGGTTAAAAGTAAGTACGCAAGTCGGTCCTATCATTGCCCAAAATTTGATGAAAGGGGTCAAGGCAAAGGTGCGGGCATTTGGGTTGGGAGAAGAGGTGCAATAAACCAATGGTGTCAAAACTTAACCATTTAGCAGTACTTTATTTCCAGAAAGTTTGAAAAGAATCGAGCTCAAGAAAACATTTTGGTGACCTATTTTGTGTGTCCAAATTTCATCGAATACAGTCTTTACCAGTTATATGCGAAATTACGTCCCGCACGTGTCCTATTGATCGCTGGACAGTTGCATTCCACCTTTGATGCGACAGTCTGCTGGACAGAGTGTCGGTGGATTAGATCGACGGATCGGTTTAGTTGAGTTTGGGACGAGTTTGAGCGGATTAACGATTGCATTAAAAAGAAAAGACACGTTTTGGATGTATGAAAAATAAAAATAGAGTAGAAGATATCAAAACAAAACAAATGATCATTGTATCTTGTATTAATTCATGATTTTACAAAAATAAATACACTCCCTAACGGGCGACTTTATGGCAGTTGACCGGAACGTTTCTTAATAAAGGCCGCAACTTCCGGCAATCACTTCGTGCTGTACATCTCCCCGTTGACCGCAAGTCCCCAAGAAAGAAGAGCGGCTTTGACATCCCCTTTTCACTGATGGTCAGCCACAAGTGCGCCTTCTTCGGGAACTTCGTGTGGGAGATATACTTCACTTCGCTGCCCACTTCTTTCCTGGGGCACGTCACATAATTGGAAAACATCCTTGACGAGCACCTCCAGCCGCGGCTTTTGAGTGGCGGCTTGCGCTTCCGACACGGACGGCCTCGACTTTCACTTCCTAATGACGATGTCCACGTTGACCATATACTGTTTGACCGTCTGTGCGGTCTCTCTGACCTCCGCGCTCAAGGCCGACTTGAAATAAGATTTTATTTTATGGTTATCGTACGATATCCACCATCCAATGGTTCCTGCGTTGCCATGTCTAGTGCTGTCACTTTTACTGGAATTTTGCAACATTTTTATCGGTCAAAAGGTGTGGCCGTAGGAATCCACGAGATGGTAAGGTAAGGCAGACATAGTCAAACTGTCAGAACTTTATGGTATGTGAATGAGCAGACATGAGTGTATGCAGTCCGGAGGTTTTGTTTAAAAAAAATGCGATCAAGGTGTAATTGTGCGTTGCCTCTGACATACGTAAATCCTACATCTCGTGGACAGCAACTGTTGAACTGCTGTTTTCAATTCTGTGCTAGTGTTTGAGCTAGATAAATTGCATGCACGAAACACGTAGTTGAAATCTCCAGCGAAAAAGACGAGTGAGATATGATGCCGAATGTATTAGACAAGCGTGCCATTGAAAAATTCTTCCCGTGCGGCTCACGGTGCCGTGCTGGAGGGAGCATAGACGTTACAAATCTTCGTATACTGCACTCTCAATGCAATCAGTTGACCGTCCAGACTCTTTTCGAAGTGAGAGACCAGAATATGTTTCCTTACAACAATGGCCGTTCCCCTTCTCTGATTGTGTCACAATTAGTTTTTTTTAAAGATCTTATCCAAAACGGTGGCTTTGCACAATTTTGCTTTTGTTTCGATGTGTTGGACAAAGACGAGCTGTTCGCGCTTAGGATTTGCGACGTTCGGTTGATCGTTGTGGGCTTTTTGCTAGTGCTTGGAGCCGAACAAGATGCTTCGTTTTGGTTGGTAGGCTTCGGAACCTCCGGAAAGTCGTCCACCATGATCGACGGTAGTGGAGGTGCCATGAAGCTCGATGCGACGAGTTTCTTGTTTTGCGGTTTCGCACAAGCTGATATGTTTGGGTGGTCCAGTCAGCTTCGCCACGATGGTATAACTCTTCTGGACCAGCATTTTAATCTGGACGTACGAAATGTCTCTATGCACCATCTTTTAGCAGTGTCTACATAAGTACAGGTGATCATTGTACATCATGTACTCTATTTCTCCATCGACAGTGATCCACGATTCGAAGAACATTCGAACAACACACAAAAGTGGTCGCCAACAATTCGTTTTAGTCAGACTTTCTTCAGACTTTCAGTAATAATAAATTACAATGGTTATGGTTATGTTTCTGTTTCATTGGTTTATTGAATCTCCTCTCCATGACCAAATTCCCACACTTCACCCTTGACACCACTTATAACCCAACAAACATCGGTGTTGAATTAGAGCTTGTTTAAACAAATTTGGAGAAGCTATTCAGCTATTCTAGAAGAAACAGCTGAATAGCTTCTCCAAATTTGCTTGAACAAGCTCTAATTCAACACCGATGTTTGTTGGGAAGGTTTTGCGCAATAGTGGGACCGACTTCATTTTACACTTTTTATTTATTTTACTGTCGTCAATCATGAGTAGCCCGTTTGTTACTTTTTGTTCTTAATCCTAGGTTGCCATCATCTGATTCAGAGGTCCAAATTTGGTGTAGTTTGTGCGTTAATGATTTGTAATAAAATTATTTCGATTACGCAGTTGCCGGGAAGGTATATAAAAAATTAGTTTTGATAAAAGCTCTGCTGACTCAATGCTATCCGAAACAATGCCGTTTACAAACGAAACCTTTGCAAACTCTCTACGTTTTTTCAACGTTTGTATACTGATAAGCCTGTAGCGAGCTTTATAGAGCGAGCTTTATAGTTAGGTTTTCCCAACCTAGTTTGCGTAGTGCAAACAATTAAACCTGTTTTTGTACAGTCTTTATTCGATGACGATGGATGACTGTAAAAAGGTGACCAGACTACACTACAATATTCCAGTATTGACTTCACATAGGCAATATATAATGTTTTAATCGTGTAGGGTTGTAAAAACTATGACTAGAGCGTTTCATAAATTTTAGCATGTTATTGGCTCCGTTGATTATTATTTTATTATGGTCAATGAATGTTACCTTGGAATCCAACATAACTCCTAAATCACGAATTCTCATGCACTTTATTGAAGACTGATTTCCAAAAGCATTTTGTTTTCTGCTAAATGCTATCGCATTACATTTTTGATCCTATAATTGCAAAAGGTTTTCGTTACACCAATTATAGAAAATATGTTTTTCTTCCTGAAATATCTTGCAATCTTGTTTCTCCTCATTTCTAGAAAGAGCTTGACTTTTTCATTTTTAAGAATGAATGAAATGTCGTTTTTGAAAAGAATAAACAAAAGAGAGCCTAGAGCGGATCGTTCGGGGGCACCTGAGGTGATTTTAATTGGATTAGATTTCTTCCTTTGAAACTTATCATTTGTCGACGATTAGTTAGGTACAGGGGCCTGCATTTTCAATGTACAGAGCACTATTTCGATAACGCGGCAGTGGTTGTTTAGCATGAAACGAATATGAAAACGAAAGGCAGTCTCCGCTTTCAGTGTAAAGGCTTTTGTTTGGACAACGTCAATAAAATGTTCCCTTACCCTAACCACTGTACTGCTTCAAGTAGACAATAAGAGATCAATAAAACAGTTTCTTATATGCCTCCGCCATAGCAGGACGGCCGAACGATCGTTCTTTATTTGATTTCCATCCAGTATTAAATACACAACGTAGGATCCTCGTCCGTGCGCGATCAGCTTTCGATGCTCGAGCTAAAGCAGTTTCAGTAAAATGTCGAGTTAAAGCAGTTTCGCCCTTTCAGTGCTGATCATTGACACTGTTACCATCCATGTCAATTTGATTATTTGCGTTTTATTCCTTCCTCGATATATTTCCTATAGATTTAGAGCTTAAGCGTTGTTTGAAAGTATTTGTAGACAAGTTAAAACCAAAAACATGATATCCTAATTGAAATCGTCTGCTTATTGAGTGTGAACTCAGTATATCTCAGAGTAGGTTGAATAAGCAGTCGTGACCGCAATAAACGTTCTGGAGCATACATTCTCATACGCTCCAGCAAGGCTATCGATTTCAGCACCGAGTATTTTGGTACCAAATATGGCTTGATTCATCTCACGACGATTCGCCAGTGGTTCAATGCTCAGTAATGCACAGCGATGCTCGTAAGGCGGAAGGTTTATAGGATCATGCCAAGGTAGAGATCCTAGAGATCTACACATCTTCGTATGGTGACCAAACCACTGATGCAAATTCGAGAATTGATCTAACTAGAGAGCAATAGAGAGCGCGTAGACATGTAGTATACACGGTAGTAAACAAGTTCCAAAAATATTTAAAAAAAAAAAAAAAAAATATTTTTTTTTTTTTTTTTTTTTATTTAAATAAATGTTTTCAAGGGATATTTTGTAATATTTTTTTTGTTTTTCCCCCCCTTTGTACTCCTTAACGATCTTCAAACGTTTCTCGAACCCGTCGCAGGCGGCACGCACGGACTGCATGGGCATTTCGTCCCAGATTTTGAGAATTACCGTCTTGAAATGATCCAAAGTGCTGACCTTGTATTCGTTCAGCTTCGCCATCATATAGGACCAAACAAAAAAGTCGAGAGGATTCAAGTCCGGGGAGCTGGGAGGCCACAAAGTTTTGTCCAGAAAGTCGGTTAAATTGTCCCGACACCAGGCTTGAACCACATTTGCCGTATGGGCTGGTGCACCGTCCTGCTGGAACACGTAGTGCTCATCGCCGTAGAGGCTTCGGAGACTGGGGGCAACAACCTTTTCCAAAACCTCAGTTTTGTAGTACGCCGCGTTGATTTTGACGTTTTTTTCAATAAACACCAAGGGTAGCTTACCACGTTTGCATACTGCCCCCCAAACCATCACCGACGCGGCACTTTGGAACCGAGGGATGTTTATATTGGATTCAGGAATGCTGTCCCTCGATGGCGCCCACACCCCGGTCATTTTGCACATTGTGCGGCTGCTGCAGCACGAACAGTTTCTCGTCCGAAAAAACAAACTCCTGACCAGCGTGCCGAGAGAGGATCCTCTTAGCTCGATCCAACCGCTTTTTGCTGGTAGCCTCCGAAACGCCATGGACCTTACGTTTTTTGTAAGGCCTGAAACCAAGGTCCTTGGTGAGTATGGTGTGAGCGGTTCCAATGGAAACGTTGAGATCTGCAGCCGTTTTCCGGATTGAGCGGTTCTTTTTGCGCCGAATTCGCTCCCTCACGATCTTGATGACCCGTGGCGTCCTCGCTGAACGCGGCCGACCGGATCTCGCACGGTCATTGGTCGAGGACGTCTCCCGGTATCGCCTGATGGTCGTGTAGACAAAGTTCCGCTTGACCCCATGCGATTTCAGCAGCCGGAATATATCGCCGGGTCGCTCACCGTTCAAAAAACGCTTAATTACGAAGTCCCGATACTCTTTCATCGCGCGTAACAAACAAACAACAACTAACAGAATGTCAACACCGCGCACATTCGGTAGCGTATGAATGAAGCTAAAGCTGACACCAATACCAATGCAGAATATGTACATGGCGCATACCTACGCAATGATGAAAACTTTTATTCGAACTTATTGAACACCGTGTAATTGAAATCTTTGGCGATTTTCAAAATAAATCCAAGTTGACGGTTGGCTTTGTCAACTACGGCTGTGTAATGCAGCTTGAACGTGAGCTTGTGGTCCAAGAGCACTCCAAGGCCTTTGACTTTATCAACGCGCCCAAGTTCTTGTCCTTCAATCGTGTAGGGGTACAAAAGAGGCTTTTTGAGCCGCCGATGCGAGATTACACAACACTTCGATACACTGACTTTAAGAAAGTTCCACCAGCACCAGCGAGCGAATCGATCTAGTAACTCTTGGAGTTGCCTGTAATCAGCTTCATTACGTACTACGAGATATATTCTCAAATCGTCTGCATAAATCAGTATTCCACCGTTTGCTAACAGGATCGTCACGTCGTTGGAAAATAATATGAACACTCTACCCACCACCCAAGTTGATACCTGGTGGTACACCAGATCACGGAGAGAAAGGAGTAGACAATGTTGATCCAATTTTCACATTGAGTTGTCTGTTGCTTAGGTACGACCGAAGCCAATTACATACTCTGTTTGACACGCTAACTCGAAGTAGCTTTGCAAGAAGAATATCTTGGTTCACAGTATCAAAGTTACGATACAAAATGAGGAAATTTCACATAGGTTACTCTCTACGGATCGCTTGGGAAATTCGCTACATACAAAACGTATTTATGACTCATAAGGCTCTGATGATAATCTATAAAAAATGAAAATTGATCCATAAAATACAGCAATGTTATCCATACTTTATATAAATTTTAGCAATAAAATGTCAAAAATATACCGTTATATATCTAGGGTATGATAGATACAATTGTACAGATTACTCAACAAAATATTGCAAATGTTCCATAAAAGGTTAAATATCATTCCTTAAACTTATAAAATTGATCATTAGAATGCACTGTTTGTGAACTAAAATATATGTACATGATCAATAAATTATTGAAAGTATTCCATAAATTAATCGCCAATGATCCATAATAGGTTTGAAAAATGAACCACAAAGTTCTAAATATGGTCCATAGCAAATCAAATTTGGGCATTTAAAATAATATGTAAGATCCATAAATTATGCCGGAGTTATTCCAATTATGAGTTTAATTTTTTTTTTAAATTTTGGCTACGAGGAAATTGATCCTTGACTGTGCTACTACTCAGATCTATAAACATGTCTGTTCCTTTAGCTATGCGTTTTAAATATTACTGTGAAAGAAGGATCGCTTTGGAGAAGATTTTCAATTTTTCAGAAAGCTGACTTACTTTTGCGATCTAACGTTCTTTTACGACCGCAGCTGCGACACATGTTTCCCAATAAATTTGGTTAAGAGCACTCGTGCACGTAAAGAACTACAGGTAAAATTTAAGACTTGATCAAACTGTTATTTAAGATTTTTTTAAATAAAATTATGCCCGGCAAACACTTGTCGTTAAATTTGCTATCCAAAAAATATCCTCCGTTTGCATTATACCTACCGGGCAAATGCTTGAATCAGTCGTTCTTCAATCCTCAACTGCTCAGCAAGCAACATTGGTATTTCTAGTACTTGGAGTAAAGCACAACAAATGGTGGCTACTATGTTACATTGTACAATTTAGTGTGTCTGACTAAGCATCATGCCAACAGATTATGAATCTATGAATTGATTCATTCTTACTGGACATTTTTCTGAAAACCAATGTTTGACAAAACTGTGGAGAATTTTTTTATAAGAATAACTATTGAATGAAAGGTTTGCTTGCTCCATTGTACTCGCAATTTCATAATAAAAAATTCTAATTAATTGTAGTTACTTATCAATTGTGCTCAAATTTCAAGATGTTGTTCAGGACACGATTTCAAATCGTTCCAGCATAGGGGAGAGAACATTTTTAAAATTTTCATAAAATTTTAACGGGAATGTTAGGGATCAATTTCCCAATTTCTATTGACCACAAATTTGAAAAAATACTGACTAAAACTCAAAAATGCAGACATAATTTATGGATCATACCCATATGTTTAAGTGCACAAAGTTGATTTGCTATGGATCATTTCTATAAGTTTATAGTTCATTAATCATTGTTTTATGGATAATTGACAATTTGTTTATGGAACATTTTCAATAATTTATGAATCATGTACATGTAAATATTTTAGTGCACAAAGGTTACATTCTGTGGATCAATTTTGCAAGTTTAAGGAACGCTATTAAACCATTTTTGGATCATTTGTAACATGTGTATGGGGAATCCGAACAATTTTATCGATCATTCTCTAGATATATAAAGATACATTTTTCACACTTTATTGCTAAATATTATATAAACTAAGGACCACATTGATAAATTTTACGGAGCATATCCATTTTATTATGGATATTGACCAGAGTTTTATGGGTCATAAATGCGTTTCTTATGGAACGGTTTTAATTTTTTTATGGATCGTTTATTAGTTTTTATATGCAAAAGTATGTTTGCCAAGAAAAAGCGATCAACATTATTTAAGAGTTTATGGTGATTCAGTCATGTCGGAATATTCGGGGTGCGGTGAAACTGGCGTTCGATGTTCTGTTGCTTGTTGGAGCGGTCTCATGCTTTTGGTGGATAGTGCTAGTTACACACTTTCAGCATATCGTTAACCCCCCTGCTGCTAACTTTTTTCGAACTATCCAACATCCCAGTGATTTCACGTGGAAGTGCATAGAATTTCGAGTATCACGACAACACGTTCCTTCCCATTCCCTACTTTTTACACAATGAGGATGTATGTTAGATGACAGTTTTTACACATTGAGGATGTATGTTAGTCCCAAACATCATCTGTTGGTTCTTTGTGTAAATACAGCTGATCTGTCAATAACAGAGTTGCATCTGTGGGCGGTCAATCATGTGCTGGAAAAGTGTCATTGGAATTTATACAACAGCGTTGAGGTTCTTGTCTCTCTGGTGTTTGCACTGCTCATGCTAATACACTATCATATAAATCAAGCTTTTTCAACTGAGAGGCATTTAAAAATTAAAAATAATCGCCTCTCCATAAGCAATTCCAAATCAATTAAACGACGACAACGTTTTTCACACACATGGCGCAGACACACTGCAAAATAGTTTCTGAACTTCCCGGGTTCGGCCATAAATCATCCACCAGCTAAGGCGGTTCCTTTATGCTCGCTTATTCGGTATATCATTGGGTGCACAAGCTAATACATTGCTCTCTTTGTCTGGGACCATGTCGGTGGAAAAACGGTAGACACAAACGACATCCAGCGCGGAAAAGGTTTAGCATACTCAATGAAATATTACCGCCACCATACATCCCCAATATTGCGAAAAAAAAAACAACTTATAGGATCCAGTCGGAATCGGTTTATCGAAAACAGATGTTGCTCTGACGGTTTGAGAATTAGTCACTGTTTTATGGTTATTTCGTTCACACACAACAATATTTAAAAGTGATTTTATTCAAACTTGATCAGAGAATGTTGCTTTGAATCCCTTTCAGCACAAATCATCATCATCATCATCTTCATCCCCCTAATAAAATAGCTTGCAGATCATTTGCAAACCATTTATTATTCTACAAATGATAATTGATCCATAATTGTGGATCGAAGCCATTAGCCGGCACCGTTGAACTACATCTGAGAGGGAGAAGGTAAAGAGAGTGAGGGGTAAAGAAACGCCCACTGATGATGTATCTTTTTCACTATCCGTACTGGAAACAAGGCGTACCGACTGCGGCGGGAAGCAACATACATTTCCTCACTTGCAATTTGTTAAGATTATTTGTTCAAGCTGGGTGACTCTGACTCCTCGGTGCATAGGCCCATGACCATCATCATTACGGGGTGCCGGCTATAACAGATGCACTATAGCTTTTCAAGAAAGTTGCAACGTAAGCAAGCACATAGCCGATCTGGCTCTTGCTTGCGTCGACATTTATGCAGATTAAGCAAAAGATTGCATTTTTACGAACAGAATGACGTTGAATCGATATAATGAATGGATTAATTCTGCTAGAGTGCATAATTTATGGTCCTACCATAGCAGTCAATACTACTTAATCGAATTGTCAATCAGACAACCATGATGGGACTGGGTACACACTGCAAACAACTTGTAAGTGTCTCGTTAACACATCACGTAAATCTCACTTTGGCTACACTGACCTTCGGGGTAAACATTGTACGGATGATGAACTGATAAAGGACTTTCAGGAATTTCAAGAGATAATTTGCTATTTGGACTTGTAAGCTCCTATTGAATATAGGGGCAGTGGGCTAATTTCCGTCAATCATCGCTATTACTCAGCCGAAGTCAAACCAAACGATTTGATTTTTTGAACACGTATAGTGCCACGCGTAGACTAATAATTAACAAAAAAAAAGTGGATTGGTATGAATGACAGACAGAAGAAGGGTCTGCTACCGTAGTAGTGCTCCACTCTACGGAACCAATCTGCTGTCAGAAAAGGCCACTTCTGCCTGGTTGAGTTGATATACGCCAGTAATCTCTCCGTAAGATTGGATTGAAGGTAGACACAATGTTGCTAGTTTAGCCGTGTTACCCATATTTACCATTATTTGTGTGCAAACTAAATAGTGTTATATGGGTTATTTCAAGTTGAGTCTGAACATAGTTATTATCATTAAGTAACGAACAAGCCCACGAGGCAGAAATTTACTCAAATAAAGATGTGATGCTGTGATGTGATAGGAAACCACCACCAGTGCAGGACTTACCATGGCGTACAGTTCCTCCTAATGGCAAGATCAAACTGAACATACCTGTAATCCTCACTATTCCGTTGTATGAAGGGCCAAAACGGTGGTGTGGACCCGTAAGTTGAAGCACTTACACGACACCCACGGAAAGGATAGGAAATCTCCTTCCAACGAAACGCTCTTAATACAGGAAATGAACAGTAAGCAATACACATTAGGATTTCCGTCTGGTGGTTTGTTAAAAATAGGGTTAGCAAACTCACTGTAGACTGTCGCAAGATAATTAGACCTTCGCTGATCTCGATCTGATGATTTTCATCAAGGAAGGTATAATTGCCATCCATGACTTATATAGATATAGATATAGATAGATATATAATATACTTATATTATATAGATATAGATAACCACGAATCCCTCATCCAGCCTACATTTCGTCTGGCACCCTGTATTCCCCCTTACCCTTTTTAACGAACGTATGTATGTAACGTACGTAAGAGAATAAAATATATGTATTTAAAAAATATAACTGACAGCCACAGAAAAATAAAAATTGAATATGTATTAAAATCTTAATAGTCCTGGAAAAGCTGAAAAGCTGGATAGATCAGTCTTTTGAACGAAGATAAAATTTCAGTGAGAAGATATTTGATTTGTTTTATTTATTTGAGAATCAACAGACTATTCTATAGGTTGAAGAAAGCAGTTTTAGTGATCGAAGAGGCTGGTTCGATGATGTCTGAAATAAATGGAATATCTAATGATAATCCCACTAAATACGTAATCAATATAAATATAAAATTATATTGCTTATAATCACATGCCAGTCTTTTAGGAAGACTAGTTGAAGTTCAGAGATAGAATTTTAAATGCTGAAATGCCGAAAAACAAATTGAACATTACAATCATTAAATTGTCATGCTGCTCTATACTCTGAAATGCAAAAGTAATTTAAAATGCAAAGATGTCCCAAAGCGTGCTCAAATTATTAATTAAATGAAAATGGAAAATATACCCTCACTTTCATGCCCAGGCTACGCCAACCAGCTTCTCCATGCTGAAAGTGAAGTTTCGTGAGTTAGATCGTGAAGATATCAAAAGAACGTGTTGGCTTTATTTTGCATGGAGCATTTTTCCATGAGAAAGCTCTATTCAAGGTGGGTTCCGCGTTTGATCACTGAGGGTTATTCTGAGAGTCGAAGTGACGTTTGTCATTTGGTGAAGTGAGAAAAGTCACCTGCAGTGACTGGATTTTTGTGATTTTTCTCACTTCACCAAGCGACAAACGTCACGTCGACTCTCGGAATAACCCTCACTGTTAACCAAAAACAACAACGTGTTGATGACTCTGAACAGTGTTTGGCTATGTTTACCGTTATGTTTACAGTTTTGTTTACCGATATGTGCATATTTTCCACTGTGCGTGTAATCATCTGGCATTTGACGGATGTGATTTGTTTTTGTTACGCTATAAACATGGACGCAAAACAAAAGCTGGAAGTAGAATTATGTTTAAAAAAATTAAGACCGTGTGAGACTTTTAGACGGCTCCATCTCCACCCAACACATCGGTGTGAACACGAGATTTATCTTCCGTACCATGAAAAGATACAACGAGGTGGGTACGTAAAAAAACAACCAAAGGGATGGACCTCATATAACGGTTTGGACCAAAATGATGGTAAACGCGTAAGTAAGGGAATTCATCTGAATCCGACACAATCAGGGCGAGCGATGGCCAAGGATATGAATATTACCCATACGTTGAGCCAGAATATCATCACCCATGATTTGGAACTCAAAGCGTATAAAAAACGCAAATTAACAGAAACACAAAAGAAGGCTCGAGTGATTCGAAGTAAAGAGTTGCGGAAATGGCACGCTGATTGTGACATCCTTTTTCCCGATGAATAAAAAAAAACGTTTCTGTTGCAAGATACTCACAACCAACAGAATGATAGAGTATATGCAGCGAAGCTTACAGATGTTTCCAACAAATGGTTGGCTGTGTAGCGGTTCCAAAATAAGTCGAGAGTTATGGTATTGTGTGGAATTTCAGAAAACGTTTACCTTCCACTACATTTCATCGAATCAGGAGTAAAAATCAACATTAATTACTACGTTGAACAAGTTTTGAAGAATCACTTATTATTATATGCTTCGAAATTGATTCCAGACGGAAATTACCGTTTTCAACAGGATTCTGATCGATTGAAAGCTACACAGGAGTGGTCTCGCCAAAGTTTGCCCCATTTCATATCTTACTGGCGTCCCAAAAATGGCTTTATCTCAACTATTTGAATTTCTTTGCATGAAGATGCATGCTCAGCAAAATAAGAAGCACAAATAGTAACACTTTTGACTCTTTCAAGAAACTCTTGATCAATAATTGGTACAATATGCCTCAAGAAACGGTGCCTACCAGTTGCTAAACGTTTAAGAAACGTCAATGGCAGGTCATATAAGAAAAATGTGGGAGGTTCGAGCTCAAGATGTAATTTCTTAATAATAAAATGTAACAATATAGGAAATAAAGCATTTGATGATTTTAAGCCATACGTTGCGTTTTTATGAACATATATTTTACTGAAAAGCAACCGTTGCCACCCTGTACGCGCAACAAACCGGTATTTCTTTGCATCAATATGTGGCAATTGATGAAACATGGATCCATCCTCAAGCAAAACAAGACCATTATAATTGGTTACAGCAACTTAATTGTGATTTAACTGAGGTTAATTTAAGTAACTTCAACTGTATTGCAACAATTGTGTTGCTAGGGTCTCTTCACTCCGGAATTAAATCGATCATCATCTCAGTGGACAGCAACTGGTGAACCTCGTCAGCTGCAAAAGGTATGGCCTCGGTATTTTGGGATGCGAAAGGTATCATATTCTTTATATAACGTAACTTGAGCGTTTGAAGAACAAAATCAGGGAAAACGGCCCCATATGAAAAAGAAGAGAGTGGCGTTTTATCAAGATAACGCACTGTGTCACAAGTCAATCAAAACAAAGGCAAAACTACATGACTTGAACTTCTAACTTGGCTCCCAGCGACTACCTACTATTCCCAGCGAAAAAAAAATCGCCGGTAACAAATTTTGTTCGAATGAAGAGGTTATCGTTGAAACTGAGGCCTATTATGAGGCAAATGACAAATCGTACTGATTGAATAATAGTACTAAGGACTGTTCATTAAAGAAAGTGGACACCTGTTTATCAATGGTTTAGGGTTAAAACTTAACAAAAAATTATGATTTTTTTGCTCAGTGTGTAAACAAATTGTTTACTTTGGCAACACACCTAAAAATTCGATGAAAAAAGCTAGAAATTTCGAACGATGGGTCGGATCAGCTTATCAACTCGCAGATTTATCCTGCACAAATGGTTTTGGCAAAAAGCCTGAAGTAAAGCGTAAAGGTTCGAACGCAGTGATAAAGGAAGGGGAACGGCAGCGACTAAAATTTATACTGGCACTAATTAATGAACATTTAGCATTGAAAATTCGCAAAATTGCCACTAAATTATTCAAAATTCTGTCAACGAAAAAATAACAATTAACTAGTGATACAAGGAAAACTCAAAATAGCAATAAAAAAAATTGTGATTCACTTTCAATCATTCAAAAATGACCGGTAACATTTTCAAAAAAAAAAAGCAATAGAAGTTAGTATAAACGCAATAATTATCAAAAAGTTTTCCGTCATAATAATAAGTTTTAGCGCTATACATGTGCCAAAAGTCTTCAAGTTTTGAAACCAGATGAAACCAGCAACCTTGCCTATGTTATAGAGACAGCAAAAAAAAAAAAAAAAAATTTGGGCTGTCAACACATCGGCACCGTCGGCACCATACGGGAGCATCCAGAACATTGCAACGCTGGTAGACACATTAAAGTAAAATAGCACAGAAGAAAAATGTGTTGAGCGATAAACCCCAAGTGCACTAAACTTGCAGTTTTCAAGATAGTTGAGAAGTTTGGAGAAACGTGTTCTCTTGAAGATTCACATTGGACCAGAAAAAGGAGCTGGCAGCTGTACACCTTTTGAAATAGCATAAACCATGTTTCGTTCCTGAAATTGCTAAAATAAGAGAATATTAGCATCGGAACTGTGTAGAGTATCGAAAAGGGTAACAATATCACAACCTACAAGAAACAGAAAGCACCCAAAAAGACGGATTCACAGAAAGCTTCTTCGAAAATACGGTCACGGAACATGTATGACGTTTTCCTCCAAAAGACAAACCGGTGCATTTTGATGGACGACCAGACGTACGTCAAAGTGGATACCAGTACACTCCCGGGGTCGCAAGTTTTCAAAACTGACCAGAGGACAGATGTGCCTGATGATTTGTGATACATCCGAACCGAAACATTTGGGAAAAAAGGTTTTCGTGTGGCAAGCCATTTGCTCCTGTGGCTTGAAGCTTTCTTCATATTTCACAACGGACACAAACAACGGCGAACATTACAGAAAAGATTGCATCAAAAAACGGTTTCTACCCATCTACCGAAAGCATACGGATTCTCTATTGTTCTAGCCGGATCTGGTATCTGCTTACTACGCTTCTGCTGCGTTAGAGATGTTCAGGAAGGAAAACGTCGATTTTGTCGAAAAATGTCAAAACAGAACAATCCAACTGCCCTGAAATGCGTCCTATCGAAAGATACTGGGCAATTATTAATCGGCATCTTAAGAACGATGGAAGAGAAGCAAGCTCTGTTGATTTCTCAAGAAAATTTGGTCTGCAGCGCAACGAAAAGTTACGGAGAAAGTTTTGCAGAATCTAATTGGAGGTATCCAGAGAAAAGTCTGAGCGTTCTTCAGAAGTAAATATTCAAATTCACGTCATATGTATGTTAGTTTTCATTTATATAAAGCAAACTTATGAATTTGTTAAAAAATAAATGTTTTCTTTTGAGAAACAGGTGTCTACTTTCTTTAATGAACAGTCCTTAGAGAAACACTGGAATGTTTGAATTAAGATTATTTCGATGGATAAAGCCAATTTTGAACGAAAAAAAAACCGTGTTTTCTTTGCTAGGCCGGGGACTTTTCAGCCCACCTGATATATTTGGAAAACGCATAGAAAAGCCATAGAATCAAAAAAGAACAGCAGGCAATGCTGATAAATGCAACAAACTGAGTGGTCAGATATGAATTTTTGGATCAATGTATGTAGATTAATTTACTGAATGACAAATCAAATGAAATGATCGAAGTGATACCCTTAACATTAATGTTGATATTTATTATAAATATAGACATTTATAATGAAGTTTAAGGCACGTTGTTTAGTAAAGAATATCAAGATATGGACTCAGGTTGGCAACATTGGTGAAAATCAGATGCCGATACTATTTAGTACGGGGTTCTTTAGTGTATCTATTCGGGAGTTATTTTTAAGTGTCATTAATATGCTAAAATAGCAATATATAGTTGTGAAAATAACGACATCAAGAGGCTTTAAAAATTAATCGAAAAATATTCGACCATTTTTTTTTTTAAATTTCGTTATTAGGGTGGCCGTTTCTGCGTTAGAGTGGTCCTAAAAATTGACTTCTCTCAAAAATGCTGTCTTTAAAAAAATCATTACTTTTGAACCACTGGGGATTTTATCAATCAAAATTGCAAATGAAAGTTAATTAAATATACTTTTAAGGAAAAATTGAAAAACACCTCCTTTACTGCAACAATGATTATGAAAACATGGATTCTTTTAGTTTTAATTGGGGGTTTTCATGGTCTCGGGACCATGCTTTTATAGTTTTTTTTGAAAGATTGGACATTTTTACATAATTGACGGTGAATGTAATTTAGTTTTTGAAATAAGTTTTTTCAAAAATGCTATGATTTTAGGTTTTGCTGACTATCCTACTAGGCATTTTCATTACTTGACGGAACTTGCCAACCATGCGTCCCCATCAATCTGAAGATATTTTTAGAAATTTATTTAGCTGTTTTACATCATATAATGGAAGTCAACATAATGCATTTCTTTCCAAATTTGGTTTTATTATACACAATGACTACATAAATTCTTGCAAACGATTATTTTTCAGTTTCACACATGTTTTATCGCTGGAGAACGAGAATAGTTCTACGATAACATACATTTCATCTTTTGGATTAAAACAATGATATGATTGTTTTTCCGAATTTGTTTCACGCGAACATAGCGGTTTTTCAATTTCTTTTCCATTGTTTTGTAACCATGCTCTGAATAATAGTCGTGCTGTATTTTGGAATCGTTCGTAGAAGTGGCCCATATATATGTAGTTCATTTGCCGTAGTTATGAGATGGCCTTGTAAATTTGCTTTTGCTGCATTGCGTTTTAATACTCCTCCCAACGCGTTGCATGGACCTTTTCCATGACATGTTGCGAAATTCAAATTGATTTATAAGACCATATCAGACAAAAAATACTTCCACGTGATATCAACTCATATCATGATTTATTTCTCAAAATAATGGGCAGTAATCCCAATGAGAAATGTTGGTTGAACACATGTGATAATTGTCCAGGCACGGAAAAACTTGGTCAAGACCTAATTTCTCTTCTTAGTGAAATTCATGTTGAATCCCTGCAATTCAAGCAGCGGCGTCATACAGATCGTAGCTGTATGGAGCTGGTGGAAATTGAAATACAAGAATTTGTAGTTACATTTTTAGAGAAAATTTATGATTTATGACCGCATACCTTTATTGCCGAACAGCGAGGAAGTTATTTAAAATACCTAAAAAACAATTTAAAACCTACTGATTGTATATGAATATGATTTTTCGGAAAAATCAGAAAGCCTTTTGTTGCACAAGATACAGTTCAAGAATACCCCTACGCTGGGGTTAACATCCATACCGTCGTCCTCCTCCCCCTACCAGAAAGGTATCTGTCTCTGAGCTGGGAAGTGTCCCGTCTCAGATGTATTTTCAAAGCAGCTGGGTCAACAATTTTATGATATGTTATGTAAAATTGAATCATCTTTCAATTAACAATTTAAAAACTAAATTTAAATTTCTGTAACGGCACAGACCATTGCTATCAAAATCAAGAAAATCCAATTATTACGTGCATTGTTCATAGAAAATTTAATTTCTTTTCAGGGTCTTGGGAACTAACGACTTTGTCGGTGAAGGTTATCACTTGTATTTCTAATGTTATTTTTCAAAAAGATAGAAATTTATTTTTCAAAAAGTTAAAGCTGTAGTAAATTAATATCTGGACTCAAAATACTGATCTATCTCAGAACCATGTTAATAAAATAAATGAAAAAAAAACGAAACTTTTTGATCTTAGCTTTCTAGCGCCTCGTAATAATGACATTTGACGATCTATCTAAGACTTACGAGAAATCATTTTTGACACAAAGTTGCCGAAGATCAATTTTCATTAACGTCAAGTTAATCAATTAATACTTGATTTCCCCGGCAATTTCTTTCTGATATAAATTATTATGCTTGATTCTACACACCGGATACAGTAATGTTACCTGCTAAGTAGTTGACGGTGCGTGGCTCATCTGGCTAAATAATCAATATCTAATTATGCCGATGTTCAATCGAAAAGTCTTCATCGACATAGTTAAGGCTGGACAAATTTTTGGTAAGCAAAGATAGTAAACATTCTCGCATGCTACTATATCGAAGATCTAGGAGGATGACAACGAATAGAATGGATTTCTTATAAAAGCTTCAAAGGCCAGAGCAAATCAAGTTCACAACCATCACATTTTGAAATAAAGTCAGGACCGGATTTGGAATCGATTGAGTGGGGTGGAGCTGAATCAATTCTTTGAACCAGCCTAATATACATCAACACAATACTCTTATTCAATAACACCCAAATGCAAAGCTTCAAAACTGACACTGACATGTTTTGATCATCGTTTGTGTTCAGGCGTAAGAAGTTACTTGAATACTTGCATTCCATTTCCAAAGTCGGTGTCCATGATTAAATAAAAACAGTGTCATCGGTAAAAAGCCGCTTGTTGAACGATCTTGAAATCTCAAAACAGCTGAGCAATTCCGTTCAGCTATACCTCAACCATGCGGGTCATCACGCTATAAATATCGCCTCAAATAGTCTATCCGTGTTGCTGGCTACAGTCTAGCCTACGTTACTCTCCAAAATGTGTAGAACTATAACACTTTGCTTTCCGTGACACATTCGCACCCAGTGAGAAAATGTGTCGAGGTTAGTGTGTAAATATCTTCATCTTTCTTATTTTTCTCTTCTGACATCCCCCCCCCCCCCCCCTTGTCTATTATTGCCAATGGCATTAGCCAGGCACATCACAGTTGCACACGCTTAAATGTTTTTCAGTTGGGAATTTTTATCGCTGAACGGGTAGAGTGTCGCTTTGAATATTATTGTCTTTTCACGTTAAATTTGGGTTTCACGTTTCATGAGAAGAGACAAATGTTTATATTGAGTGCTTGATTTGATTGCTCTCAAGGTCAACGTTTATTTTTGGTTCTGAATTTCTATTTCATCATTTAAACTTTATTTTTTACACATTCTTTAGCGAGCGTTTGGTTTTGTTTTGGTTGACATTCTTGAATTTTATGTTGCAATAACACAAACCGATGCGAAGAGCCAAGTGGCTTATGGCAGTTTTATTATATTCAAATGAACGAGAAATTTTTTGATGCGGTAAGCATGCGGTCCATATTTTATTCTTTTATATGTATTTATCTTATAATGTTTTTTTTTTTAAATATTTCATGTTATTATTTCTTTGATGTTGCTGTTAAAAAAAAAGCATGAAAAAACAACTGTTAAAGCTCTAATTATTACTAGAGGTCATTGCAATCAACTAAGTAGGGAAACAAAGTTCAGTGACTCAGAAATGCCATTTCACAAAAAAAAACAACGCCTTTCTTGTGCGTTCCGTTCTAGACAGCAAACACATAAATAACAACACAAAAACGCGACAAGTGCCAACGTATTTTGTAGTTTTTGCTCTTGTTTTCTGTTAGTTGTCCGTTTGTTTTAACATCTTTTCGACAATGCTGCCAAGAACGGACTGACTTGCACTCGTGGGTTTGTTTTATGTACGTTCATCACGCTGCACAGTAGGCTAGGAATGCAATAAAGTGGACCAACATTTATTAACTTCATGACCAAGGTGTTTCGCGATGCCTTGAATTTTATTTTTCATGCTGAGGAAGGACGTCCATTGATTTAATGCCATTATCCGTGGCACAACAATCTAACTTTTAATATGAAACTCTAGTGTTTGGTAGAACTATAGAGTCAAAGTTGACCTTTTTCTATGGTCTCCAGTTTTGTTCTTCATTGTAAGGGAGCATTGACGAAAGCAAAATAATGGTTTCGTACGCAAATACCGGAAATATTTTTTCAAAACACATTTCTAATGGCATCCTTTGAAGATGAATAGAATAAAAAGATGAATGACTATTCGATTTATTTATTTTGGTTTATTTACACCGTGTGCATTATCTTCTCATACAAATTGTAACTATATCTATTCCGTATTTGCAATTCTGATTTCATTATTGATTACATTGATTGAAAAGCAATGTCACACAGATACATTACAGGAAGTGATTCGGAATAACTCCCCCTTTAATCTTTATGACCAGTTTCAACCGTTTCCGAAGATGTGTACGTGTAGCATCATGCCTCTATTTTGATTTTGAGATTAGCACTTCAGTTATCAAAATGTCGTCGAAGGAAGAGAAGCAACGCATCAAAATTTTGCACGTGCATGGCGAAAATCCAAACTACTCTCACGCCAAGTTGGCGTAATTGTTGAATGTGGCTAAATCAACTGTTACCAACGTATTAAAAGTGTTAGGTGAACGTTTGTCGACAGCCAGGAAAGCTGGATCGGGGGAAAATCGAAAGCCGGAGGCCACAGCGACGACAAAAAGAGTTGCTCGCTGTTTCGAGCGGAACCCCAACCTCTCCGTCCGAGATGTCGCAAAGAAACTGGGAATGGCGCCTTCAACCGTGGATATAGCTAAAAAACGAGCTGGACTGTAACAAGAAAGTGGTGACTCCATATCGCGACAACAAAACACGTCGGCCAAAGCACGATCGCGAAAGTTGTACACGACGGTGCTGACAAAGTTTGATTGCGTAGTACAGGACGATGAAACTTTCGTCAAGGCAGACTTTAAACAGCTTCCTGGGCAGGAATTTTATACGGCAACCGGACGGCGAAAGGTGGCAGATATTTTCAAGCACATTAATCTGTCAAAGTTCGCGAAGAAATATCTGATGTGGCAGGCCATCTGTACATGTGGCTTGAAGAGCAACGTTTACATTGCGACCGGAACCGTCAACCAGGAAATTTATCCGAGCGAGTGCCTACAAAAACGTCTACTACCTTTCCTGAAGCGACACAATTGTTCCGTTCTATTTTGGCCGGATTTGGCATCTTGCCATTACGGAAAAAAGGCTGCTGCCGGTAAAAAAGGCTGCTGCTGGTATGCTGCCAACAGCGTTCAAGTGGTGCCCAAGGACAAGAATCCTCCCAACACGCCAGAGCTCCGCCCAATCGAACAATATTGGGCCATCGTCAAGCGGAACCTTAAGAAGACTCAAAAAGCTGTTGTGAGCGAGAAACAGTTCAAGGCAAACTGGCGATCTGCGGCGAATAAAGTGGACAAGGAGACTGTACAAACTCTTATAGCAGGTGTTAAACAAAAGACCCGGCAATTCGCATTCGGTAAAAAGGAAGCTTAGCTGAATATTTCTCCTGTATTCTGTATTAACTGAACTTGAAAAAGAAAAAGAATTTGACTTATTAACAAAAGCTTTGATCGATTCACACACATTACTGTTTGACCAAATTTTGATCGGAACACCCTTTTTATAGAAGGTGATAAAAAATTTGCACATAGGGTCCTGAAATAAGAGTGGCGGACAATGAAATCGATCTTTTTAGAAGAGGAAAAGAATTTACCATGTTTGTATTGTTACATACTGTATATTGGAAGCAATCAGTTAGTAACTAAATCCTACTATACTAAGTAGTTCAATGAATTATTATGAAGTTCATTATCGTTTTCAACATTAATCGTTAAAATTCCATTGGTTGCTAGATACCATTGAGATTTTATTTCAGATAAACTCCCCATAGCGAATCCTGATGACCATAGACGACGGAGAAACTTTTTTCTACAAAGGCTAACGATTCTTATGCTGCTGAAGTAATCTGAGATGTCACCAAAATCCTTATTTTTTCGGATACTACAAAGTTTTGATGCTCGACCAGCGATAAATGATGAATGGGCAATACTACTCAAGACTAATTTAAATTCTTTAAATTTCCATAACATTAACCATTTATTATATGTTACTTTCATCACTAACAATATCTGCTTCCTGTTACTTCATCATCAAATGATAACTATGTATATATTGAACGGGATATGAAAAGACGTGTAGGTTTTGTGCCTACGGGAGATAGATTTCAAAATCTTCACTCCAGCGAGTTTTCCTTAACCATCTAAAAAATAGAAATCGTAAAGCGCATTCAGAGTCTGCGAACAGTTCCCCACAACGCCAATACTCCAATGGACGAACGGTCATTCTCAATTGTTTTAACTGCACTAAGGTCTTTTTTACACGGTTTTTTTTACACAATTTTTGGAGTAAATACTCAAATTTACAAAAAAAAACTGTATTTTGATCATTGCATGAAAAGGTAAGACATGCAAACAAAATCGAAGCAATTTTAAATGTTTATGAATGTGAATTTATCAACTCTATTCAGTCTTTTTTAACACGTATAGTAAAAGCACAGAGATACCTTTTCTTGAAAAACGTGTGTAAGAATTAATATGGGCAGCCGGTATAAAAAGCAAGTGCAGAGAAAAACAAACAAAACTTTTCAGGTTATATGCTAGGCTTTTTATTGATGAACATTTATTTATTTATTTATTTATTTATTTATTTATTTATTTATTTATTTATTTATTTATTTATTTATTTATTTATATAATTTCAACTGATTAAACATCTTATTGAAATGAAATGGGGAAAAGCCATATGGCGTAAAAACCCCCTATCTCTAAACCGTTGACTACACTACATTAATCAACAAAAATAGAAGGAATACAAAGCAAGTAAACAGAATTAATTCTAGTACACACACAAAACTTGTCAGTAAAATTGAAAATAATCTTTCGTGGAATCAGTCGTCTGGTATCCAGTATGAAGTATTTACCAGCATTTCCGAACTAGCGGCTTTCCATCCAACTACGCTGAATCCGGTGACGGAAGGTCTCAGCGGAATAGTTGAAGTCAAACAGAGCGTAGAGTTCATTGAAGCTAGCTGCAGAAAATTTCTTGTTCGCAGAACTCGTTCAGGAGCGTAGATAGATTGTTCTGCCAGAATTCCTGGAGAGTCGATTTCACCTAGCAGCACTTTTGCCGCGAAGCACTTTGTGTTCCAACGTTTCAATACCTAAGAGTGCCCAACGATCCTGGTACGATGGAAGGTTGACAGGATCATTCCACGGCAGATGACGGAGAGCATAACGAACAAATTTTCTTTGAACAGCTTCAATCCTCGCAATCCAGATTTTTTGATAGGGGCACCACACCAAGGCTCCAAATTCCAGGATAGAACGCACGAGAGAGCAGAACAATGCTTTCAGACAGGTGGGATCACGAAACTCGTCGGAGTTCTTAAACATGAAACCGAGCTGTCTGTTGGCTTTGGTAATCATATCTGTGTAGTGTTGTCTAAATGCCAGAGTCAAGCGTGATTCCAAGGTCACGAACAGTATCAACTTTTAGCAGAGGCTGGTTGTTTATGTTGTAATCAAATGCAATTGGGTTCAATTTTCGATGGAATGTGATATTGAAGCATTTTTTAATACTCAGTGTCAGGAAATTCCTTGAACACCACTCTTCAAAGCTATTGACCAAGTGCTGTAGTCGTAAGCAATCAGCGAAGCATCGCACAACCACATAAATGTTCACATCGTCAGCATAGAACGACCTGCAGTTAGGTGGAAGTATCAGTCCAACCTCGTTGATGAAAATGGAGAACAGCAGTGGTCGCAAGTTGCAGCCTTGAGGTAGATTTCTGAAGATGCATTTCGGGCGTTCAAGTGGCGTCAGGCAGGAATTCAAAGACCGAACGCATTCCTTCAGCATTGGAAACTACTTTATCAGCAGGAAGCTTCTGCTTTCAGCGCAACACACGGGTACAGATAATTAGTGATGGAAATTTGTTTTATTTACGATAATTTCACTTCTCTAATGGAGATGAAAACAAAAGAAGCAGTAAGCCATACGCCGGAAAGTCTGACTGCCAGACGATCCTGTTGAAGATAATTTATTGGAAAACATGATGTAGAACACACATGGAACAATGTAGATCAGGAAGGGTTGGATTTAGTAGACGATAAATGCTAACAGTATTCTGGCGCAGTAATTTTGCATGTGACAGTAGTAAACTTGTGCTGATGGCTATTTTTACGAGCTTTTGAAACCTCATTTATTTATAATTTCGAACCATATTTTATATATACTACTCATTCTTCATTCTTCAGGTACGCCCGACATATTCGCAAAGTAGTTCGATTGAGCTGAGCCGATCTTCACACAGAGTACCCTGTCCGTTAGGTACGATTTAAACAAACGAACTGAGTTATTTGACACGCCAAATTTGTCTAACTTTGCCAAAAGTATAGCATGGTCGACCCGGTCAAAAGCAGCCTTGAGATCCGTGTAAACAACGTCGACCTGAGATCCAGCTTCCATATTCCGGAGACACGAGGAAACGAATGGTGCGAGATTAGTTGAGATCGATCTTCTGGGGTGAAATCCATGTTGTTCAGGAGAGATGTAGTGTCTGCAACTAGCAAACAACAAGTCGTTGACGATGATCTCGAAGACTTTTGAGCAGGCACAAAGTGATGTGATTCCTCGATAATTTTCGACATTTTGTTTATCTCCTTTCCTTTACATCGGGAACATGAACGAAGATTTCCAACGTGTTGGATATTTTCCCTGGTGTAACGAGATATTAAAAAGCTTCAAGAGAGGAATCGTAAGCACTACAGAGCAACTTTTTAGTGCACATGAAGGAATTCCGTCAGGGCCAGCCACGTTTGAGAGTTTCAGCTTCTGGAATGCGGATTCCTCGAGGTCTGATGTAATCGCAGGAATATTGAAGTCGAACGCATCTCTGGGAGTATCTCTGAGTGCTTCGCTGACTTGCTCCAATGTTGGCATGGTGTCATTGAATACACCTTTGAAGTGCTCAGAAAGGAGATCACATTTGTCCACTGGTGTGCTGGCGATTCTGTCGCCAAGATGAATTTCAACCGGTAGCCCATTAACATTCCTTTTTGTGTTGACAAATGAACAGAACAGCTTTACATGATAATTATCGCAAAACTGCAGCACCACCTACCAGGCATAACGACATTCATTTGAAATGTTGGTTTAAAGTTTTACACAAGTAGCAGACCGAAGATGAACGTCAGTTCTCTGTGGTAAGAGTGAAATGTATCCCCCGTGTAAAAAACACCTTAGTGTATTTGTATTTACAAACGGTGTTTAGGAGGAACTGTCCCATGCTTACGACATACCGGAATTCTATGAGAACAGCTCGCGCAAAGGCTACATGCTATAAGCTGATACTTGGAAGGTAATCTTCTCACGAACGAGTACTCATGAAGCAGTACTTTGACTAGCCCATCATCGATGACGATACAGTAAACGGAGGTGGCACGGTAATAGTTCTAGAAACATGCACGGAAGATAACAGGTTTCCAAATTCTAGCCTCCAGGAAATCGGAGAGGAAATCAGTCGGTTGAAATACTTGTTGTGTTGTGCTGCTGGAGTTGATCAGCTTCCATGTGAATTACTGAAATACTGTGGTGAATCACTTGCTAAGGCGCTACACAGAGTAGTTATCAAAATTTGCAAAGGAGTTTTTACCGGAGGAGTGGATGGAAGGTATGGTGTGTCCCATCTATAATAAGGATGACAAGCTGAATTATTGCAACTATTACGCTATTACGCAGCTGCTTACTCTCTCAAATCCTATGTCACCGTCTATCACCAATTGCAAAGGAGTTCCTGTGATAGCGGGGTTCATGGGTCGAGTAAAAAACTAAAATTCTTGTCTTGTTCCCTTCTTTTTGAAATTTTTCCCATACAAACTTCAACCCTTTTAAGAAAACTATTCGCTGTTGGCAAACTTTTATCAACTTGACCGTTGATATCATAAGGAATATTCTGGTTTCAATTATGACAAAACAAATTGGTTTTTACACATTATATATATTACATTATTTTTTACACATTATATATATTACACTTTTAAAAGTTAAAATTTCAATTTATGTTTATGTTTGTTCAACACATTTACGGTCATTCAAGACATTTAAGTTTTGAACACAAGTTTCCTATTTAGTTTATTAGTATGAATCGAATCAGAATTTTAATTGTTTTTATTGCAATTCGCATTCTGCATGTTTAAGCGGTCACAGTAGTTGGCACATTTTCTGTGACAATCGGCGTTTTTCAGGAAACCATGCTATCGAGCTAAATGTCTTACATCATATGTTATATGGTTTTTATACCACGACATTTTCGTCGAAGACCTTGACGTTTTTATGTATTTTAATATTCCATAGAATGAGCTGCGCATGACTTGCTTGTGTGAATTATCGAATTACCGTGCAGCAATGAATTAGTGTAGACATTAGTGATCAGAAACATCTGAAATTCTCACAATTTGATATTTTGTAGACGATTTAGAGGCGTCATATGAATGTCAACTGATGCACAGCAAAAAAATATGAAAATTACACCTGTTGTAAACCCGTTCAGTTTGAAAAATACATCAATGTATTTCCTTACATTAGTTAGAATTTCCGTTAAGATCATGTATATGAGCGAAAAGTTGAAAAACGCATCCATATTCAATACAATTTTTACTACAACCTTTGTTTACATTATGCTGTGAAAATAAAGTGAAACGCTCTTCCTTTTCAACTCATTAAAATGAGAGTTTACATGAACGTGTAAAATCCTATGTTCGTTCACTGAAACCAATAAATCATGGCGCCTGATTCTTTTGTTGTACTTTGCTGCTGTCATTCATTATCCAACACTTAGCACGATCTGAACCGAAATCTAAACACAGTCGCTAGATTCTAATTGTTTCAAGGAGAACTCAGATAATCCGGATGATATATCCGTGGGAATTATTTATAAACTCACGTTGTTAAACTGTTAATTTCCTTGTATAAGAATGTTTATTTTTGAAGCAAGGAGATCAGTGTCAATTTGTTGATGTCGTTTGGGAATTAAGTCTTCGGAATGAAATTTTAGAATATATTAGTGAGTAAATTAAATGATTCTTGAACGAGCTTTTTGTGCTACATAAAAACAATGTACCGGACGCTTATGTTTCAATGTGTACGGGATATTTTCAAATTGTTTCCAAATAGATGAACTTTGTTTCTGCTTGCATGAATTCAATAACGTTTAAAATAACACGCTATGTTTTCAATACGTGTAAAAATAAAGTTGCATGACTTTTTCAATTCATGTAATTTTATTTTTGACTGTAGTTTTGAATCTTTTTCATTGCTCCCATTATGTGCATGAACATAAATTGAATATTACATTTTTTTTATTAACTGTGTGCTTCTGCTTTGCTTGAACTTAGTTCTGCCGTTTGTCTTATGCGTTAGAATACTATGGCTGAAGCGAAAGCAGAACGTTACAAAAAGCGACGCAGTGTACGTAATGAATAGCAATCACCGTTTTTATCATGGCAAGAAGTTGACTGTTCCACATTTACTATGATCTACAAACACACTAAACGATTGAATAAGACAAAAAAATATTCAGAGATTGAATTAGGGTATGTGTACCTTGACTCAGCCTTCTATGCAACGATCGATTACATTTTTAACTATAGCTCATAAATTATTTGAGCTGGAAGCGATATTTAACTAGTTTTACACTTGCTTAAATAAGTTTGATAAGCCATTTGGTAGTATGTATCACGAAAAGTTAAACAACTAATTTTATAAACTCAGAAACTTTCGAGAGATATGGATGTAATATCGGTCTATAAGCATCATATTGGGTCTATTCATGGATACAACTTCATCCCATTCGATAGATTTGTTATTAAATGTAGTCTTCGTACGGTTTTTTTTTCTGATTTTTTAATTTATGGCGTTGCCCCCAACACAAAATTTCACAAAACAAACTATAATAAAATTGCTTAGAAACACTAAAATGATTTCCACATATGATTTATCGGTCATTTGATAATCAAAACATTATAATTCATTCTACACAGATTTTGTTTCTTTGGTTTGTGTTTAGATGAGCCATTTGAAAACATTCAACCGAAATTCAGACATTTTTATTGACAATTCTACCAATAACAACAAGTTTAATACGCTTTTCATACAACAGGCCATAGTTAGGAGCATAGAAAAAAAATGTTTCTTACATTGGGTCTACGGGTTTCTTGTTAAATAATTCTTATTTTACCTATGTGAACAGTTATTTTATAACATGTGACTATTTTCTGTTCATCTTGGTTGCATTACTCGGTTTATAGGTTCAGTTTAGCCAAATCTAGATCATTCTAAGATGGTATAGATAATCTGTTCAGCTTAACCAGTGAAGTCATGATGTTTGAAAAGTTAAGAAAATCGAAAGTTACGCGAAAGTTAACAACTATAAATTGAATAATAATGTTTCAATTTCTTTGAAATAAATCGGGCATTCTGATAGCAACATTATATTGATGGTTATCGCCAAATTAATGACATATTCAAGGAGCTAGGCTAACATTATATCCCGACCCTACCTTTAATATTCTTCTATAACTTCGAAGCTACATAGGTAAAGTTCATTTTCTACTATCAGCCACGCACAACTGTCGCTATCTAAACTATTTTCATTGGCATTTATTCCCATTTATTATTATTCCGAAATCCATCTCTCACATTTCTGAAGCGAGTGCGCAACCCCATCGTAAATTCTGTTGAAAAATCAAAACTTCGAAATTGCAACAACGGCACGTGCACGTGCCACGCATTCCAGCACCCGCCCCACCAAAGATGTTTCTTTTCTTGGCAGAAATGTTTTGTAATCAAACATATGTCTATAAATAAGAGAGCTATGTAGCACTGACACAACCAAAAGTTATTCATAATCTCATCGATAGAAGCAGGGAGAAATACTGCATTCTGTTCAGTGTGCTTTACTCTTGGGGTAACAGAATCATAAGCGATAGGAAAACAGTATAAGACGCACTTAAGACTTATCCCCTTGGAACGTTTCTAGATGGGAAGCAAACGAAGAGGCACTTTAATCATAATTTGTCGGAATTTGTTCTTCAAGGAAATGCATAAGAGGATGACTGAACGTCCCTTGTTTACATTGATGTGAATGCGTTTTTATTTCTGAAGATGCATTTCGGGCGTTCAAGTGGCGTCAGGCAGGAATTCAAAGACCGAACGCATTCCTTCAGCATTGGAAACTACTTTAGCAACAGGAAGCTTCTTCTTTCAGCCTAACACACGGGTACAGATGATTAGTGATGGGAATTTGTTTTATTTACGATAATTTCACTTCTCTAATGGAGATGAAAACAAAAGAAGCAGTAAGCCATACGCCGGAAAGTCTGACTGCCAGACGATCCTGTTGAAGATAATTTATTGGAAAACATGATGTAGAACACACATGGAACAATGTAGATCAGGAAGGGTTGGATTTGGTAGACAATAAATGCTAACAGTATTCTGGCGCAGTAATTTTACATGTGACAGTAGTAAACTTGTGCTGGTGACTATTTTTACGAGCTTTTGAAACCTCATTTATTTATAATTTCGAACCATATTATATATATATACTACTCATTCTTCAGCATACCCACAAGGTCCATTAAACATCACTAGATGATTGGCGAAATATTCTTGAAAATTTTCTTATACTTAAATTGGAAAACATTTCGGAAACAACTTTGCACGCACCAAAAGTTACAATTCCATCTGATTGAGAATAATTGCTCTATCAGATACTGGTGCTATCATGTTACAGTTGTGGGTTGACTCGGGCTCTAGTAACAATGATGATGAGGTCTATAACTATACATTTCTCATACAATGTAAATTAGGATTTATGAAGTCTGCCTGTAGTGAAATGTTTGCCAACAACACTCACAAAAATATCTCGAACATTGTGATCAGTTGTCTTTCCACACCACGTGCAGTTCTTTTGTTACCCTTCAAAACCTCACTGCGGTTGTAGGTTATTAAATTTTATGGTGAACGAAATCAAAACAAAAGTGTTTATTCATTTTTCAAAGAATGCACAACGAACTCCACGCCAGCCGTCACATTTCAGATGTCTTGTGGTTTACTTTGGTTTTCGTTCGTTATCCATCTATGAGCAGTGTTGTGGCACAATCTGCATTCCTCTCCTATGCAGTGGGAGACCTATGCACACGCCTCACTCCCGGATTTGTGATGAAAACCCGAAGCTCTCGTGCCGGTCGTTCGTTGTGCAGCATAACGCATTTCTCATTCTGCCAATCTATATCCATACCGAGCTGCCGACCATAGTCAGTGGTAGCGGCATTGTCTTGCGGTCTCTGTGGGAAAACGTGGAAGTCGTTACGAGGGATGAGGATTTTTGTTGATCCAGTCGCTCCTCCACATACGATCCAGTTGGTACAAGCAGTGCTGCGCCGCAAGCATTTGATATGTGTTTTGTGATCATATTTAACATTACCCCAACAAAAAAGAAGCGAGAAAACTACTATCTGACGGGTGTTTTACTTTTCTGAAACGGAACTGCATGTTTCATGAGTTATAATATTTACAAAAGACGTGTGGTGAGCACGATTTTCATATACAAATTACGTTTGGATGTCTGCTATAGAAGTTTCTGAGTGCCATGTGTTACCTGACACGTATTACATGTTCACAAAACGATACATGAAATGAGTCTCAATTGAAATTTGGACTGTGATACATGATACTTGCAGAAATTATGAAAATTTCAAGATGTTTCTCGCATGTATAAATGTCCTCTCAATAGCAAATGCTATCCATTTTAAAAGGTGCTCTACTGTGCTGCGTCCTGCCGAATCTTGCTTTTTCATTACATTGTCCATACTATGGAATAGGGTTACTGGATGTAATGCTAGCCTAGCCCCTGTATTTGGTCTATGTTCCAAATATGTAATTAATTCAGCTAAAAAATCATGATGATATGATGATGATCGCTTTATTCCAAAGCAATTGAGACATCGGACTATAATTTATAGTTATTAACTTCCATGTCATTCTCGGTTTCCTTAACTTTAAAGCCACCACTGGTTAAGTTGAACAGATTTTCTTCACGGTCTTCGAATGTTCTAAGTTTGGCTGAATAAATTGAGTAATGTAGCGTAGATATACAGAACATAGTCACACGTTATAAACGAACTGTTCACATGGATAATTTAGCGATTATTCATCAAGACAAACGTAGACGCAATTTTACAACTTTTTTTTCTTTCTATGTTCCCAACTATGGGATAACTTGTATCAATAGCGTGGTAAAAATATTGGTATTGGTAAAATTTTCAATGGAAATGTTTGAGTATGTGGTTGTATATTTTTCAAATAGCCTTTCATAAACCTGAGCAACAAAATCTGTGTAGAGTGTATTAAAATGTTTTCATTATCGAATGGCCGATAGATTATATGTGAAAATCATTTGACGCATTCTACGGTCATGTATCCGCCGAATAGATTTCTTAAATGTGGATTTCCAGTGGTAGAATATTATTATTTTCTTAAATGTGGATTTCCAGTGGTAGTATTTATTTTTTTGACGTTGTACGTCACAAAAATGACTATTTTGCAATTTTACTACAGAACGCAAACTATTTCAAATTTGAAATTCTGGACCCTCTTTGTACTCAAAAAGAGCTTCCTAATGAAAAAAATTGGTTGAAATGAGCCTAAGTTTTACCTGGTTAAAGTTTGCGTTGTTTCGTCACGCAGAAATGTTTTTTTTTTCAAAGGAAAAACATCATCCTGGAAAGTGGTGCAACCAAGAAGCTTTCATTATATTACCCAAATCAATTTTGAGGCTATTCATAACCCATGTAGAAACATTTTTTTGGGGAAATTGGACGCCTCATCCTTTCGTTGCCTTTCGATGAAAAATAGAACATTTCAAAAATGCATACTTAAGCTTTTTTTTCAGACAATTTCCCTGGGTTTATGAACAGCATCCTGCACAGTGTCTTGAAGTGAATGTTCAAGAATTTTGTAAGCATAAATGGTCTTGCTCTTCATGAGGAGCTCTTGCCCGGAGACCGATTTTTTACTCTCCGCGTGTTTCGAGTGTTCTCCTCTGCGTGTAATTAAATTACTGCTTAGAGCACCCGTACCGGTGCGCGACTAAACTATATTTGATCGCCCTCACCATCACTTCAAACCGTATCGGGCGCAACTAAAAGCGCTAGCAAAATTGTAGCGCGACTATCGGAAAGCATCAGGCGCTCTAATTTAGCAACGCGATAGTGGCGCGAGAGAGGGTTGCTATTCGACTGCCAATTGTCAAACATCTCCGATTGGTTTGTTGTTTATATTTGTTTACGCAATCAGGATTAGTGTCAAATTTTGAATTTGATTCAAAGAAAATTATTGCTTTATCAACTTTAAGTCAATTTGGTTTAATAATAAGGATTTTATCAATAGGGTCGTGCGATGGCCTTTTCATGATTTCTCCTGGATAGATTTTTGGTTGGCATGAAAGTGAACCATTAGCCACAATGGCCGCTCTGGCAACCTCCGGGGTGTCCCGGGCGAACCTGTAGGAGATGTTTTGCGCCAAACCACGTGGTGCGACGGTTTTTTCTTCATGTTTTTTACTACATGAGACTTTCGGTAGGCCTGAAAAGAACCATTAGCTACATTGGCCTCTCTCGGAACCTCTGAAGTGCCCCGGGGGAACCTGTAGGAGGGGATATTTTTGTTTTTGCACCAAACCACGTCGTGCGACAGCTCTTTCTTTTTTATTTCACCTGGAGAGTCCTTCGGTAGGCGTGAAAAGGATAATTTACCACAATGGCCCATCCGGAAACCTCTGGGGGTGATTTGGCGAAACTTATAGGAAAGGACATTTATATTTTTGTATCAAACCCCAGTGGAGACCACTGTAACCAATGGTTCTTTTCATGCCAACCGAACGTCTCTCCAATAGAAATCACGAAGAAAGAGCCATCGCAATTGACTATGTTTATGACGATCACCGAATCTATCAAACTGCTGATGAAGCACTAGTTTAGCAGCGACCGATACAGAACTCGGTATCAAAATATAGTAGCGACCGGTGTGAGATTGAGCGACTAAACTAAAATGCCAGCTCGATGCGCTAGTTTTTAGTCGCCCAGATAGTTGCGCCCGATACGGATGCCCTTACACACGTGTAAAGACAAGCCAAGCCTATTTGTATAGACTTCTCTGAAGTTCGTCTAAACGCTTATGTATGAGTGTATACATACACGATGAATAGAGTCATGCACTTTTTGTACTCATACATATGTTTTTATAGAAGACTATAGCGCTTCAAAGTGTAAGTCGAGGCGCCCACTGTCACAAGACTTTGGATCGATGTTTTGACATGATATATGATGCCACACCTCCGCCACATCAGTGGTCACCTCGACTAAGAGTTAGTGCAAGAGTGGTGTTCAACAACGTGTATATACACATTCCATTCTAGCAGTTTTCACTCAATATATGATGTATATGGCAAACGTCAGAGAAGTCTATTGATCAAGGACATTTGCCACATCACCCCCCGTAAAGTGTCTACGTGGTATACGGACAGCCTCTTGTATATGTCTCTGATTCCATTCATGATGCGAAAAGTGAGAGAGTTCATCTAGAGAATTTAAAATGGAGCCGCTTTCTTTTCGTACATTTCTGTTTATTTTTCGATCGGTATAATTTTAAACGTGAACGGACATGTTGTTTGAATAGATTGTAGAAAGAATACGAATAATAGGTCGTACGTCACTTGCACCTGCTGAAAGAGGAAACAGGCACCGACCGAAGAAAAAGGCTTAATGTTCTTCAGATGTTTTGGTAGAGAAACGTAAGAATCTTACTAGAGTGCAACGTTTTCGGGTTAAGCTAAGCCCCGAAGACATCAAAAACGAGCCGCATATAAAAGGCTAAACAAGAGCTCTCCACAGAAGAATATGCTGAACCCGTATCGAATCGTCATTATCTAGCATCACCCTATAAATCACGATGTTCTGCAGGAAGGGCAATTGCTAAGGAAAATACAGCATTTTCACAAAATGAAAACTTCCATAAATACATTTGGCAACGCATCGGACTAGAGTACGGGGGGGGCGCATCAAGGATAGGCGTTTTTGACAACAAAGTCTTTGATGTTTACGCTCCATACAAAATTTCAAAAAATTGTATGTAGAAAAGTCTACGAGGGGGGAGGGGGGGTCTGAGATTTTCGAAAATAAGTCTACGTGGTTTATGAACCGGCCCTTTGAAGAAACCTAAACAGCAGATTGCTTATTCAAAGTTTTGTAAATATCACGTGTTGTATCACGCATCCCCGAATCCGAGCTGCTAGAATAAGGTTTGTGAACTTGGAGGAAAAGTTTGATCATCTACAGCCTCAACAAAACGATCCCTATGGAAGATGCACAGTGATAATAGAGTTCTGCGTATTACTGAAGAAATTACGTTAGAACAAGTCATCTCTGAAATCAACAATCAATGGAATGGGTTTGTAGAAGATGTGAATTTGAAACGAATTCAGATCACGGAGCATATGAAGGTCCAAGATACCGAAACTTTAAAGATTGATGAACGTTGAATTGGATATGAACTTCGTTCCATAAGCTCAGCAAAAAATTAAAAGGCTTTGTGGCCACGTTCATCCACTAATCTGTTTACAGTGGCTGTGGAAATTTATGCACAGAGAACAGACATTGATGTCCATATACCTTTTCTGGAAAAACGTGTGTAAAAGTTAATATGGGCAGCCACTTTACAAAGCAAGTGCAACAAAAAATTTCAGGTTATGTGCTAGGCTTTTTATTGATGAACATTTACCTGACAGTTACCACACCACTGCAGCGCCGCCTACCAGGAGCATAACGACATACATTTGAAATGTCGGTTTAAAGTTTTACACAAGTAGTAGACCGAAGATGAACATCTGTTCTCTGTGATTTATGGATCTTATCAATTTTTCTAAGAAATTTTTGACTGTAAAAACAGAGAAAAGAAGTCTGTGATCACATTTTTGGGACTACATTAGTGGCCAGCTTTAGAATGTTTTTTTTTTTGTTTTTATCAAGTTTAAGCTTCCAAATGTCAATGGAACTAATATTTCTGAAGTTATTTGGAGCGATGGCACGAATAATGAGTTAAAAAATCAGTTCATGCTACGGACGCTAATGGTCGTAAGAGGGAAACTGGCGATCGTATTGGCACAGTGAACACCACAAGAGATTTCGTACGCACTGCACACTAAAATTTGCCGAATATTTTTGTATTGGAGGTTACTGACCGTGAAAATGACAGATTTAATTATGAGCATCGCGTTTTCCTAGGATCAAAACCATACCCTGGAATGAGCCAGCAAACCATTGTGTCAATCCTGATGGAACTATTATCAACGTGTGTAATACGCTTGAATTCAATATTGAATAATTGATTGATAATTAACAATAAGTGGTTCTTCTTCAAGTTTTTTCTTTGTTAACCATCCCTTGACTTATACCGCCTCGCTCCCCCTTACTACTCACTGACTTTGTTCGATCTTAGCGTTCTTCGAAGTGTAATTACCAACCTGAATGCGCCTTAGTATCTCTTTGCTGGAGTCATTATCGGCGGTCACCAACGGGTACATGTATACGAATTCGTTTACCGCCTCGGTTTTATCACCGTCAATCTGAACTCGTGATGTGATGCTAATAATGTCATCTCGCAAGTTTTATTATAACACCATTAGTATAGCGCTATTCACAAATACCAAAACGTCATACTTTTTAGGTGCCGCCTTTGTGTCCCTTTTAGTTTCACTGATTGAAAGAAAAAGGTTTATTTAAGACCTGCTAAAGCGGTTCACACAGATATTTCTATTAAGCTAAATAGGCTAGATGGTTGGTCAGTTGTCCACAGATGTTATCATACAGGGAGGAGCACAGGGAACCCTCAATTATTGTTATTTCTTAGCTGGATTTAAACCAAATATCATGATTTTTTGTATGTGATTGGTGTATGCGTGACACAAAACATGTTAAAAAACAAGTTTTTTTTTATTAAAATACGGTTAAGCGACGATTGACGGAAATGGGTCCGCTGCCAAAGTTGTGCTCCACTCTACTTCATTCAACATGCTACACATATATCTACATATAACAAATATCCCTCGCCGTCGTCTAGCGCAAAGCTATATGATGCTTTGCTATCTTCATATACATTTGAACCTGACCTACAACTGACAACAAACTTCAACCTGACCTGTAATACGGAAATCATATAAAAGAGCATCACTCTTTCTTTTCTTTGAAATAAAACAACAATTATCAAGAGGTGAAAAAAAGATCTGTTTTGATTGAAAATCAATTTAATAGAAAATAATTGACCATCAAACTCATGGATTGCAAAAAACCTTTCTTATCAAAACAACTTATCAGCTGTCGTTCAGTATTCCACAATGGCGAAGTACGGTTTCTGACAGATTGCATTACCCGTCCCTCTACTTTTTTTTATGTTGTGCTGAGTATCTTGATCACCGCGGATATTTTATTAAGTAACCCAACAAACATCGGTGTTGAATTAGAGCTTGTTCAAGCAAATTTGGAGAAGCTATTCAGCTGTTTCTTCTAGAATAGCTGAATAGCTTCTCCAAATTTGTTTGAACAAGCTCTAATTCAACACCGATGTTTGTTGGGAATGTATCCCCCTCACCCTTCTTTTTACCATTGCATGAAATGATAGTGATTCGTTGCTAAGCTTCAGTAGTATCAGAAGTGGATGGTCAAGAAGAAAATATATATTTATTTTTAGCTTAGGAAGTACCAGTGCCTCGGACCCAAGATCTAGGCTCTAGCTGAATGAATCACCCCTCAAATATTCTGTCAAAATAACTTAAACATAAATAAATAAGGCTTCGAGTTACCGTTACTATTTAACATTATTATTATGTTGCATGCTCTGACCGATAGTTTTGTTTTAATTTTTTGTACTGTTTATGTTATGTTTTGTTTTATTTTTGAATGTATGATGAATGAAATGTTTTCTCGTCGTGTTTAGCAAATTATCATGCTTCTAATTTCAAACATATCGTTAAACCGCTAACGGTGGTAAACTCCAACAGGTATTATCCTTAGATGCTGAGCAAAAATTTCGGTAGGCTTCAAAGTTAAGGTAGCACTCGATCAACACGATGCACAGTAAACATTTAACAGACCATCAGTTGATCCTCGTTTGAGCTTAACCGCATAAATGCTATGCAATTGGTATAAATGACTTACTAATTATAACAACTATTATTCTTCTAATACTTTCTTTATCCACTTATTTTCTGGTTCTTTTTGGACTTTTGTGTAAAAGAAAACATAGTTTCGCACTTTCACTTAAAAAAAAACCCTATTTAAAAAAAAATTTTAAGCGTATTAGTAGAACGATAATCATTGGGAAACTATGAGAATTTAAAATTAACACTTCATTTGATCACTTTAAAAAAAAAACATTGAAACACTTTTTTCAAGTTATCACTAGTAAAAGCGAGCAAATTCCTTTAAATTCCACTAGAGTACTTCCATTTTAGCATTTTCTTTTGGACATTTGTATAAAGGAAAACACATCTTAGCACTTCCTAGCAGCAGCGTATTTTCAAACCAAAACAAATATTTCAAATGGAGCATTTATTCAACTACAGGAATGATGCTTTGCTCTACCTCAATGACAGTCTTCCATAGAGTGTAATGTTGTTGTAGCTTGAAGGCGAAAAGTAGAGGTTGACTGGCGCCTATTAGAAGAAAAGAAGTGATATCATCATCGTGAAACCCCATGAACGTGACAGAAGGGAAACTCGCGTATGTTTAAATCCATACATCATGCCGATTCAAAACGCTTAACCGAGGTTGTGAGAGTATGAGAGCCAACAACACGTTCGTTCTACAGTTATGATGATATCATAATACTGAGATCGCACATTTTGGTTACCCTTGAAATGTTTTTTTTTCATCTTCTTAGTTTTGTTGCCCTTCAATCATCAACGCTGACCTATTGTTAATTTGTAGCCAGAGCTATGGTGTTGAGTTTATTTTCGCTAATGTTTTTTTTTGACTGTATGTGGATTTTTTATTATCATTCCTAACAACTATTAAAGAGGGAGACATTGTGGGTTATTATACAGTTTCAAAAGAAACGAGTTAAAACTTGATATTCAACTCACATTTGTTCGATGTGTCGTACATGTCTAACAAAAACACAGTTTGTTCATGGTACAATGGGTTGAGTCTCTCCTTACTGTTTTTAATGCAATAAACGCTCGCTTCATTAGCAACAGCATTTTTGTTATGTCTGGTAGCTCCAGTTTTTTTGTGTTTGTTTCATCTGCTGTGTCGTTTTAATATCCAAATGTTTAGATATAAAAATGATGTAACACAAACAATTTCAAACAACTATGTGTGCTGTTATGTTAGTGTAGGGAGATAGGCGGGAGGTCAATTTCTTAAATTGCTCTCATAGATCGGGTCGGGTGTTTACCTACTCTGTTCAGTTAATTTTAGTGGGCCAAGCTACTCAGATTGGCATATGTCTAGAAAATTATGTCGGTAGCAATGCTGAAAGCTAGTCCGATAAAAAAAAGTCATCGGGCGTGAGTTGATGAGTCGGTGGAAAATTCGTTGCCTGTAGAGGCAAAGCAAAACAGTTTGCAGGGTGTTGGAAAACGATGCTCATAACTTTAGTCATCAGCTCGTGTATATGTCCTCAGGAGAACGTTCCATTTTTAGCTGAACCGCCTGGAAAAATTCTGAATTATAGAGGAAGGCGTAATGTGAAACTGTTGATATGTCTATTCAACGACTGTGATTATCAGATTCCTGTTTAATTTCATTAATGGCTTGGCATTTTGGGTTGGATTATGGTTTGATTTTTTGTTTAAGAAATATTGAATTGTTCAAACTAGCTTCTAGTAATTGGTGTTGGCCATAATAGTTGAGCTTGCGATTTAGTAATGAGTTAGTCATACGCAACTTATATTGCTTAATGTATACTTCCGCTTAGACGTGTTTAGAGTTTCACAACCACTAATCACCATTAACCAATCCAATACATCGAACGGGTGAACCATTCGCAAAAATGCAAATCAGTTCTCTACTGTAAAGGAAGTTCCGTTTCTGTGTCAGTTGTATCAGAAGAAGAACGAGAAATAAAAAAAATAAACAAAAATGATTGATTGACACAGTCTGACACAGACATGGTGTGTGAGGTTTTTACTGATCGCACATCATTTAGCATCGAATTGTCTGGCTAATAAATTTTACATCTCAAAGATTTGTTATTCATTCAGACAAATATTTCAACTAAAAGCAATAATCGAAAACATAGCCATGTTTTGTACAGTGTTGTAAATTCGAAATGTACCGGGGTTGTTGGTGAAATTGATCAGTGAGGTGGCATTAATCAACTTACCTCAAAATTAATTGATTAAAATAATGTTTCTTATTTTGGTATAGCTACAAAATACAATCATAATTTGACTAGAAAATATATAAAAATTGTCATACACCTATGAATTCCTTGAATTGTTCAACGCATCCTATTTGATCTCAAGTAATTTAATTCTCTATGGAAGAGAACACAGAGGTTGTGTTCACAATATTTACTCTTACAAGCATACACATGTTTGTTATTTTTTTTTTTCAAATAATTTATCATTAATTCCTGAAGGGCGTAGCATAGGGTGGAGTACAACTTCGGCTGCGGACTTATTTCCAACAATTATCGCTGTATTTAAACCAAACATGATTTTTAGGACAGGTGTAGTACCACATATTCACTAATCATGTATCAAAACCTTCACAGAATCTTTTATATTCCCTAGTGGCAAACATGTTGCACATTGGTTGAGGTTACTCCTTTGTGACTCAAATCGGTCACAATCAAGTTACTGAAACCAATCCTGGCGGTAGTGTGTGGCTTGAGGTGTTATTCCGACTCAAAGTAGACATTTTGTCTGGTAAAGACGCACACGATTCGGTGTTGTAGCCTTTGGTTTGCAGCATCTTAAACAAAGGATTGTTTCGACCTCTGGCCCGATTGATCATAACGGTTATAGAGGTTCTGATACTCGGTGAAAACCTCTAAGGAGCGAGCAATCCTCTCTTGTTACGGTCACTTCGGTATCGTCTTGGTCCGTGTCAATATCCGTCAATGAGAAGAGAGCCGGAGATTACCTTTCGATATCTGCGAACGACAAACTCCGTCGCTCAATCAGCTCCCATTCGTCGTCCTCTACAGATTAAAAAAACAGCAAATTTCAACTCTTCAATAAAAACCAAAATTTTCCCCTTGAAACACATCTTTCAATATAACGAAGACAACTCAGTCAGGTGACCATACGCTGCACACCATGTCCACGAAGCCCACTCGTAGTAGTAAAGGGTGGAACGGTCAAAAATTGGTCAAACATGATTAAGTGCACACTGATTAGTTTATTATATAAATAATCAACTTTTTTTTAAGTTCATCGTCTACAAAACACAGGAAAATTATTTGATTAGGTAAATAAATAAATATGGCAAAACCTAGGTAAATATGGCAAAGCCTTACTTGAGTATAAAACTCATAAATTTGCTTTTTAAGTTCTTTGATTGTTAGAAATCAAAGTTCGATCGCAGCAAGCTTTTTATAAGTGGAATGGGAAGCGTGCACACAATGTTGCAAATAGAGTTGTGCATTGCAAGAACGTTCACTCGTCGAGTTGTAGCCAAACTGCTTCGTCATCAAGTCACAGGGTCAGTATCCTTAAACATATTGAGCGGCACAATCGCTGGTAGAAGGTTGTCCCAAAAGTCCCGTCTTCAACAAAAGGATAAACTATACAAACGGTTTACTTTAGACAACCAATAACACCCAGCTAATGGCTGATCTTCGTGAGTAACCCACTATAAATTATTTGTGAGATTTTCAGAAAAATACTAGACGAGTTACAAATAATCTGATAAATACTCAGATTATTTGTAGAGGTTCTACTCTTTGGGCTCAACTATGCAAAGGTACCATGCAAGGTGAGCATTTATAGATGTTCAAATAATAAATTGGTATATACAAGCAAAACCAGAACACCTATTCTTTCTCATAATTTCTAAAATAAAATGCTATTGTGTAGAAACATCATATAGTACTGTCTAAAGCCCTAAAGTGAAGGTATGACTGGTCATCCCGAAATTCTAATCGAACCGTCATAAGTTTCGTTCCAAACAACAATAGAATAGGGCCTAACAGCACATGTGAACAAAGCATTGTATGCTCTGTTCTAGCAGAGTGTAGGATCACCCACACAAATCAACGTCATCGTGAAATGGAAACTTCCGCCTTTTTTTGCCCCTGCAATTTTGCTCATATGATACCAAGCGCTAGAACAGATGTGAACACAAAAATGTTCGCCATGAATTCATTTTTAATCGGATTTTCTTCAGACTTTCAAAGAATAAACTACAAAACGGTTAGGTTTCTACTTCATTGGTTTATTGAATTTCCTCTCCATGACTAAATGCCCGCACTTTGACCTTGACATCACTCATAAAGTTATGGGCAATTGTGTGGCGGACTTCTTTTGATACTTTTACTGTTTCTTCAAAGCCAGCTCGATCTCGAATACTTTAGGTGTTTTACCAAGTTTGGCCTTCATGTTTGCCCAAACTTTCTCAATCGGACGAAATTCCAGCGAGTTCGGCGGGTTGAAGTATTTTGATACAAAAACAACATTGTTATCTCTGTACCACGCTAACACCGTTCGGGCGTAGTTAGAGGTTGCCAAATCCGGCCAAAATAGCGTCTAGCCTACGTAAGACAGCAGGAAGGGCAGCAGGCGCTTCTGGAGACATTCGTCTCGGTAGATTTGCCCATTTATGGTACCCGTCATGGTGTATAGCTGGCTCATCTCTCCATACTCACAGATGGCCTGCCAAACCAAAAACTTGTTGGCGAATATGTCCACCTTTTTCTTCCTTGCCTCCTCAAGAACGGCCAACCGTGATGTGGCAACGTAAAACTCCTGCCCGGCAATTGCTTTGTGTCCGCCTTGATGTAAGTCTCGTTGTCCATCACAAAGCAGATTGTTTTCGTCAGACACTCTCGGTACAGCTTTCTGGCGTGGGTTTTGGCTACTGTTTTTGTTTGTCCTTAAGGTTCCTGGCCTTGTACACGTGGAGGCCGGCACTTTTCATCGTTTTTTCGACAAACCTGATGGATCGTGGATCGAATCGGTTTGGTCAACGGTTGAACATATTCAACACCTTCCTTGCCTTCACCGGAACAGCTGTCTTTGGTTTTCTGAGACTGACTGACCGCCGCTGGGTCGTCTGGGTCTGCTTGACTGACTTCTTCACCAGGGACACCTTCGAATGATGGAATCCCAGGTGGGTTTCGATCCATCTGTGGGACGCAGTCGGTTTTTCCACGACGGTGCACATAATTTTTTTGGCCATCTGCCTTGATCCGATGGCATCTAAATAACCACTTTATAGATTGTGATGAAATTTTGCCAACGTGAACATTACACCCTTAGCTAGTTTTAGTCAAAAAATTACCCACATACTAAAAAGTTACAAGCTTATCATTGTATCTCATAGTTTTCGAGTACAGCCTTGATTATGCCGTTTGGATTTCAGTGCGAAACGGCGGAAAATGTTAGGTTCTGATAACTGTATCGTTAATGCTTTATGATGGGGATCTTTTCACGCTTATTAGCGCTTTAGCTTTTACGGTCACACGATTTCCGCATCACTGAAAATATTACGGCCATAAATGGAAACATCTGTTGAAGTTGATTTTGAATGATATTTTTTTTCCGAGTAGGGGTTGGACAGGGGAAAATAATTAAAACAAAAAACTAATTCATAAATCGTGATGATCAATGCAATAATTTTGGTAGAAGGTGGCAACTAACGGTTCATTGCGTAATGCCTGAAATTAATGCGTGCAACCAAATTGCGTGCACGGAACACCGTAGCCGTGACTTTGTGCCAGCACAAAACAAGCGAGCGTGAAGGTGTGCCTCTGCTCCCTACCTACATAGTGATGGGCTATGCTTGTTAGCATAATATGATTTCATGCCTCATAGCTGCCCTCAAATTCTCATAGAGAACTAACAAAACCAACAAGCACGGGAACGACTCGCGCGCTGACGAGTGGGTGGACCATGGACTGACCCCAACTAAACGGTCGATTTGTGCGTGGTGAACTGACAGCTTTATTGGCGAAGGAAATTTGATATACATAGCTATTATTGACTGTGGTTTGAGTATATTCATTTGACGCGTGCTTGAGGTGTGCCCAAAGCCGATTAGGCGATCAAAATGCATCGATTGCACCGATATGATACCATTAGTGGTTTCAATCAATTGGGGATGTTTATCAATCATCGGAAATCGGAGAACCATTTGATCATTGATTGAATGAGGTTTGGTGAATCTTACTAAAAACATACATTTAACAGATGGAATGGAAAAACCACCCACCAAACCATCATGATTGACTCGAAAGTAGACCATTAAAATTCCGTTGTAATCGGAATGGATCTCATTGCACATTCCAGGTGCAGAAAAATACCTAATCTTATCGCTTTTCTTGTACGTCTATGGTCCGAGTTTGCAGTAGCTTCTGCTGTTTTGCATGAGAAAATAAGGGAACCGGTATGAAAATCGGACCAATAACAGTTATTCAAATCAAGATTGCACGCCTGCTGCCATCCAAAGTGAGTTACGAACCGCCTGATGGTGTTGTTGCTGTTCCAACTTTGTACCCATCGTAGAAAACAAGGAAGGCGTTAGACGCCACTCGAAGTGATTTGATTTGTCTTAAACCGGCTTAGTGCACCCTCCTCTCGCAGTAGTGGGTAGCGGCTAGTTATAATTCGTAGCGCAATGAGCTCTGCGATCTTTTCAGGAGAGCGAGTCGTTTACTAGTGTTGGTAAGTCTGTTGCCCAAGCTGCTGGATGGAGTGGGTAAAGACGATCCCAAGATCACTATCGCACTGGCATCGCGAACGAACGGCAGCACTTTCCGCACCACCAGACCAAGTGGCCCATTAAGGTCACAGTTGGCCGCTTTGTGGCACGGTAGACCATCCGTAGAAACAGGTAACCAATAACCATTAATACTGGAATGCATCAAAATTTTATATTGACAGATTAACAGATTGGATATTGACAGAAGGTATCAAATGAAACAAAGTAGCTCCGTAGTAGCTTTACTTCGCTAGAGCGACTTTCCTCTCCGTGGCAGTGATTGTGGAGATACAAAGGTGTACTCGATCTCTAGTCACAACCAGAACCCTGGTTTCATTTGGTAATAATGTTTGCTTCGGTGGATAAAAACATCACTAACCATTCCACTCGTAAGTCAATCCTTTGATTTCGTGTATTGCGAGTGATGAGATTATTATAGGAACCTCTTCCCTTGTTGAAACTAGTCAGCTTATCAGGACCCGATTTGAAATCGTTTAAGCACTGTAGAGCGAACATTTGAAGTTTTGCATCAGTCTATTTTGAATTTATATTCCAGTGTACATTTATTTACACTCTCTGGGTTCTAACGTTACGTGAAAAAGTCAACTACCTACTACGATAAAGCATCAACAAATAACCAAACTAATAGGCGTTCAACTGTTAGTCGATCAACAAAGAAGGCACTGACTTGAGGCGGTCTTGAAGTCTTGGTCTCTTCATCTCCGTTGCCACTTTGCTTGCGGGAGTCACTAAACCGAGGAAAACCGTGGCATGCTGTTTAGCGTTGTCGTTTTTGTTTTCATCTTCCCCTCTCTTCATCACGATTCACCTTGTTTTCGATCTTCGTCCGTTTCCATATCTTTCAAGTTCAACGGGCTTCTGATGTGGAAAATGCTATAGCTGGGAGATTACGGCCCACGAAGGTGTATATGAGAGATGGTGTCTTTGTATGCGCAAAGTGGTTTCTGGTTTCCTTATTTTTTTCGTTCAATTTTTAAGCTACGGGTAGATCATCAGGTAGTTGGTGACTCGGAATGAGGCAAAGGTAAAAATAAAATATGTACATAGCAAAGACTTAAGCAGACAGGGCGCGAGTGGAAGCAATATTGTCGGTTGTCTGCCCCAGCATCAGACTTGGCGATCAAAGATTAAATTGTTCTCTATGCATCACACGCATCGTATGACGGCACGAAGAGAAAAGTCCGGAGCAGCTTTGCTTTTACGGAGCCATGCTAACAGATGTGCTGAAATTGTGTTAATTCCTTTATTGTTTAGGTCATGTCCACAGCCTACAGCGACCGATTGGTTTCTGATGAGGGTAATATATCATCTGGTCAAAGCCTGTCCTCTCCACTCGAATTTAAAAGCCGGCTGCTGTTTATACCACGAAACTGTGACACAGAACTGTAAGAGGGAAGAATCTCGACCGGATAGCCGATAGGGGTCATTCGGAAAGCCAATGTATGCGAAAGAAATTTTCAACCATATAACGAGGGTCGACGGTGTATAAACTTTAATTAGAGCCCATGGAACAAAACTTCACACTTTCACCACCGAGCAAACGCCGTGGCTGATTGTTGAAATCCCGGAGGAGAAATTGAGCTATATCTGGCGATGTCTTTGTTATCTATCATATGGATGACGTAACTCTTATCAAAAATGTTACTTGACACATTCATATCTAAACCAGAATAGATTAGATAGACTTGTACTAAAGATAATTGGGCCCTCCCTTAGTTTAGTTGGTTGAGGTGTTCTATAAGCTCGGCCACCAGGGAGAAAATACCTGTGTTTCAACCCACAGGCTAGTCAACAATAGAGTATACGTTATTATCTTAGCTTATCATCCTTCCACATTACAAAAAAGGGAGCTATCATTGTCGTTATATGCACATGATATTACTCGATAACCTGCCTAGTTATCAACGTTCATAAATTCTTATTATCAATTCAACACATTTTTCTACAACATAAATTTTGATCCACAACGAATTTTTTTTAGGTATCCTGTCGAAAGATTGCTGCCAAAGAAAGATCGCTCAGGTCTAAAACGGTTTCTTAGGATTGAGGAACTGAGGCGGCAGAAAGTCGTCAAAACATTGTGCTATACTATAGTAATGTGCTATACAATAGTAATAAGAATGAAATAGAAAACAAAAGATGTAAAATATGTACTCATGTATTACTCATGTATTTTTCTAGTATACATGGCTTAACTTTTGACTCAAATATGACAAAAGCAGTGCAATAAATCGATGTTTTTCAAAACATCCTTAAGCATAGCATAGCATAGCATAGCATTTTCCGACCATACACAATCTTGGGTTGGTTGTTGTAGAGACGATGGAAGCGCCAGAAGAGCTGCCTTGGGTGTGACAGGCTCTTCATCCATCAATCTCTTTGTACAACACCTGGCCAGGTCCTTATGATCAGCAAGGGATGGGAGGGAAGTGTTGATTAGATGTCTACTTAAGAAGATGCTGAGAACTCATGCTACCTTCATAGACATCTGGAGTTGGAAGTTGGATGGGATTGTGCGGGAGGCTTTCCTTGGCGAGAAAGCATATGTATATTTATATGTATATTGGTCGTTGGGAGTGACGAAGCTAAGAAAATTAATGCACTCCTTCGTTGTCCACACAGGCGTTTCCTACTTGTATTCATGCTCCAAATCCAAGGGTGTAGTGCCTTTTCTTGCGTAGGAGCTTGTCTGTCGGTTGGGGCATGAGCACTAACTCTTGTCCTAGCCTTTTATGGCTTATGGTTATAGCGCCATTACTCGCTTTCTGAAAAGAGAAGAAGGACGCGCCGACACAGAGTCATACGCTCATACACATACACACATACAGGCACACACCACATACACACATGCACACACATGCACATAAACACTTACACTTACACATTCACATATTCATGGTTTGTAAATAGCTTTAGATTGAACCAAATGGTCAAAAAATTTATGTACGGAATTTCCCCCGCTGAACAACAAGCGTTACGGGAGCTAAAACACTACTGATATCAAAAATATAAAAAGTAAAAAGTACTTAGCTGAATTCCATGTAATTACTTGTCCGATACAAAAAGCCCGATCAGGCAACTAGCATCGAGCAATGCCCATAACCTCCAGCTGGAGACTAAAGACCCGGGTATCGTTTAATCGCACAATTTCTTCATAATTCGACTCAAAGCACAGAATTAAGTCCAGTTGATAATGATTACGTCGAAACATTGTCGAAAAACTTCAAATGCTAGATTTCGTAGAAACGATTGATCCACATCGCAGGGCATTGAGCAAGGCGCACACAATCCTAGCAAGGACACCGTTGGGGCAACGCACAAAGTATGATGGTAGTCGGTTGGCACTCCCGTAACAATCAATGGAAGCACTCTCCGGAGAGCACTCCACGACCGAAATTTAAAAAAAAATACAAATGAAAATAAAATCAAAACGGAGCAAAAATGACAAGAGATTTTTTTTTCGTTTTTCAAAACATCCTTAACGTTTCAAAAGAATATAATGCCATGCTTTTAACACGATGATATATTATCTAGGTAGTTTATAGCATCACAATAACAAATAGGTTATAATCTAGTTATTAAAAAGTAAAATCAATTGCAGAAATAAATGAACCAACAGAAGTAAACGGATATTGAATTTGCTAGTAAGGTTTGTTATGAGTATGATGAGTTTGCCTAAGAACTCTCATAGTATATTTGATGTATCGATCAAAAAGCGGGCTCATCCAATTTACCAAATATCTTCTTAAGAAACAGTATGTAATTGATTGAAAAACTAGGAAAATTCAAAATAACACTTCACTTGATCACTTTTTCTAAAAAAATAAAAAACTGAAATTTTTTTTTTAAACTATCACTAGTAAAGGCGAGCAAATTCCGTTAAATTCCACTACAGATTAACTGAATTTGCTCGCCTTTACTAGTGATAGTTTAAAAAAGTGTTTCAGTTTTTTTTATTTATTTTTGTAAAACAGATCAAGTGAAGTGTTATTTTAAATTTTCCTTGTTTTTCAATAACAGTCGTTCTACTAATACGCTCGCAAGAGTGTTTTTTTTAAATGTTTTTTTTTTTTAAATAAGTGAAGAGTATGTAATTGGTCTAACCACAACAAAAACGCATGTAATAAGAATCACCATCAGCAGTTGGTTCGGTTTGATTGTCCACAAAACACGTCAATTTTTCTAAAAGTTTTAGATCCTAATGACATTTCACTGAGAAGGAGCTCCAAAATGGCCATTATGATGTTATGATGACTGACTCAAATAATTTGCATTGAACCATCATAAGCATGACTGCTCTTAAGATGTATTTTGGACACAATTTTCCGATTTTTGGTCATATACGAGTCAAAAATTAAGTTATATACACTAGAAAAATACACGAGGCCATGTTTTGAAGATCAATTATTGTACTTTATATAACAAGTTTTGTTACTTGGGAAGTGTTAGCATAGAGTCGATTCAATTCCTATCAAACGACTAAATCAAACATTGGTCCAGTAGAAAGCAATTGGGGTATATTTTTCTTCTCACGTTCAACAAGCGACAGCGTCTGCCCGGAATAATTTGATCTTTGTGTTTGTTAATTGTGTGTTAATTAAAATTACCATAAATTGCAGATTGATCAAATCTTTAATTAAATTGTACGTGCTCTAAGTGTTTACTATGGACTTTGGAACCCGAAGTTTTGTGTGTTATCTATGGCTGTCTCAAGATCTTAAGCTATGATAAAGTTCACCCCCATACTATGTAGAACATGCACAAAACGCTGATCTGACTAGTAGTTCTTTAAGTGCACGAGTCCTCTTTCTCGAGTTTCTTGGCAAATATAGTGTTCCTAATGGAACGTCCAATAAGTAGGTTTTTAAAAAATATCTGAGGTGATCTATCTTTTTCTTTAGTGAACAAAGGTTAAATTCTATGGATCAATTATTCAAGTTCCTTCGGAAATTCTTATGATGTTTTAAGAAATGACCGCTATATGAGTAAGCATGGTTACATACATGTATTTGCCACAGTGTATTTTTCACAAACAACGCTCGTAAAGAAGTATATGAAAAAATTATCACAATGCAGACGAAATTACGAAATTCCCAGAAGTGAAAGTTCACATGTACGGAGATTTTAATCAACACGGTGTTGACTTCATCCTAGACACTGAATGAGTGCATATCCTAACGAAAAATCGTTAGGGAAAATGAAACATTGCAGTTTATTTTCGACAAAATTGCAGGTCTAGGGCTCTATCAGATTAATCATTTATAAACCAGTAAAATTGCTATTTAAATTTTTTATTAACAAATATTCAGGGAGATTTCTGAATAATTTTTTCACACAGCAATTGATGTTTTTTTTATTTGTTCACGAATAGAAAAGCCCCATCGACGTTATATGAAGAGGTCTTTCAATATAATTTAGCACATTATGATATCATGAGACACAAACTTAACAGAACTGATTTTTAAGCAAAGATTGAGACTTCTGTTGAGGTTTTTATTTATTTATTTTAAGGACAAAGGCAATTCAAACCAGCCAGTCTGGTATAATAAACAAATAAAAAAATAAAAAATCAGAAGAAAAAAACACACACAAAACATAAAACAAGATGGCATAATGCATTTGATGAGCACAGTTCAGTCTTGCTAAAAAATGCTTCATTTACATTTGTTGAAACTACATTGATATCTGACCATTTCCCATCTTAACATCTTAACTCAAATGTTGGTGATAATGCTGAAAAATTTGCAATCCATTTGCAACGTTCCTCCAAGAAATTTATACCACATTTGCTGAAGATGATTGCGATCATGAATATTTCAATTTCTTCTCAGTATTTTCAAAGGACATTGGAGTTAGTCAAGTCAAATTTCAAGATAGCTTTAAATAAATTAGACGTGTCCAAAGGTTCTGGTTCCTGTGGAATACCACTCGTATTTATAAAAAAAAAAAACTTTGCATTGGAACTTACAGCACCTTCATTTTGGCTTTTAAAATGTCACTGGAATCGGAGATCTTTCCCAAATTATGGAAAATTTCCTACCTAGTACCTATTTTGAAAAGTGGAAAAAATCTGACATACGCAACTATCGTGAAATTGTCATTTTTTCATGCATCCCTAAACTTTTTGAAGCAATTACCAATGAAAAATTGTTTTCTAAAATCAATAACAGACTGACTGAAAAGTAACATGGATTCTTCAAAGAATGATCAGCTAGCACAAATTCACTTGAACTCGTTAACTACTCAATAGCAATGGATAATGGTAACCATGTTGAAGCTCTTTTTACAGACTTTACCAAGGGTTTTGATCGCATTGACATACCTACCTCCTATTCAAATTGCGAAAATTGGGGATGGAGCCAGAAATTCTCAAATGGCTCGAATCCTATCCCACTAACTGTCAAAAGGAAGAAATCAATCCTTTTTCAAGTCACCTATGGAGTCCCCCAAGGCTATAATTTAGGCCCCTTTTAATTATTTTGTTCGTTAATGACATTTGCTTTAATCTCAAAAACATAAAATTTCTTATATATGCAGATGGCATGAAACTGTTTTTGAAAATAAGGAATAAATAAGATATCATGAAATTCTAGAAGGATATAAACGTTTTCTATTTTTGGTGTAACATAAGTCAGCTGAACGTATAAAAAATATAATTCGATAGCTTTTAGTAGGAAACGAAGCACCCCAGACATAACTATCGATTTAGGCAATCAGCCAGTTGAAAAATGTAAAAGAGTAATTATCCAGGAGTTAGCTGGGATTCGAAATTTACATTCATTGAACATTAATATAATATCATCAATAGAGCAAATAACATGCTTGGATTTATAAAACGTTTTTGTAACCATTTTCATGACCCGTACGCAATAAAAAGATTGTACATTGCATATGTGAGGTCAATCATGGAATATTGTAGAGTAGTTTGATCACCTGTTTGAGTCACACAAGAAGCACGAATAGAGTCGGTACAGAAGCAGTTTTTTTGTTTGTCCTTCGTAAATAAGGTAGCCTCTTCCATTTTATGAAGCACGCTGCATGCACAGCAGAATCCAATCATTAAAGGACCGCCGTAATTTTGAATAAGTCTCATTCGTATATGACATTGTAACGCAACGGAACGCAGTAGAAATTTTTATCAAAACTTCATGTTAACACACCGTCCAGGCAACTACGAAATAGAAATATATTTATTGCAAGCCACCATCGCACACATTACGCCAAATTTGGACCTGAAAATACTAAATGTCAAAATATTTAAAAAAATGTGTGTGTGTGTGTGTGTGTGTGTGTGTGTGTGTGTGTGTGTGTGTGTGTGTGTGTGTGTGTGTGTGTGTGTGTGTGTGCAACCAATCTCCCGGTGCTTTTATGGAAGAAACTTGTATGCATTTCTGCACTTATTTATATGTGATCACTATATGCAAACATTTTTAGCCCTGGAGATTGAAGGTGACAGCTCTTTTGAAAATCGAACGACCTATTTCAAGAATGCCTGTTCATACACGTACATTCTTAGGTCATCTTCATATACAATAATCCTCGCATGAACATCTTCACATATCAAATGAATATGTGAAGAGTTTACACACTTCCAGAATCAAAAATGGACATTCCTGATCCTGGCGTGTGTATAGTAAAGGTATATTTTTGATAATATAAAACGATCTCACCAATAAAAAAAACTAACGATGCACAATCCATCTCAAGAAACACGACCATAACACACTATGAGAGGGATTCCATTCACAACGTCCTACGTAAAGCACTCGGAGAAACTACACAGAAAAAAATCTGAACTTTCAGTGTGATGTAAATATCAGAGCTTGTAAAATTGTATTACATTCCATGCGAAGCAGCAACTTGCATGAAATAGTTCTAACAAGGAAGATCTTTTGCATTTTTTTTTTGGCAATATAGGGAATATCCTAGAACTTCACACGATTTATAATGTAAGTTTGAAAGTTTTGTAACGCTCCATTTATGTGCATGATATTGAACAGAAATTCACACTACTTTTTCGAGCTGTGTATAATTTCACCATTTATTTTAGTTGAATGGAGGAATATTTTTTTAATTTATTTCTGCGAAAACGACGCAGCAAAAACAAAACACGTCATTTTCAAAGCACGGCTTGCTGCGATCAAATGTCAAAATATTAAAACTGTAAACCTGAAATGTTAGTTTTGTAAGGCGTACTAAATATCTCAGAGGTGAGACATAACATGTTACTATCATTGTAACAAAATGGTCTACTACTGATTGGAAAAAAAATAAATAAATAAGGTTAAGCAAGGTTATTGATCGTTTTCAATATGTTTATGGGTAATTCGTACAATTTTATTGATCGTTCCCCATTTATACATATATTGGTAAATTTTTGATATTTTATTGCTAAGCTTTTTATGAACTATGGAACACATTGATGAATTTTATGGACTTTTCATCTTTAAAAACTTTTATTTGCGATCAAATGTTTAATATCTATTTCCCTTGAAAACATTCAATATTTATAGCCTTAATTTCTCTTTGCAATGCTCTGTAAAAAGCTCTTTTTTGGGATATATGTCAAAGCAAAGCTCTTATTAATACTATCTTTCAACACAACGAAAAGTTGACCAAGATGTCTACAACTGCGAAATATCATGGAGGTTCGTATTACCCCACCGGCGCCTTTTAATTCTTTTCCTCCGGCTCACACTTCTGCTTGATGAAACCTTCTGATAACCGGTAGCACACTCTTCCAACATGGAATAGTTTGGATGAATATAATTTAGAAATGTTGATATACAACACCCTTTGAAATTTATAAACATTTCACTAACAAATTGGGGTCGAGGATAATCTTGTGACTCCAAGTGACGTGATACGCAGATTTTTGATCCGTGCTTACGTTCCCTTAACTATAAATAATATGCAAATTGTATGCTCCTTACTAGAAACTAGGCCATAATTACACTGAGTGGCTTGAAAACGCAACTTAAATATAGATTTTCTGAACTTCTGCTTTTCTATGGTTTCACTGAAAATGTTCCGAAAAAAAAATGGATTTTAAACATGTTTTGAAACCTTGGTAATAGTGGTATGTTCAAACAAACATTAGATCGATTGGAATGAAATAAGTCTTTTGAAAAAAATAACAAATTAACTCAAAACTAGTCTCACAGCACCTTTTCACGGAATACCGATTGTTATGGAAATATTTCAATTAACGTTGAAAACTTACGAGCAGTCAAACGAGCAATATAATCAGAAACCGTTGAGTGCACCGTTTGTAATAGCAACAAGGGTTGCGCATTGGATGGCTGAACAAATATTTGCGATTCCCAGGAACTGCTTTATCCATCCATCTTTCAACGCCATGAGTAATATGAATAATATACAACGAATAACGAAGAAGGGCGTTGTATCCGAAACATCCTGAAAGCCAAAGCTCAGGAAGCTTCGATGAGTTGAACAAACAATTTAGCGACCACCGTCACCGTGTTCATATTACCGTTGCTCTTGAAAAAATACCTTCTAGTTTTACTGCTTGGATCAGCTTCAGCCTGAGCGCTAGAGGTGCTAGATGCAGGTACATATAATTTGGATTGTTACTGGCTTCTGGCTTCCATTGGAAGTGGCCATAGCATTTGGTTTTGCTATTCGCGCCTTTCCTGGTTTAATTGAGCCGAGTCTGGTAGGTGCCTGGTTCAGCCACGCTCTACAAATTGGGCGAAACGTGAGTATTAATTGATAAAAGCCATAAAAATAACAAACTTTGAATTGAAAATGCGCGTAGGTCAACGAATTTGTTTTGATGTTTGGTTTAAAATGCTATTGCGAAAATGTGTTATATGAATCTTCCGTTGGTATGTGTGTTCTTTTTGGTCGAATGTATTTTTTTGGCCAAGTAGTTTCATTGAATGGAATCATAAACAGCCGAAATTTTTTTTGCATGTTTTGCATTTTTGTTTTGTTTTGGTGAACTAAGAAATTTGTTCATTGTTTGAGGACCTGCACTTTATAGCATAACCTGGTCTCATACACGTTCTAATCACATTTTTTTTAACATATTTAAACTGAATAATACAGTGCGGAAAGTTTGTCGTATTGTCTTATGCACAGGTACAGAGGATGGAAGTACAAGAGAACGTGACGAAGCTGCTTTCAAGTATTTTCAGATTATTTACTTACGATCATCCTCATTATTCTGCTTAGTTTCTTACCATGTTGGAAGGAATGTGCAAATGAAGGGACCCTACTCCAATGGTCGAGAAAGGTGTGTGTAGTAAAACAAAACCTATTTCAACTGGTGTAAGGTGCTCCCATTCAACACATCGTGGGAAAGGCAAGGAAAACAGCCCAACAAGTGTTTTGAAGGTCGCTAGCATAGAATACATTTATTGCTATCCGTACCCATTTTCTCACATTTTACTGTTCTATTATTATTTAAGTGGAAAAAGGGGGATGATCATTTCTAATTATATGACCATGTCTAATAATATGATCATAGTTCAATCGCTATTAAAAAAACACAAAATGCATTAAACGTGTCTTGATAACGAGGTAATTAATAACTTAGCCATATCTGAAAATTCAGATACAGTTAAGAATAACATCATTAGTGTAATAGAATTATCCACAGTGGCCTTTCTGTACTACAAGTAAATTTATTTAAAAAAAGAGTTTTTAACTCATAAAAAACTTATAAAAAAGAAAAAATATCAATGAATTCATAAGTCGCTCAGTTCGGAGAGTTTCGGAATCCATTTATTGTCACTTCAATACACAGTGAGGAAGAAGTGACCCAAAAGCGATCTTATTCTCGAAGATGATCACCAGAAAAGAATTCAAGGAATCGATTGCAGTCACTTTCATTCGCTGGAAACGCATGGAAGTGCACGTTTAATCTCATATTACTATGCTGTTTTATGAATTTTGAACTAGTGGAGAATGACTGCGGCTATCTAAACTTTTTCTGAGATTGAATAAACTGCCAAATCACACGATTTACATATTTGTCAGCAGTGGTGGATGGAAGTGCTCATTTTCCTCCTTAAAATTAACCCTCATTTTGCCCTTTTTAATAAACCCTCAAAAAAAAATTAAAAGTGGACTAGAAATGTAAGCGATAACTAATAAAAAAATGAATTCACTTAATATGGAATAAATTACTACTAGTCTAGCTAAAATGCAAACTATGACCATATACAGAGTTTCGCTAATTGATCATTCGATGCGTTTTATTTGCTGTGCAAACACCAACTTTCCAAGATAGGTCTAAAATACAACAATAAAAAACAATGTACGTTTTTTACACAAATGCTAGAAATGGTGGCTCAACATTTTATCCTATTAGCAAGACTTAAGGCTCAAGCAGCGTTGTGAATCGTAGACGCGAGCGTCTTTTTTAACGATTTATATTTTAATTTGCATTGCAGACGGTAACGAAACAGAAGTCAGACGTTAAAGATTAACAATTTTGTCTCAGTCCAGAGTGTAGCAAAAATTTTTTTTTTAGGAAATTGGTGATTTCGTTCAATATTTCATTACGAATTGTTAATTGGTAGTCTTAAATCACGCAAATTGAGCATTCTATTGATTTATTTATAGTTTATTTTTATGTGTATGATATAAACAATTAATAAGTTGTTGTAAATAAATTGGCCCCACCGTCTATATGGCAGCTATTTCGATTCCGAGCGCAGAAAAACATGAGCAAAAGCTACTACAACTGACCTTGATTTATATCATGAAATGATGCTCCATGACAAATAAGCTAAGAACCCTAGCTCATGGAATGATGCACCATGACAAATAAGCTAGGAACCCTACGCAGAATTTACACCAAAGAACAGCACACAATGACACTGTTAAAAATTTGAGGAGAATTAACTAAGAGCCATAGAAAGATTGAATGTGTTTATAGTCTGCTCGAAAACCGAAATAATGGTAATCTCATAACCTGAGATTTCCAGCAAGACTCTCACAAATATCTAAACTAAATTATATAGCTCAGAATATTTATTACTAAGATTTCCAACAACATTTTAACAAGATTCGCTGAGCGTCCTGAGCTAAAGATCTTTATGGCAATCTCTCGCCCTCAGTGTTTATGCTTCCATTAATTTGAAACATTAAGAGAATTGCAATCGCAGAAGATAGAAGGATTTTTACGTCAATTTTTGCCATTTAAGAAGATACGTGACTGTTTCGTTATTTTCAGGTTAGATTGATGACACATTTGTGTATTTGTAGAGATTATGAGACTATTTGAGTAGAACAAAGTCAACGCACTTTTGCAGTTAAGACACTACAGGGAACAAAAACAAAACGAAAAAAAACGAAGATTAACTGCCGATTTAGCTCCCGATGTTGGGTTCGATTTTCTGACTTGGTGGCCATCCTTTGAAAACATCATCATACAACAACATACATGAGCACCAGGTGGCATAACGCAAAAATTCGGGGTCCTATGCAACTTTTTTGTAAAACACCTGATTGTTTGTTATTATCGAGATTTTGTTTGTATTCCTGTTTTTACATTCATGTTGTTCATCCAAGACCACTTTGAACGAAAAGAAGTACTTCCAGAAATGACGTCTAATTTCGATTTAGGTGGGCTACAGCCCAATTAAAGAGATCCCAATTTAAACCTAGCCCACCTAAAGATACCCCAACGAGGGAAATTCGTCTGAACACTCCCGTTTCATTTTACTCAATTTTTGAGTACAATTGAATACTATCTCTTTTTCTCTCACGGAAATGTTACTCAATTTTCGTTAAAAGTGGATCTACTCATAAATTGAGTAGATCCACTTTTTAAGGAAAATTTAGTAACATTTTCGTGAGAGAACAAGAGATAGTATACAATTGTAATCAAAAATTGAGTAAAATGAAACGGGCGTGTATATAGGATCAAGCTCACCGAGTCAGTATCGAATTCTAGGATTCGTTCATGCAGGTGTGTTACAGCTGTGTTAGTTGAAAAGGTGACAAACAAGTTAAGAAGGTGGCAAAAATGCGCCAAGCCACATAAATACGCCACGTTGCAGTTCTGTCAATTGCATAACCTGCGAAAACAGTATGATACGAAAAAAGCAATTTAGCTCATTTTGATCGTTTTATGAAATAAATGAGGCGATGCAAGTGTTTGCGAGGCTGCACACAGATTAATTTATTTTCAGTGCTACATCGCTCAGACAATCGAAGCAACTATAGGGTCTTCATTCAACTATCTACAACTTGTTAATATAACTGAGTGGTTACCAGCTATGTTGAAGACTACGGCCCAAACCTTAATGTTGGCTCTTGATATTTTTCTTATATGTGCCACCAATGGATTACAATCTCACACTTAACGACTTATATACTGCAACACCTCACGCACACAATAAATATAAGCAAATTTGTGTGTTGCAATTTTGAACTTAACCAATGTGGCGATCCATAGCGAAAAATTAAACCATATGATAGGTATCTGATATAAATAAATTATGTTCAGTTTTTTATGTGTTTTTCATTGAATTTCTGATAATAAAGTGTTTTTTCGATAAAAATCGCACACTGAAAATTTTCTGTAACTTTTATACCGTACTCATACCTGAAAATGTGAGCAAATCTTATTCATAGTGTATTGCTTACATCTGTCAAGTTTCATACTTATTCATGCAGTAATTCCAGTTATGACACCGAAACAAGAAATTATAAACGGTAAAAAGTCCAAGGTATCAGTCAGTTTTGTGCAGAAAACCATGAAGCGTGCTGGGTTACATGTTAACAAGGTGCTAAAAGCCCCAAGCCGGAATGAAAAGCAAAACATCCCAGCCCGGAAATTTTACACGAAGTTGCTCACCAAATCGTGTTGCATCGTGATGGATGACGGAAATTACGCCAAGGCCGACTTCCGTCAACATCCAGGGCAAGGATATTTCGTTGTCAAGTCTAAGTTCGATGTTCCGAAAGATGTTCGAAAGAAGAATTTATCGAAATTTGCAAAGAAGTTCCTGATCTGGCAGATGGTTTGTGGATGTGCTGAAATAAGCGCTCCCTTCATCACCTTCCGAAAAATCAACGGTGTGATTTGTACGGAAGAGTGTCTGAAAAAGCATTTCTTACCATTCGCAAGGAGGCGCAAAGGATCAACTCCGGTTTGGCCTAATCTAGCATCCTGCCACAACGCTCGAAACGTGTTAGAGTGGTACCGAGCCAACGGAGCCATTTTTTTGACAAAAGATTTGAACCCACCAAATTCACCGGAACTTCGCCAAATTGAAAAATTCTGGGTAATTATGAAGACGGAACTTCGCAAACATCCCAAAACTATTAAAACATAGTTGGAGTTGAAATAAATTTGGGTAAAAACAACAAAAACACTGGGAAAATCGATTGTAAAAAATTTGATAGCTGGAGTTAAAAAGAAGGTTCGGGCATTCGGGATGGGAGATGCAATTGAATAAAAAAAAATGGTTAATCATAACGCATTAGTAGTTTTTCATTACTAGTTGAATATTGTTTTCAGATCAATTACTTTATGAGTTGCTATCAAAAACATAACCGACCGCTGCATATTAGGTTGAGTTAAGGGACAATTATCCTAGTTTCAAAATTAAAATCAAAAAGTTACTCGGAGCTGAAACCTAAATCTGGATCCATCCTAAAGATAAGCGTCATTAGTGATCAAGTCATTTAGTTTGAGTGCAGCCAATTGATAGTTATGAAGACGAGAATTGATCTGCTGCCGAATAAGTGCTCCAACTATTGAATCAGGTAAAGAGAATGGCTGTTTGTCGAGCGTAGTTTATCTTAAATTTATGTCTAGGATTCATCACTTTATCGAATGATCGAAATAGAGAGAATATCGAGGTATAGTCAACTGCATACTTGGGAATCCGAAGGAACCGTGAAAGTGTCAGAAAGTAAAAAAGTGAATATTTAGTCATAAAACGAGAAATGGGGACATTACTAAACTAAAATACCAAAACGCAAGCGTGAATATAAATAACCGACATCTTTCCTGATAATCTTAGTCTCTTTCTTTTCACTTGTACGATTTATTTTATAATAGTGACTCTTACTAAGTTAAATTCCAGTTTTGAATAAAATATTTTACAACCGAGGTTTTCTTTTTGTTCAAAACTCCTCCGATGTTTACTCGTATCAATTCAGGTGCATTAATTTTATTATTTATAGCATCACCCCAAGTAACACCAGAAACATCTTCTTTGACAAGAATATAAGAAGTTTGTTGTAAAAAAGTCGTGAGGATGAAATACCAAACATGTCTGGTCTTGAAAAAGTTTTCAGGATGTTTGTCATCTTACTACTACGAACTATTTTTACTCACTTTTGAGTATCCATACTTTTGACTGATTTGAGTTAAACGTACTTCATTTTGGATTGTTTGGAAATAGCGTGTATGCTAGATGTTTGTAAATATGTTGATAGGTTGCATTCAAGATGAATTTTAAACATGCTTTTAACATCCTCATGCAATAGTGAAATCATTCCGAATAGATTGTGAATCCAATACAGTGACGGCTGAAAATATGTTTATTTGAAATACTGGAATAAAATAAAACACTACCTAAATGTAAGATTATGATGCCACTCACTGATTCAAATAGAAGCCAAATCGGGCATAGGGGTTTATTCAAATGTAGCTTAAAGCAACAGTTTGGGAGAATGTTTAGTATTTTTTATAAATTGTTACGTTTAATTTGTGGGGGAGTCTTTTGAGATGTAGCTACGCACAACATAATAGAAAAATTGTATTTGTATTTTCATTCATACTGACATTTCTCGGTTCAATTTTACAACAAAAAACGCAGAAAATAAAAAACGAAGATTTGAAAATCAAATGTGTTACTAATGTTTTTACCCGTACTGTAGACTTGTACTGTAGGGCTGTAGACTTGGTAAATCGCCATGTTGGTTTTTGTAAATTCCATAAAGAAATCTCACTAAAATTCAATAATTTATTCGGGGTACCTTCTACGTGTTTTAATCCAATCGATGGCGCATGAAATTCGGGAAGGTAAAACGGAAAGTTGCACTGCTAACCTTGAGCCGCATATACAATTTTGATACAACTTCCATGCGCAAAGCAGTTTTTATTTCTCATTTGAAAAAGTAACAAACAATCATCTTTAACGCGTAAAATACCATTAGCTACGATATCGTTTCGCCATTAAAAAATCTTGTTTATATTTTCTTTACTTTGTTCATACCGTGCTTGCTTCGACAAAACATATCATTATGTTATAAGCATGCTGTTGGAAGCATCCACAGAACATAATATTTGTCTTATGGATGTCCTACAAAACATCTGGTATGACCTAAAAGGTGTTAAAAAATGCCACATTTATTGCGCTTTTTCGGTTATATGCGTGTATGAAATTAAGTTATTAACGTTAGAAAAAAAACATAAGCTTGGTCTAAAACGTGTATTATTAATATGAATATGACAAGTGGTGTTACTTGGGACCATTTTAAGCAATAATTTCTCTGATAAGATCGACGCCTAAATCGTGCTCGATTATATTTGATACTTAGATATAGAAAAACACAAAAAAAAAAAAAATAGAAAAATACTCGCATGATATGGGACTCACCAGTTCTTTTTGTCTCCGTTTTTCAGCTGCTCGGAGTGCGAAGCTACCGAATATCCAAAGTAGGTATTGGTCGCTCCATACTTCACGATAGGAAGACGCGTTTCAAAGTTGAAGCACAGAACGGCGGAAATGGACATCACCGTCGCGACGGCCAAAAGTGGCAGCCACGAACAACATACATTCTTCGCCATATCTTCGTTTCAATAGTGTGCTCGAAAATTCACTCACAGATTATCTAGTGCACAAGGGAATAATTCAATTGAACCGCTTGAGATATCTCGATTCGCTATTTTTACAGCATTCTGCATCAGCTCCTTGGTAAGGTTCACACTTTTAGCATCCGCACTATGGGTGCCACACGGCACCGTGCATCACTGAAGATGGCACCATCCCGACGACTTTGCACAGCTTGATCGCACTCGTTGCCTGCCAGGGGATGGTTCGATGGGTTCATTAGAGGAACCAATAAATTTTAAATATTTACGAGACGGGGACCTTCGTTTAGGTGTTCGCCGTTCGGGTCGCTGGTTTCGTTGGAAATTTGCACACTCGCTTACACATTTTCTAGGAGTTCAGAGCAGGTTTGAGTAAGACTTGCACGTGTTGTAGCCAGTTCAGATATGTGTTCATTGAAATGTTAATTATTCAATGTTGATACAATATGCCTCTTGAAATAAAGTCTAAAATATTTGTCATTTTCAAATCTATGAAGTTTAGCGATAATATTCTTAAAGTTTGCATTCTTGATGCTGATTACTGAGTGCAAAACATGGCGTGAAAAGCGAAGATTTTTATGTGTAAAAACAATTCGGGTTTCCTGAGCATAAAATAACACAATAACACAAGCACAAATAGAAGTTGCATCGAACACTCAAAATTAATAGCATTGAACATTTCTTATGTTAACTAATAGGTGTTCTTCTAACATTCCGTTCATAGTCATTATAAAATTTCAACAGCATTATTGAAGAAATTTGCTCTGAACAAATAGGAATGAATCTGCTCTGAACAAATAGGATGAATCTAGGCTTTCAAATATTTTTCTCCACGCTTACATTTGTTTGAATCCTTTACAACATTTGAAAGCTTTGCAATTTACAAAATTATAAATATATATTACAGATTTATCTCAAACAAATCCGATATATTACCTCTATTGTTGTACTTAAAAGAAAAAAAAATACATTATCCACACCTATATAATAATAGAATGTATAAAATATGAGGGTTTATCTTGAAAATAAAAGTTTTCTTTGAATTTCATATCGGTCGTTTCAATCATCGTCTACCAAAGCTGTTTAAAGCATTCCTTTGGTCGTTATTTCCATCAAGGCCCTGCATTAGATTGTGAAACTCGAATCGCATCGATTATATCGCTTGACAAAACTTTATTGATACGGGTCTGTAGTACATGAAAGAATTCTTCGACATGCTAAGACACTGTTTGATTATTCTCTATCCATTAGCGTCGATTGATTGGCTGGAACAAATCTCAACTCCATACTGGATTGGAAACTAACTGCTGCTGGAGGTTGGAGAAGATTGATGAACACTTACTCATGCAACTGGCAACAGTAACGGGTGCGGCTTAATCCCCTTGACTGCCATAAACTTGTGTGTATGAGAGAACTTAAACAACTTTTAAATGCAACAATGAGAAATCAATGTATACGATAGCACTCATTCATAGGTATTAGCTCTAGTGTTATACATTCCAACGAAACTCAGCTGTATTCTATCACGCAAAATTCACTGCAATCGTAAACAACAGTCACCGTCATCAGGGTGTATTAATTTAAACCCTGATCATTTAAAAAATGCTGACGCTAGAACTTCTTCAGTTTATATCAGTCATGCAGCAGTTGTCATTAAGGCATGACGTTAACGAAAGATTGTTGGTATCACGAGAGAACAAAATTACATAATTCGTAATCAGGGAATAGGCATTGTGCCCAACACTGCATGCTTTCTATATTTTATCAATCATTCATACTAATACACTGAAACAAGATTCCCTTATCGTTCCACGTGACATACACTTGAAGCTCTATCAATATCAAATAGCCGCTTCGATCACTGTTTTCCATTTAGATTCCCTTAGCGATGCTTCGGCACGAGCAGAAGTGTTCCACGTGTAGTTTAGTATATTCCTTAGATTCTTCTATACGAAATAAAACAACAAAATCACTTTTCAGGAAGATGGCAATCACTGATGCAATCTCACCACCAAGTATACGCGAACACTTGATAAAACACTGAAGGAATCCGCACCGCGTATTGTGGAGAAAACGCTATTTACTCGCGGGCGGTTAACTGAGTTCGAAATAGTGGCATCAACAACGAAACAAAAACAACAGCAATAACACCAATGAATAAATACGTTGAGAATGGAGTTAAGAAGAAGACTATCGCGGCCAAAATGAGATGCGAATCAACGTGAACACGTCCATGCCGCTCGACATTTGAAACCTCACTGACTCAATAACTCAATATGAATGAAAGTTGAGTTGTGAGAAAAACCGGCACGGAAGCATGCAATGTGGGAGAGAATTCGGACGGTCGAGCGTGTTTACATCTCTACACCAAACTACTCTAGTGTTTAAAACTTGTGCTCTTTCAGTGTGAGTATATGTGTTGAATTTCTTCGCGATAGTGTTTCGATATTCCTTTTTATGCTGCGTATGTTGAAAGATGGTTTGTGAATAGGGATGCTTGAATAAAAATGACAGAATTAACATTTATTTCGTATTATTATTTCAAACATCATTGGGTTTGATAAATAACAAATAGCCATAGTTAAATATTTGTCGAGCTGTTTAAAGGGCATTTCGTTATCATGAAGTGTTTTTAAGTCAACTCTTTCAAATCGGAAGCGTTTTAAAGGAAGATAAATTTACCAGTTTAGCAAATTAGGGTTGCCCTTGGTAAAAACAATCGAATGGTAAAAAATTTACCAGGATGCTGTAGGATGCTGAATGCTATACAGTTACGCAAACAAAGCCACTTAAACACGCTACAGGCTGCTCATTCACGACTTGAGCGTCCGGCGCTTGCCCACTGCTTTAGTTCGAAGCTATTTTGCTGGTTTAGATCAGGGTTCACTAATGAAAACACTGGCTCAACTGGCTGGTTGAGACAGGGATGCTTGCCCCTTGAAGGTATCATTCTGCACGAACACACTACGTTGCTTGATTTTATTTATATTAACGTTTTTGTTTTCAAACTGTCAGTCTGCTGTATACGGTTGAAGCTCATTCAAGACGGTCAATGACCAAATCTATCTGAGTGAGATCCCCAGTTCATCCCTCTATTCTGTCGTAATCCTACATACTATCGACTTTGTCATCATTGACCTCGGTGTTCACAGTTGCTTTTCTCAGGCTCTTGACTGTGGTCAGCACTCACATTGCTTTTCTTTTAATCATTTATTTATGTTAACCATCAATTTAACTCCAAAAAACTCATTGCAGTTGGCCAAATTTCCACAGTCCTCCTATATATACTCTTTATTGCATATTATTTAGACATAGGTCAGACTTCGTAGTCGTTCGGTATCCTTCTATTTTGGCTTTGCAGTTTAACTTTTTGGCTTTGGTTTTCACCATGAATTTGTGCTTAGCACTTTGTTTTGCTATTTTCTGCTTCTTATTAGTCTTCAGGCTGTTGCGCATCTTGATTTTTTGCACTATTCCAACGGAGGTACCAGCCTTTTTGGCCAAATCACGAATCGAAATCGATCTGTTCCAAAGAATGATATTGACTACCTTCCGATCCAAGGATTTAAGTACCTGATTTTCTTCCTCTTCTTGGCATCTTATCGAACGAGTAGTGTTCTCAACCTTGTTGATGGTATATTTTACGCTGTCGTGATGAGTTCCGAAATTCATTCGTTGGCTATTTTGTTCATCGAGACATCCTTCGAATACGCGGCATCACGAAAACGATCACTGTTTACCGGAAGCTCAGGAGCAGATCAAGTTGTTGACCATAAACGCGTCCAATGTAGATAGGCTCAGACCGATAGTCTTATGGCCCAAACACAATGATAACGGAACCTGAACGGCAACGGCATACGGCAATACCCGATCTCAGTAAGCCTGCTTGTCGGAAAGAAAACAGGCTAAATCCAAGCCGATTCTAATTGGACATATTGAAGTCATTTTCTACAACTGTCATACTTGCCGTTTGCTGTTCTATTTCCGTTATCATTGTGTTTGGGCGGTAAGGCGTTATTCTTGAAACCCCTAGCACTTTCACGCAAACTAGGGCCACCAACATAAGGAATAACATGATGGTGATGCTACTTTCGGTGAGGGTGCTGAGAGTTTTGAGAAATTTACGTTTTAATCTTACTTCCCCTCTTTGTTTACAAAATATAGTCATATTGGTATACGTCAGTTTTTTAATCATACACGTCTGTTTGAAAAAGTACTCGAGAGCTTCTGTATGCAGTGAGCCAGCCAGTTGCTAATGCTGGGTCACATTATCGCTAAAATTAGCCAACATGCAATCATTGATTTCAATTATCTGCTAACAACCGTTCCTAACCAGACACTATTACTGTCGGTTGATGCATTGTCAAGCAATATTATCAAAGTCGTGAATAGGCCATAACAACCACCCGTGGATTTGCTGCAGCCTGTAAGGGGCTATTCATAAACCATTTAGACTTTTCTGGGAGGAGGGGGGTTCTAACCAAAGTCTACGCTCCATACAAAATTTCAAAAACATGTATGAAGAAAATTCTACGAGGGGGGTGGGGGGGGGGGGTTTCTGAGATTTTCAAAAATGAGTCTACGTGGCTTATGAACAGGCCCTAAGGTGCGATGACGAGAAGTAAAGTAACCTGCTCCAAAGAAGATCGAGAAAAAGGCCTAAATCCAATCATAGTCCGCTCACTATCTAAAATCCACATTTTTTTTCAGAAGGACCAATTCGATGTTGCCAGCTAAGGAGTTTGTTTGATTGTATGGCATAATATCATACTATTGAATATTAAAATACGATATTTTCCTAATACAGATGCCGAAATTTGTTCCCTATGTAGTTTAAACCACCAGCCCTATCACTTTGTTACTCCTGGAGCGGTGAAACCCCAGCAGAGGATCAGCAGCCAGAGGTGGATCAGCAGCCTAGCAATCGGAACCAGCGGTTATTCTGCGGCCAGCCGAGAACGCAAAATGATCGAATAGTATCCTGTCTGGTGTGGCAATTGGTTGTTAGGCAGCTTAGCATCCGAGCCAGCCGAGAAAGTGGAATAATCAGATATACTGCAGTCCTGTGATAGCCCGTTGGCAATTGGTTACTAGGCAGCTTAGCGATCAGAAGTAAGGTTTAATTTGCAGCCAGGCGGAAACGCGCAATACTAACTACTTCTTGATGTCCGGTACTTGCCGGCTGGGAAGGCACAACAACGAGAAGCTGAAATAGTCCAGGCCGACATGCTGCCCAAGAAAACCAAGCAGAAAGCTTAAATTTAATCGTGGACCATTCTCACCTCCCAAAAATCATCCTTTTCATGACGACCAATTAATTTTTCCTAAGTAAAGAGTTTCTTTGCTCCCTATTCATTGTTCCAGTACCAGATGCACGCGTGGTCAATTTTACCACAAAATCAATATTTTTGTCAATCAAGAGCATTCTTTGTTGAACCATTAAAAGTACGTAATACTACTTCTGCTTAGTAGTAGAAAACATACTTTGGTTTGCTACATTTCTGTTGTTTTGTCTTCATTTTGGGTTATTCCTTTTTTACAATATTTTTAACTTTAGATATGGGGTAGAGATATAATAAAATGAAATTTAATGTTTATGATGTACAATTAAAAATGCATACATCAGATAACTTTGTTGCAAAAAAAAATCAAAACATGACCGGTTTGCACAATCAACCAACTCTAACTAACTCTAGTCTATTAATAGCTGAAGAAATCCAAAATGAAGGGAATAACTGTTAATACCAAATCGTGTAGTCGAACAAGTGCGCTTCAATAATTTATAAACAAGACATTTACCTGGCTGTGCAAAGCTTAATAGTTTCATAAAAAAATACGCAAAAAAATACGTAGTTATACCAACACAAAATAGGAATCAATACAACTAATTTTGTTTGAATATGGACCAATAAAACTGAAATAAAACTTCATGCTTTATAGAATTGAACATCGTGTGTTTTGCTCTAAACAAAATGTTTTCTTAAACCAACTGAACGCATTTGTTGAAATAATAAACATTGATGAACTTATACAACAAAACTATTTAAATGAAATAAAACTTCATGTTTTATAGAACTGAATGTCGTGTTATATTGTTCAAAAATTTTATATCTTAAGCGATATATGTAGCCCGATTCGGAAGGCCACTTTGCGTCATACGGTCAGACGGAGGCGGGTAATACATCAACCGAGAATTGAAGGAGCTCTCGAATTCGAGGGAAAAAGCCACCAATAACCGCACGATATTTCCCTAGCAGAACGGCGTTTCGTAACGCAAGAATCGGACTTTGGAGTTGGCATCGTGTATGCGGTTGGATGCTGGTCTCGCGAATAAATATAGGGGAGAGGCAGTCATAACGGCAGCTTATTTGCAAAATCGTCTACCGTCGGAAGTTGTGCGCGTATAACGCATAACTATACGATTCTAACGCTCTACTTCTACGTTTGGCATACTGATACCGGTCAACTGGTTTGCCTGGTTGATCTGCAAAGAGAATAACTCGTTTTTAATCTGTTTTAAAAATTAGAATTGCTTATGTTACATTAGAAAAGCAGATGCAGAGACAGCAAATTGCCATATCGTCTGAGCACTGAGACACTTTTGAACGATAACAATGGCAGGCTGACAGTATGAAATGTGCGCTTATAAAAATATTTTGTTAGAACAATAAATTAACCACTTTAGTATGAAAGAAATATGATTGTTAGAAATCAAATAGTATTTACATTATTATCACACAGCGGTGATAACTTTAAATAATTTAATTGGTTTGATTTGAATGAAATTTTGATTTGATTTGGAACTATTTTATGAATTGACACAAATAGAAACCTTGTATTGAAAAGCAACAAATCATTTGGTTGATTCAAAACAGATTGATTTCTTTGCATTAATGTGTGAACAAAAAATTGAACTGAAGTTTAGATTGAGAATAATTCCAGCATAATTCAAGAATTTGCAATTTGTTGATGAGTAAATTAAAAACGCAATCGTTGGTTTGGTATTATTTCAACTAACTTGGAGTGATTACTTGAAATTCATTAATAATAAAAAAAAAAATCTTGATAATCACTTGGAAAAGTATTCTGGTTTTAGTAATGATTTTCGTGCATTTTACGAGTTAAATATACGACCCCCTTCATAAGGATTCAAACGCACAGTTTTAACGCGTCCTGAGGTTCGCAACCTTTAGAAAATGAGCGTTTATCCTATTGGAATTCGTTCTAGAGTCAGTGTTATCAATAACAAATGAAATTTAAATTGTACTGAAATTATTTATTTCCGCGAACTGTTAAGCGGGTATTATCAATATGGAACCCACATGGGTTGGTATTGTTTTCTTCTTATTATACATTCTCTTAAGCTGCTTTTGAATGTCCGATAAAGATAGATTCGTTTGGCATGATTATTCCTGGTGCAGTTGAAAACCGGAATATAGCAGTCGCGCCAATCGATTTTACTCCCGTTCTATGAATTCAAACAGTGGCGCATCTAGTGCGCTGTATAGCGCATCAGATGCGCCATACAGCGCACTAGATGCGCCATACAGCGCACTAGATGCGCCATTGTTTGGACTTATGGAACGGGAGTAAAATCGATTGGCGCGACTGCTATATTCCGGTTTTCAACTGCACCAGGAATATCTAAACAACAACGAAATTTCGTTTAATTTTTTGTTACCAATTTCGAGAGTATCATAGAAATTCCTTGCCATTCAACGGGTGACTGAATGGTCAAGAAGAAAATATATATATTTTCGCTTTTGTTGCCTATCCGTTTAGTTCACTTCACCCAGAAATAGGTACCTGAGTTATTCATATTTAGATACAGTACATATAATATAGGAGAATTAAAAAAAAACAAAAGAGCTTTACGCTCATGATACGCGAAAGCTTTTTGCAAACACGACCCTATTTCAATATTGCTTTCTTCACTTTATATTTCAGTGCAGTTTTGGAATCATTTCACGGAACGCTGAAACGTTTCAATCTGAAACTCTCCACTTTATTTTGTGGTACAACATGTTATAATTTTTGATGTATTTGGTAAAATGGCGTCGAACCAAGTGGAAGTGCGCAAACGTTGCGTATCTTCCCAAGAAACTAAAACTACCTAAAAGTACTGTATTTAGTGTTTGCAAATTGTTTGACCAGCGCTTAATTGTGGATCGAAAGGTTGGAAGAGGAAAAAAAAAATCGAAAAGTATGCTCCCGCCAAATGGAGAAGAAGTGGTAGCCATTATTGAGAAAAATACCATATCTTTCTGCGAAATGTGGCTCGCAAAGTTGGAAAATCAAAATCATACTTACAAAAAGAAATGCAGAGGCATGGAATGAAGTCATACAAAGTGATAAAGGTGCCCAACCGTGATGACAAGCAATAATCCGGAAGAAAGGTAATGGCTCTCCAACGAAGATGATGGATAAGAATAAGATAAGAAGACGCTCCGATCCCAGCGCACTATATTATATGTTTTTTACAATATTTCTTCTACCAAAGTACTAATATCATTAATTTAGATAAAACATTATAATACCTGGCTGATAAACAATGAAAAAAAAAACTATCGTTGTGATAACCACTTCACTAAGAGCAAGAACAACACGGAAGATTTTTTTTCAAATTAACGACAAAACACGACAACTTCCGCCGCGAATATTGTGTTTGGTGCATATAGCCTTCAAGAAAACCGAGCTGTCAAATTAGCACCACACGCAGCATCAAGTTTTCGGCTTCACGATTGTTGTTCGTGTATGACAGCAGCTTCAGTCCTGTGGAAGCGGCCATCAAGTTCAATTGTTCGAAGTCGTACATCGGTAATACTCTGAAAAAGTAGGGAATAGTATGTCGAAATAAAACCAGATCCCCAGAGTACACACTTGCAACAAATCAAAAATGTGAAATCCCAGTGCCGCTGGATAATCCGGAAAAACGGTGGAAAGTCGTTTGTTCTGGACGACGAAAGCTACGTTCTTATGTCTAAGTCCCAGATGCCCGGAAACGACTGTTTCTACCAAGGACAAATCTACAACTCCTCCGAAGGTTAAGAGTTGGAACACAAAATGATGCTATGCATCGCAATTTCCGATAAGAGGATTTCGGAGCCGTGCTTCAAACCAAGTGACTTGGCTATCATCCAGCCGCATTTTTTCTTAAAATTGCATGATTGATACGTTCCGGAATCCAGCGTGTTCAACCTTGTTAATTTTATCAATTTTATCAATTTAAATTAAAAATACCGATGTTCAACTTGAAACATAAGAACTGTTTAAAGTAAATAGAAAGCCTCCCTGATAAAAAAATACCTTAAACGAACGATATCACCTCCAACCATTTCTTTATTTTTTTGGATGATACCCCAAATAGGTCGTTAAGAAAAATAACCATACGAAATTTATTAGGGCTGTTTCGAAGGAAAATAGCAGTTTTTGAATCAAATTCGAGGCATTGTAATTTCTACAATACATTTATTGGGTAGGTGAATTTGAGCGTGTACTTCCCTTTCCAGAACTTGAGGTCGAGGCAAAGTCTCGACGCTTGAGCAACATGAGCCGATCGTCAAGTTAATTGGTAGTTCATTTGCACGATTCCAGTAGTGTAACTCTGAGCAAACTCATTGAACCTGGAATCTGTAGCATTCAACCCAAATCCAGAATTAAGATAACCAAGATTGATGGAATAAATAACATAAATTGAGAACGCAACCATTAAATCCAAATTTTTTTTACTTTTTTTCTTATATGTTTAAAATAAACATAATATGATTTTTATTTCAAACATTGATGTCATTGGATTTTAAACAGAGAATATATTTCAAATAAAGCAAGTTTATTTTTCCGGCTAGAATAAACAAAGTTTATGTTTGGATTTATAAATTCAGGTATACCTGGAATATGTTTGTTATGACGGTTTTTTTTTCTGCGTGATCAAATATTCAGTGCTCACCATTTGCTATTGCAAACAAATAATACTGTAGTGTTAATTTCAATACAAATAATTCCATGTTAATGACCGTCTGAAAACCCATAAGTAATTGAACGCAAAAAAAACTGCAGTAGAAACTACCATTTCGAGGGTCAATTAAGCGCAAACACCAACAATTTTCACCTGACTATAAATGCATTTGATTTTACCATGCCTGCGATTAGATCGACCATGGTGCGGTTGATATCAGTATGAGGTCTGTCAAATATACCACAAATGTTGAAGGTTTTACCATAAACGTAGTAAATTTGACTGAAAATTCATGGTAGTTTAAAAGATAGGCATAGTCGGGTAAAATGGTAGTTTTTACTACAAGAATTCTTTCTGTGTATAAGAATTTCTGAAAGCTATACTTACCGATATAAACAGTACCCTTAAATCGAGGCACCCACTGATGTGGCAGAGGTGTGGTATCACATACCATGCCAAAATATCGAGTCAAAGTCTTGTGGCTGAGGCGAACGTCGACAAGATGTTTTGACATGCTAGTAGATGTCACACCTCTGCCACATCAGTGGGCGCCTGGCCTACTATTTTGACATGTTACACGCAGAAAAAAAATACCGTCATAACAAACATATTCCGGGTAAATCCAAACATAAAGTTAGTTTATTCTGGCCGCAAACATAAACTTGCTTTATTTCAAAAATATTCTATGTTTAAAACCAAGTTACATCGATGTTTGAAATAAAAATCACGTAATGTTTATTTTAAACATATTAATGAAAAGGATAAACGTTCAAATTTTGGATACAAGAATAAGTTATTGTTGTTTTAAATAATGTTTGGATTTTTATGGTTGCGTTCTAAATTTATTTTATTTATTTTATGAATCTGGGTTATTTTAATTCCGGATTTGGCTTGAATGCTAACAGGTTCCAAAAATCGAGCAAATAACCTACCGATTAATGTGGCGATTGCCTCATGTTGCAAACGTCGAAAGTTTTCCTTCAGCCTCACATTCTGGAGAGGGAAGTACACGCTCAAATACGCCTACGCGATGAATATATTGTTAAAATTAACATGCTTTGAATTTGATAAAAAAAAAAAAATTTTCGTTTCGAAACATGCTTTTTATTTACTTTAAATATTTTTTATGTTTCAAGTTGATCATCGATATTTTTAATTTAAATGGATGAAATTTGTATTCGTGATAGCAGATGCTGCAACTTCGCCACATCAGTGGGCACCTCGACTACGTGAACTACGCGGCGCTACACAGTTCGAAAAAGTAGTGTATATTTCTGTTCAATATCATGCACATAAATGGAGCGTCACAAAACATAAAAATTTGCGTTATACATCCGACCATTTGGCACTCACTTAGAGTTTTCGGTCTCTGAATTCACGAATTCACTCTAATGGACGTGAGTTCCGTTGACAGTTAACTTTTCAGAAGTAAGAGTGGTGATCCGATATCCATTTACGACCCTGTAGACAACTTTCCACTGCGTGAAGCAGATGGGATAACAATGTTGCGAGTTTGCCCTCATGCTGATTGGTTTTAAATCCACGAAGCTTTTGATGTAAATGTCAATTTGTCGAGGGCAGTACATCGGATCTCTCCTTCAAATGTAGTACGCTATAAGAATTGGCACTTTGCCACGTAGAAAAAGAGCTCCAATTGGTTTACATCGGTAAGTTAAATTAGTATAACTAATGATACTCTACGTCTAAATGTGGCATGCCCAAGTTCCACATTTCAACCCGAAAAATCTCCTCCAGCGAATCGGGAGTAAAATTGTTGATTAACATACGCACATACATTTCAACATTATACTAGGGTATGTGTCCCTTAACTCAGCTTAATATGCAACGATCGATTACATGTTTTATTATAACTCATGAAGTATGGTAGCTGTGAGCGATATTAAACTAGATTTACACTTGCTTAGATACGTTTAATAAGATGGTTGATAGTATGTTTCACACAAAAAAAAAAAAAACCAAAACTCATTTCAATAAGTCAGAAACTTTCCAGGGATATGGATGTAATGTCGGTCCACAGTCACCAAATTGGTTGAGCCATTTGAAAAATATACAAACACAAACTAATACATTACCATTGAAAATTTTACCAATAACAACATTTTTACTACGTTATTAATCCAAAAGGCCATAGTTGGATTCATAGAAAATAATGTGCCCCTAACATTGGGTCTAATTTTTTTGTTTTTATTATTAAATTATTGTTATTTTATTAATGTGAACATTGAGTTAATAACATGTGACTATTTTTTGTACTTCTAGGCTGCAATACTCGGTTATTCGGTTCAATTTAGCCAAATCTAGATCATTCGAAGATTGTGCAGATAATTTGTTCAGCTTAACCAGTAAGTCATGGTGTCTAAAAAGTTAATGAAATCGAACATTGCACGGTGTGAATAACTATAAATTGATTAATTGGTTTGAAATTAATCGGTAATCCTGATAGCACCATTATTTTGTTGATTATGGCTGAATAAATAACATATCTGGTACGTAGGCCGAATGAAGGTGCTAGGCTAACATTACATCCCGTTGCCCTACTTTCTTTATATTGCAAGTTTATACGAAGGGAGTATATTTGCCGTTTATATAAAGCTATGTGTCAACTAGGCAAATATCGATTTACTGTGAACTTTAAACTAGTTAGTTAAGATTTTTGTCTGAGAGTGTGTTATAAAAGATTGACTCAAATTTACCCATATTTTGGTTGACATTTTTAACAATATTTTGTTTCGTACGGTTCAAGATCAATCAGGGTGAGCTTAAATTTCATATTAAGTTTTCGAATCTTACCGCCCAAGCACAATGATAACGGAAACGGAACGGCAAACGGCAAGTTTGACTGTAACTGTAACAACTGTCGCAAATTAGAACCGGCTTGATCGAGCCTGTTTTCTTTCATACAAGTAGGCTTACTCAGATCGGGCTTTTCCGTTCCGTTCAGCTTACGTTATCATTGTGTTTGGGCCATAAGCGTTTGTTCACCAATCGCCATTGAAAAGAGAACGCAGCCACTACATAGATTCCACTACTCGCCGAAAGACGCCACTGATGATGAGGTGAAATAAAATATCTCGAAGAGTGTAATGGCCTGTTCAGACTATAGCGTTCGAGCTGACTCAAATTTTAACAAATATCGACAAGATAATCATGAAGATAGCCTTGTATCATGTTGCAAATATGATGTCTAAACAAAGCATAAAGTCTTTTAAAGTTGATTTATTCCAGAGGAATTAATCATTTACGCCACGCTGCGTGTTTTGTTTAGACAGCCTATACCTTGTTTCTCTAAAAATTGTGGTTGCATATCGTCAAATTCTTTTATCCGGAAAAGTAATAATTATTGTTGTAAAGAATTCTGATATTCTGATTTTAAAACCATGAATAGATGTTATGCGATACATTTTGGCATATCGATAGAAACACGATGTAAACATAATGATTAGTTGCCATGGCTTTACAAGTACAAAATACAAAATAATTACAAAACGTTCCCATATATGCTTTTGGAAAATTAGAATATAACTAACACATCACTTGATCCTTTTAAAAGAAATAAAAAAAATAAAACTGAAACACTTTCCAAACCGAGTTTCAAACTACCACTAGCACAGAGAGAAGTTTAATAGACAATAAATAATTTGTCAATTATGAGGGGTTAGGATGACTATGGCAGTATAGTGCTTTTGAACCGATCATGATACAAATGACATTTAAAAATGGTTGATTCAACATATACTATAATTTCGGAATAATCATTGTGGCCATGACCATACCCAAGAATACCATGAACGTGGTGAATTCGACCATTTTAAAAAGTCATCTTGGCAATGATTTAATTGTCGGTACAACCATGGAATTGTTTTCAGTAAACGCAAACAAATTCCTTTAAATTGTACTAGAAAAAGCATATCCTTTAACAGATAGGCCTATTTCGTCTGCGACTCATTTAGTGATATTGCTGGTTTCATGACCAAATTTAAAATACAATTGCCACTCCACCGACTTGGAAATTTAGGAGAAAAAAAATCATAACAGCATGTTACTACCGTTACACGCACAATTGTCCTATGTTCTATGGGATTCCCTATATACATGGGACAGTTATGCTTATAACGGCAGGATAGGTTTGAGAATAGCCAGATAGATCATGATAGTTAAGCCTGTTTTTTCATTGTCGCATGACGGTCGTGAGATTTACGAGCGCTCACCAATTGGAGCGGTGATCGTGGCGCGAGAATCGTTAAGCATTCTAATAGAATGAATACAGGCTTTTTTACCATCAGTCATCTAACGATATAAGGAGTACACGGGACAGTTATGCGTAGAACCAGGGCTGGCAAATGTCATTTCCAATGAAAAATGACTTATGATTTTTACCGAATTACTTCTGAAAATCTCATCGGGCGAGAAAACGGATTTCTTCAAAATCCCATCGATTTTTTCGTCATGACAGCACGTGACTGTGTTTTGGTCATCGCTCCTACAAGCACATTTATTGATATAATTGTGAGTTTTATCGCAAAACTTCAAAAACAATTTCCATTTTGTCGATAACATATTATTGCTTGGCTAATGAAGGCAGTAGTTTGCATCGCATCAGCGACAACGACAACAACAACGGTATCATATAGCACGACGTCTGCGGCAGTAGCACTTCATCGCGCGTCGCGTTGTTCTGGGTCGCGGATTACTAGTGTGCGTGTGCAATTGGTTCCGGTGAGCTGAATTTAGAAGAGCGTTGCGTGTCGCGAGCACGATTCGAATTGCATTCATTCGAAAAACTGCATACAATCAATTGCGCTGTTGTGTGTTGGTGATTTTTCCTCAAGCGAGCTCATGTCCAAAGTGTCGTCGCTCGCGGGTATTGTGGGGGAAGATAGTGTGTTTAGCAACCGTGTAATGTTAGAAGTCATAAGCGAGTGTATTTTTCTTATTGATTCTGTTTCCTACAACCAAGTGCCAATATCTAGAACTAGATTTTAGAGGAAAATACCACAACCGTGTCGAAGTGAATTTTGATTCGGTGTTTGTAAATTAATCGGTGCAAGAAGTGTGTTTTAGACACAGATGTCATAATACTACCAGATGGTTTCCGACAAGACGGCGACGGCCGGGTTGATGTGGACGAGTGCCGACGGCAGCAGCTGCGGGTCCAGCAGGAATTGGCCATCTAGGACATCGAGGAAAGCTGGTTTGCAAAGCAACAAATAATTTATTTCTACCATATTTTGAAGACAATATCCTGTTTTATTATATTTTATTTTGTCTATTTTGTTTTGTTTTTCGTTAAGATTGTTTCTTTTCAGTCACATTGGAGCGGTCCATTGCTTTTGACGGATAGTGCTACATACTTTCAGCTTATCGTTAACCAAAACGAACCCTGCTGCTAACCTTTCCCCAACTATCCAACATCCCAATGATTTCTCGTGGAAGTGCAGAGGATTTCTCGGCTTCCTTCAAAGCGAGTATCATGTCAACACGTTCCTTCCCATTCCCTACTTGACCAGCATTCGGGCACGGCCAGCGCCGGTATTGCTTCATAATGGGTCACCAGTTTTTACACATTGAAGATGTATGTTAGTCCCAAACATCATCTGTTGGTTCTTTGTGCAAATACAGCTAATTTTAAACTAGTAAGAAATTTCTGAAACAAAATCGTATGACAAAAAATGTTATGCCTGCATGATGGTGTGAGAATGACAAGAAAGCTCATGATAGTTCGTTTCTTCTCGTGACAGTGAGATGGCCCGTTTTTTCATCGTCACATGATGGACGTGAGATTACCAGCTTTGCGAAGAACAGCTGTAGTGGAGCTTAAACTGTTGTGATGCATCACGGAAAGGATGAGTAACGCAAGTTTTAATGGAAACTGGGTGAAGTTTATAAAGGAAGTACTCAGCGTTGGGGAAATGATTCGTTCCATAAAAGATGAAAAAATTCCCCACAAGACTGTGATATACTATAAAATCAGGTGGGACAAACGAAGAAAATACAGTATTTTGGTGTGATACCTTTGTAAAAAATGTATATTAGATACCATTTTCTGTGGGAATCAGGTTTAATCATGAAATTTAAAATCCAAAACACAGCTTTGCAGACAAATCGCCTAAGTTTCAATCGACTCAAGTTTCAACTGCTTACTTATAATAAGGATTGTTGGATTTTGCAGTACTGAAAAAGTAACATAACTACGTTGTGAATAGTTTGACTGTTTTTTTATTCTTCAGTGGAATATAGCATACTCTTAGATTTGTCCTCGAATTAGATCAGTGTCTGGGAAATATGTAGGTAGCTAACACATATTCATTCTTACTTTTGCCGCTTGAATTGTTGCTTTTCTTTTGCTGTATGTGGGTAAGTAACGATAAATGTATGATAATCGCTTGTCGTTTCTGGTAAATTACTGCAACAATGGTACCAGTAGCATTCTTGGCAATAGCTTTCTCATCCCCTTTGACTTAGTACAAACTTTCAGCATTAGACGATCGCGGCTTTTTCAACTTTTCCATATTCTTAATGACGATATCGTGAAGCGAGCAGTAACGATTTCGCACTTCGCTTAAAACGAGCCATAAGCTGAGGAATTCCTTTTCATCCAGTTCCTGTAATATATAATAATTTTAGCAAAACAAAGTTGTTTGGTCAAAATAGAATGATTTACTTGAACTGCACGGCGGTAGTCATCAATATGCGGATACTTGGCCACTTTGGAAACGACCTTCGCTCGCGAGACAAAGTATCTAGAGATTTGATCGAAGAAAGCTGCGGCTTCGGTTTCGACCGATTGAATCTCGGCGAGTGTATCTTCCTGGATGGACACACCGAAATTGTTTCCGTCCTCAATTTTTGGAATCATGAAGGAAATCCACATTTTCAGCAAGTTTGAATCTTCAACCAGGGCCCGGATTACCGGTTTGACCACTCTGATCAGGTCACAGATCGGTGTGTTGCATTGCACTCGACCGTTTGGCAAAGCCATTACCTTTGTGCCACTTACCGAGGACAAATCAACGCGGGCACGCTTGGAAGCGGGCTCCTCGGAATCGGCCTTTTCGCCCTCGGTATTATTAAGGTCAATTGGGTCCGGCACTGGAATGTTCAGATCCTGTGAAGACATAAAATTACATTGACTAAGGATGACAACCCCAACTGATCAAAAATCAAACATACCTGGTAGACATCGGTGAAGTTCCTCTCAGCGAATTCTGGAGTGGCAAGCAGATCATTCAACTCCACAATCTTCTCCGGGAATCCTTTGATGATAAGTTCTTCTGCTTTTTTGATCAGTGTGTCTTTGTAGTCCTGAACCTAAAATAGAACAAACAAGTCAAGACATGTTTTTTAAAAAGCACGTTGTCTAGCTTTATGCATGTGTAAGCTATGTTCAATAAGTTTGTGAAAAAATGTATTGTTAGCATTATCAATTGAACCCACTGCATTATTGTATATTTTGCATTAGTTCAATAGTTCTTACATATACTATCACGCTCATACATTAACCTTACTTTTTGCGTAGTTGCTTGTTCCAGAGTCAAGGTGCGTTTGCTCTAGAAAATATCAAACCCATGTTAGAATTGTTGCATTTTGATAAATATACTAACCTAGTGTTTGTAATATTAACTCAGTTATAAAAGACCGCTTTGAATAAATTATTTTACAATATTCTACCACGCAGTATCCAGAAACCGATACGATACATTCAAAGCATTCACAGAGCAGCCATTGAACGATACCGCTGGCAGGCTCACGATGCAGATCAAGGAAAATACGAATTTACTTACCTTTTTCGCAGTTTCCTCGCAATCACCCATAGTGAAGATGTAAGTTATTGATGAGGATCTGATCTGAAGGTACTTTAATCAACAAAGATGTAAGATTAATGTGAAAAATAATGTCTTTTGACCACCAAAAATCACGAAAACTCGACACCACCGACGTCTCACGCAAGGATTTGGATGTCAAAGAAGAATAAAAGCAGCAAACAAAATTGGGTGTACGGAAAATAGAAGAACTACGTTTCATGTTTAAAAAGAAGGTATGAACACTAAGATAAGATTACCGAGAATTAGGTTATAATTTTACCGAAAATAAGATTTGGCAGCAAAACCCGAAGTATCGGTATAATGTACCGACAGATTACGTTTGATAGTAGTTGTATTTTGAGTGAAGTGGATTTACAAATGTTATCGTTATGTTTTACCTAAATTAAGTTTAAACTGCTTTCAGCCCAATGATGCAATTTCAGTAAAAAAAGCCGTAAAAAATAAACAATTGTTATTGTTTTTTCCTTCCTTCCACCCACCGATTTTTTTCTAATCCAAACTCAGCGAAATAAACTTTCGATATTCATAAGATTGCATTATGATTATTTGCCATAGGAAATCAGTATGAATTTAATAAATTTTTTTCAATGAAATATAATGATGTTGATAAAATAAAAATACGGAGTTTAATATCCAGTGACTTGACCACTACACTCAGCGAAATGAACTTTCGATATTCATAAGATTGCATTATGAATATTTGCTATAAGAAAGCAATATGAATTTCATAAATTTGCCCTATGGAATATAATGATGTTGAAAAAAAAAATTAAATATGGAGCAACCTGGGTTCGAACATTGAACGTTGAGGTTATGGGTCGAGTGACTTGACCACTAGTATATACAGTGACCATTCGCTAAATGCAATTTTGTTAATTGCAACGTCTTTTAATTGCAAGTTCACTAATTGCAACGTGTTGCAATTAAAAAGCAATTAACTGTCATACGAAAATGTCAACCAGTAATCTGTTATTTAAGTCAAGGGGATTATCAATGGAAATGAAAAGAATAGTTTTATTAAACAACATTTATTTATCTTTATATTAATAAGTGCGATATTATCAAAACTTAACATTTCTTTGCATAAATTTCAAATATTCCGCTCCTTCCATTCATTTTCAATCATTTTCTCCCGCAATGATTTCAGTTTACAGACTTCAGATAGATCAGTATTCAAGTAGTTTATCAAATAATCAATTGAATCAATCGCTTTCTGAAAATCCAACTGCAGAGAATCCTTTGTAGATGAGTTTCCAGTTTCGCCTTCGACGCTTTCTTCTCCAAGGTCTTCCAACCAATCTTCATCAACACACTGGGAATTATCGAATTTTCTCAACGTGAAATTCACAATTTCAGCATCGTCAAACACTTCACTCGTGCAGCAAGCAGGGTTTCCGTCACAATCCCGTACTTCATCTTTAAGCCAGCGCTGAAGCTGATCGTCATCAGTTTCCGTTCCTATTAACGTATCTATCGATGCCACCAGCGCCTTAATGTCTTCCCAGTGATTCTCATCGTGCAGGTCGAGAGCGGTTTCGTCTTGCCATTCTGCTTCCGGAAATTCGTCGATAAGCTTTTTCCACGAGTTTTAAATTGCAGATGATTTTATTTCAGTCCATGCTGAAGCCAACTAGTCTATGCTGGTCCGTAATGATACCTTTGTTCAAATGGCAATTCATTATTCTCCAGAACCAAGTACATTATAAGTTTCCTCTTGTATCTAACTTTAATAGCATTTATTACTGATTGGTCCATTGGTTGGCATTGCGATGTTACGTTGGGTGGTAAGTATATCACTTGTATAAGTCCATCATCGCTTCGTAGGTCTTCGCATCCATCGAAATGGGCAGTACAGTTGTTCAATACTAACAAGGCTTTTGGTTCAATATTTTGTTCTGCAGAAAACTTACGTACCTCCGGTACGAACTCTTCGTAAAACCAAGTTCAAAAAAGTTGACGTGTCATCCAGGCTTACTTTGAGTGATAATAGGACACAGGAAGCAACTCCTTCGAATATCGGGAGAGCTCTCTTGGGTAAGCTGCCACACCAATAAACAATAATTTCATCCTCATTGTGCCATCTACGTTACAACATGGCATGAAAGTAAACCTAGTTTTATTTAATTTCCGACCGGAGGCGTAGGATTCATCCCATAATACCACAGTGCGCCAAGAAATCATTTTGACAAAAATCGCCGATTCGTCTGCATTGTAAACTTGGGACTTTGTGAGACCCATTTCGATGATTTTGTTCAAAAGTACAGGCTAAAACGAAAGATAGGCATCTACATCCGCAGAAGCCTTCTCACTTGCAGCCACTACTACATGCAAACCGAAACGTTTATTGAACCGACGAAGCCATCCATCGGAAGCTAAAAATGTTTTACCTGTGTAACAGTCATGATCCTGGAAAGCCTTGAAGAAACATTCTACTTTTACTTTGAGCACGTCCGGAGATATAATCATGTTCCGTTCACGTTCCTGCAGAACCCATATGTATAAAGCCTCCTCCAGCAACAGAAAGTACTGTTCTTTCAATGTTTTGCGATCCTCAGTCCCATGTTCTCGATACTTTTCAACATTTTCCTTTATAGCACTCTTGTTTTTCACGTATCGAGAAACAGAGGAAGTTGAAATTCCAATTTTTTTTCGCAATATTCTCGTATGATTGTTCTTCTCTTTTTGCCTCTTCTGTAATTTGAAGCTCTGTCGCCAAGTTGAGCATGCTACGTTTACGTTTCATGCCTGTACCTGAAACTACACCAAAATATGAACCAGATACTGTTCCACAGGTAGAACTGGATGTTGTTTTTATTGACAAGGAGGATGTTCGATCCGATGATGTACTGGGTACTGGCACCGAACCAATGGCTGTGACAGGCTCGATGTTGGACAATGCTATACCGAATTCTGGATTGATATCCATACCCTTCTGTTGATCGGATGCTTCATTTTTGTTCGGATTCATTTTCAAAATATCTGAAAGTGATTGGCTTGATAACATACTGCTATTCTTATTGTGTATTAATTAATCAAAAACAAACATAATCGTTAGTTAGAACTGTATCCCACACATCAATCGCAACGCTTTAATCAACTAACTAATGCATTGATGTGTCCCCATGAGTTTTTGACAGCCGATTTGACAGTTGTCAAATGTTGCAATGAGCGAATGCTATTCGCTTATTGCAATGTAAACATGTTGCAATGAACGAATGGTCACTGTACAATAATGCTACTTTAGCAATGTCTTATGGCATTACAAAAGATATAGCATTAGTTCGATCTTAGTGGGGCCCTTTTCAGCATTATTCCAACTTCAATGATGCACTAGACGTAATGCATATGACCTATATTGCATGCTATTATAGCCTCGTGGTTACTTGGGCAGAATCGACTTAAAAAGTAAAGAGGTAACGGAATTTTGTTCAATATTACCAAGCCGAATTTTGACAATTGATCTGCAGGAAACGGAATAATCGAGCGGAATATTTTTCCGAAAGTAAAAGTGATAGCTCCCATTAGTTTGCGTGGAAACCTTACAAATTCCAATTTTATTGTTCGTTCTTGTCAGGTGAATACTGCTGCAGAAATTTCTTTTCGATTCTTTACTTTTCCGTTTCAGTAAACGAAATTTAACATGGGTTTGGGATAGAAAAAGAAATTTCTTTCGAACACGATACCGACCTTAAGTGAAGGTGATCAATTGTCAAAATTCCGCTTGGTAATATTGAACAAAATTCCGTTAACTCTCTACTTTTTAAGTCGATGGCCCTAAAATTTATTTTTTGGATGCTGATGCCACGAGAAGTCGGAATGCCATTGCAGACAGCGTTCATCGAGCAGATGGATTGGAAGAAGATTTTTTTTCTGAGCGAATAAAGACAAGGTTGTGTGCTTTGAATGTGGCAAACCAACCGTACAAATTGTTTCCAACTAAAGAAGAAACGCGCCTGGAGAAGAATTATTCTGTGGACAACCTTGTCAGCGCCGTTTCAAATGTAGCATTGATGGCTCAAGTTTGACCTCAAACAATCGTTTCTCCTACGTGTCATAGTTCTCACAGGCTATAGTTCAAGAAGGCATTGTACCGGACACTGGATTTGTCGGAAATTCTTCCAATATAAAACGTGTTACTGCAAATACTGGTGCAGTAGAGGTAGACCGACAGAATGGTTTTAAGGTCAAGATCCATTTGGAACGTATTAATAAGGCTCGTGTTAATCAAATCATCGAGGCAAATAAAATACGAGATAAAAAAAAATTCGAGAAATAGCATGGAATAAATTCCGGATCCCTTTGGATTTAGACTCGGCCAAAGTATCCACAAGCATTATATTATTGCACTTATTCAACCCAAAATCAACATCATTAATGCGGGATCGCATCAAGTCAACAGTTGTCAAATAATGAAGCGTTAGATTAGCTTTAAGAATATAATGATGCATTTCCAATGCAATAATGCTACTTTAGCAATGTCTCATGGCATAATAAAATATATACACACTTAGAAATTATGAATTTTACACGAGACGTAATTCATGTTTGTGAAAGTCGGGGAACGTAAAATAAGATTTCGTGTAAATTATGTCTTCTAAAACTGACACATACGCAATTCGACGAAAGAGGGTGTTTGATTGAATTTATTTTCTTCCCATCTTTATTGTATTTGGGAAATTTTAACATTTTGTAGTGGTGTGCATTTGGTTCAATCTTGAGGGGCCCTTTTCAGCTTTAATCCAACTTCAATGATGCACTAGACGTAATGCATGTGCTCTATATATGCAAACTATTATAGCTTCGTGATTGCTTGGGTGGTGCGTGATTTGTGTTATTTCAGTCATTTGTGGGATATGGCTAGAAGTGAGCACTCAATTTCTATGGCTAATGTCGATAAAGTCGTAAACGGGTTGGAAATGCTGTTTTGATTAGCGAAGTTGACAATAAATGATTCAGGTTGATGCTTTACGACGCGTGTTTCATTCCTGAGTTGCAATGCAATTTAATTTCTGTATCTAAGACTGAGGAAGCAGTTAAGAAAGTGGTATTCAGCGTCGGGAAAGTTGAAATTTTGGATAAAACGGGTCAGGTGATAGCAAAGGGTAGAAAGTTAAATGGGCTTTGTGCACGTGAGCATGCATTAACATTCGAACGAAACATTTGATTGTGCAAATTTGTTAAACATTTCAAGTAATATACATTTTGGGCATAAACGTTTTGCTCATTTGGGAGAGACTAATTTTTGATAGGTAGTTCGGAATCATACGAAAGTTAGGTGCTTGATCCCACTGTAAACTGAGGTGCTAATGCAATTATATGTGAAGGTTGCAAGCAATCACGAGAAGCGTTTAAGAAAGAAATGAGAGCTCATTCTACTTGGTGGTCTAAATATTATGTGTCTTCAATCGACGATTTCACTCATTTTGTGATAAAAGATTTGATCACGCATACGAGTGATGTTTTCCAAAAATTCAAGGAGTATAAAGCAATGGTTTTTTCTCAGTTTAATTTTAAAATGTCCAAGTTGAGAACGGATAATGGAGGCGAGAATTTTGGTAAACAATTCAAGGCATATTGCTCTAGTAAAGGGATCCAGATGATACCTACCGCGCCATATACCCGTCAACAAAATGGAGTGAGCGAGCGTATGAATCGCACTCTTATGGAAAAAGTGAGAACAATTTTACATAAAGGTAACCCTGATAAAAAATTACCTTAAACGAACGATATCACAAATCCTCCAACCATTTCTTTAATGGTTTGGATGATACCCAAAATAGGTCGTTAAGAAAAATAACCATACGAAATTTATTAGGGAAAATGCCGTATGCATTGTGGCGAGAAGCGGTATATGTCGCTGCCTATTTGACAAAGTGGAGTCCTTCACGTGTATTATCATGGTTGAAGACACCTTATGAAATGTGGTTCAAATGTAAACCGGACGTTAGCAGATTAAAGGTATTTCGATGTATTGCTTATGCACAAATTAATAAGGAACGTTGCGGTAAACTGAATGAGAAAAGTAGGATTTTAGCCATGGTTGGTTATGCTCCGAATGGTTTTCGCTTGTGGGATTGTAATGATGGTCAAATTATCATTTCAAGAGATGTTATTTTTGACAAAGCTAAATTTTATTTTGAAAAGAGTGATGAGATTCTTAAAGACAAGGAAGATTTCACAAGATTTTCAGGAAGGCATGATGAGATTGAAGTAAGTTTTCCTAAATCTCAACAGCCTACTGATATTCTAGAGCAAGAGTTCGTTGAATTTAAAAATGACATAAGCGAAAATGACGACGAGGAAGTCGTTTTTGTGGAAGCATTTAATGAATTTTAAAACAGGGGAATTGAGGCTGAAGATTCTCCACAAATATCTCCCCAAGCGCATCTTCAAAGTCAAAGAACCCGACGAGTGCCTGGTTGGTTCCATGCCTTTGAAGCTAATTTAAATAATAGACTATGAAACTAATTTAAATAATATTGACTGTTTGAAGATGCATAATGATTGGCCAAGATGGAAAACCGCTATCGATAAAGAAATGGCGTCACTATTGGAGAATCAGATATGGACAGTGGTGAGTGTTGTTCCGAAAGGAAAACGACGCTATTTTCAATAAAGGATGATCAAATTGATATAAAGCAAGGCTTGTTGCAAAAGGTTGCACGCAACGTCCAGGCTTGGATTATTGCGAAATTTTTGCTCCGGTGGTGAAAATATGTACAATACGAACAATACTTTCGATAGCAGTCAAACATAATTTAATAGTATATCAAACTGCTTTTCTTAACGGGACATTAGAAGAGGAAGTATTTATGAAGTTGTAAGCTAAACAAAAGTATTTATGGATTTAAACAGTCTAGCAAAACGAGAAATTTACGATTCAATGAAAGTGTTATTTAAATAGGTTTCAAGAGGCTTGAGTCTGATACAAGTTCTCACTTATGTGAAATTAGAGGTTCGTACATCATATTATATTCAATAATGCCCTACGCTCAATTTCAACTACTTCTATTCAATTTATTTATTTATTTGTTTGTTTATTAATTTTATTCATCTGACAATATTTGATAGTCTTAATGAATCTAAATTCTAGTTTGAAACACGTCAACATCAATATTAAAATCAAAGTCAGGATACCGATGGTTAAATAAATTCACCATTGCCACAACTGGCTCGTTCAGATCATACACGTAGTGGCGTCGAGGCAAGTGAAAAAAATCTCTGTAACGAAGTATGTACCCAGGTACGTTTACGTCCAACATAGCCCGGAGATTCGTAGCGCCAAATTCACCAGTCAAAATTTTGAAGACGAACACTGCTTGAGTAGTTTTTCTACGGTGCTCCAATGTATTCAAGCTCAGCAACTGGCATCTGGCTTCGTACGCTGGCAGATTCAGTGGGTCATTCCAGGGAAGGTAGTGTAAGCCGAATCTAATGAACTTCAGTTGTACAGCTTCAATTCGATCGACTACTATTATATGGTAAGGGTCCCACATGACAGATGACGTTTCCAAGGTCGAACCAATGAAACATACAGCGATTTCAGCGTATACGGATCACGGAACTCTTTTGTAATTTTGGATACGAAACCTAGTTGACGACGCGCTTTCACGATGATTTCCGCGTAGTGTGTTCCTTGAATATAAGCTCCTTGTCCAAAATAACTCCGAGATTCCGTACAGAATCCACCCGTGCAAGTGTTTCATCGCCGATAACATAGTTGTAAATGAGAGGTCGTTTTATTCTTTGAAAACTAATTACCGAACATTTTGGGATACTGAGCGTCATACTATTTGCATGACTACAGGCACTAAGCCGATCAAGAAGATTTTGAAAAATCCTCAACAATCATGTATATTTTCATATCATTGGCATATAGTATGCAGAGATCTTCGCCAAGGTGCAAGGCGACATCATTGAAGAAAAGCGAGAATAGCAACGGACCTAAGTTGCTTCCCTGTGGGACGTCAGAGCCGTTAGTGAACCATTTAGAGCCAATTTTAATTGCCAGTTTTCTACCACACAGGTAAGATCTAAGCCCTGCAACAAGCTGAGCGGAAACTACAAGCTTTTCAAGTTTCGCTAAACGCGTGACTAACTCGATCAAATGCTGCTTTCAAATCCGTGTAAACGGCATCAATCTGCATCCCACGTCCAACGTTTTAAATACATAACGATGAAAATTCCACGAGATTAGTTGTTACGCTTCGTCCAGGAAAGAATCCATGCTGCTTAGGGCTGATGTATTGTTTCACAGGAGAACACTGGTAGTTAGATAGAACTATTTCCAGTAATTCAGAACACACGCATAAGGACGTAATCCCTCGGTAGTGCCTTACATTATTTTTAGCATCTTTTTTATGTACCGGGAACATGAACGAAGCCATCCCGAGATTTGGAAAGATGCATTGCTGCATTGACAAGTTGAAGAAGTGCAGTAAAGGAACAATCAGACTCGCAGAGCATTTCTTCAGAACACAGGCAGGAACTTTTCAGTTTAGACAGTGCCTTGGTCAAATTGTCTGCAATACAGTGAAGGTATCAGCATCAATGACATCACGCGGTATATACCTCAGCGCAGCTGAAGTATGCAGTCATATCGTGGGTCCTCGAAAAAATTCATCCAGCAAGGAGGATTTTTCTTCCTGTGTATTCACCGACCAATGGTCCAAGTGCATTACAGAAGGCAATCCGGTATCTTTACGCTTGGAGTTAACGAAGTTCCAACATCACTTCATATCACGCTCAGTTTTTCTTGCGTAACATCGATAGAGCCAGTTGTTCAGTTGTTTATACCATTGGATACAACATTTATAGGAGAACTTGTTTAGAGATGATCGATGAGAACGGTATGTTCGACGAGCAGTATTTCGTTCCGTTTTACAAACTCGAAGTTCACGACTCGTCCATGGAGGTTTCAACGGCGGGCATTGTAGAGGCACACAACCGTTCAAAACTTGATGAAGAATCTGCGAAAATTTGCCTACGCAATCATCGACCCTAGTGCGGAGAAAGACAGCAAACCAATCGATTTCCACCCATCGTTGGCTCATGACATCATAGTTAGCGTTTTTGAAGTCAAAGACAATAATCATATCTGTTTTGGCATTACTTGTTTCAATATCGCCTTGAAAAATATGCGTAGGATGAGGCGGATCTACGGTAATTAGTGGGTCGACACCTTCTTCGAGCTTAAATTGGCTCCCAAACGAATCATTAACAAGAACGAGGTCAAGCGTGTTTCTTGCATGATTCTTGATATCGTTGACTTGTTCTAAGCCGTTCGAATACATGCAATCCAACAAGGTAGTGAATGATCGAGATATTGTTGAATTAGATCCTTCAACAATACAAAACGGCGCATCAAGTCGTGTCCATCGTAAACTAGGTAGATTGAAGTCCCTAATATAGCGAGTTTGTCACCGTCCGCATTGGCCATCGAGATTTTCTCCACACAAGCAGCATGACGGCGTAAAATCAAATGATCATTCGCCATATCTGGAGGTATATAGATACCACCGACAACAAGCGAGTAATGCCTGAGCTTAACAGTAACCCAAATATGTTCAATAGTATGATCGTTTACCTCCATTGTCGCCGATGACGAACTGTTATGCACAGCAATTAATACACCTCCGGAACGTTTCTTGTTGCTGGTTAGTGGATTACGGTCACATCGATAGACCGTGTAGCTCTCGTCAAACAGCATCCGGGATTCGATAGCGTCATCCAGTCAGGTTTCTGTGAGAACCAATATATCAAACGAAGACTCGTTCGCCGCAGTGTAGAAGTCGTCCAGTTTTGTGCGCAGCCCTTGTACATTTTGGTAGAATATAGAGAGCCCTGCAACTCGGCTGGATATTGCGGAAGGAACAGGCGTAGAGAACCTACGAGCAGATTGAACAGATGATTCAGGGAGCGAACTATTCAAAGCTTACGCCCTTTGGCGATGAAGCTCCTTCTATGCGATCATCGACCGCACCCTATGCTAGACAAGAGATCGTCACCGATTGACGTTAGGCAACCAGGTAGTATTTCGAGAAGTGGAACTATGGAATCATGTGAACAATAGGCAAAGCTGGAAAGCGCAAGCATCATTCTATTTGAGTTTTTTTTACTACTTCTATAGATTTATTGTTTCTTTCCAAAGGTAATTTCTTAAAATTAACATATTGTTATTAAACCTAACCTTTCTTGCAATCTAGCAGTGAAACCACGCGTCTTAAACGTATAAATATATAAATCAGAATATATCACCTAGTTTACCATAGTATTTTTCATCAGGTAATTTACTTAACCTAAAATGTTAAGCATGGGCAAATTGAAGCTATTGTAATTATTTTCTAAATTAATCTACAGTTTCGTGAATACAAAACTACAATATATTATATAAGACCGAACTCCGTATAATTGAAACGAGAAGTCAAACCACTAAACGTAAGTTTCCGTACCAAATATTGTTATTTACAATAATAATTAAAACTGAACCAAACAAATCATATTGCAGGAAAAATTTAACGCCGAAAATAAAGACTGTTACATTTACGGAAATTGTTTCGATTGATTCGTAACAAAACCTGATTAGTTATTATTTCGCAAACCTCAGCAAACCGCGTAAATCTAATTTCTAATAAAACCATTAGAAATTCTAAATATTAACTGATTTAATTACTACACATTTTTCCCGTTCAGCTCTATTGATAAATCATCCTTGCCTGAAAAAAGCGCATGCTCAGAACTCGTATGCCGATTGCGGCCCGAAGTATTATCGCAAGGATAAACTGAAAACAAAACCCATGTGCTTGGGGTGGGCGCGAAAGCCGTTTCACGCTCGCTTGTGGTAGAGAAGGCTACTGCATGGCCTCGGTGGAAGTAGGTGCAATTCGTAGTCATATGTTTTTAGCGAAACACGAAACAGCGAATGTCTTTGAATCCAGATACTGGAGGGAAGCACACGACAGAGAACTGGATGCCAGAGATTATGTACTTGAGAAAAAACAAAATTAAGATGCTTATCTTTTAATTTTGGTCCAAACCGAATTCTTTAGGAATAGCTTTTGATTGAATTCTGTTTTTGAAAAGTTGTTTATCCTTTTACAGATATGTGTATTTCATCTACTATAGTACTAGCAGATATCCGCAGTGCCTCGTACTCAGACACCATTATGAAGAATACCGCAAGTTGTAGGGTATATGTCCCTTGACTCAGCCTAATATGCAACGATAGGTTACACTTTTTAATATAACTCATTAAGTATTCGAGCTGTAGGCGATATTCAACTAGTTATACACTTGCTTAGATAAGTTTGAAAAGATGTTTGGTAGTATGTTTCACGAAAAGTTACACAACTCATTTTTAGAAAGTCAGAAACTTTCGAGGGATATGGATGTAATGTTGGTCAATAAGCACCAAATTGGGTATATTTATGGATGCATCATCGTCCCACCCGATAGATTTATTATTAAATGCAGCCTTGGTACGATTTTTTCTTCTGATTTCCTAAACAAAATTTCACAAGATAAACTAAAATAAAACTGCTTTAAAACAGTGATGGTCATAAATGATTTATCAGCCATTCGATAATGAAAACATTATAATTCACTCTTCAAAGATTTTGTTCCTTTGGTTTGTGATTCGATGAGCCATTTGAATATAGACAACTCAAAACTCATGCATTTCCACTTAAAATTTTACCAATAACAACATATTACCAATAACTACGTTATTGATACAACAGGCCATAGTTGGGAACATAGAAAAAAATATGTCCCCAACATTGGGTCTACGATTTTCTTGGAAAATGATTGTTATATTATCTATGTGAATAGTTAGTTTGTATCGTATAACTATTTTCTGTATATCTACACTGCATTACACGATTTATCGATTCAATAAAGGCAAATTTAGATCACTCGAAGATCGTGGAAATAATCTGTTCAGCATAACCAGTGAAAGCATGATGCCCCAAAAGTTAAGGAAATCGAAAATTTCGCGGAAGTCAACAACTATAAGTTGATTGATATTGTCTCGATTGCTTTGGATAACATCGGTGATCCTGATAGCAACATAATTTTGTTGATTATCGCTCAATTAATGACATGTTTGGTATATAGGTCGAATAAAGGAGCTAGACTAACATTTCATCCCGTTGCCCTTTTTAAGATTCTTAACTTTATACGTAGTTAATTGAGCAGTAAATTTGACTTTTGCAGAAAATATTTTTTTGAAACATATGTTTTTGTTAAAGGTTAACTGTCAAGGTCAAGATGTCAAGCACCTTGACAGTAACAGATAGCTACAGTTACTTTACCCGCTGTTTTGTGTAGCCTCTCCAAAATATCCAGTAGCATGGGCCGCATAGTTCAGGAGTCGCATGCTACTGTGCTAGTTAGCTCAGTAAGAAAATTGAAAGTAAACCGCGTTCATGGACTTCAACCCCTTTTCAGAAGATTTTTTTTTCAAATATCTTCAGAGTCTATCGTTTTTTTTTTTCAATCTGTGTTGATACCTTTCAACACATGCGTTCAGGCGAATAAAAAATGAAACAATTTTTTTCCAAGAAATTTTTAAATGTTCCATTTGTTTTAGCCAGTAAGCTATGTCAATAATTTGGGATAAAGACACGCGAGAATTGTAATATACGCTAAGAACAGGAAAATACATCAACGGCTAAGTGTGTTTAAGTATCTTGCTGCGTTAGATTATTTCCACAGCTTTGTCTAACATTTCATTGCTTTAACTCTAATTTCTTAGGATTGCAGCATATATTCCCAAGTCACCATGAAGCTATATATAGATACATAAATTTTGCATTATATTAAGATATATGTTTATGGTATAAAGCAGTTTAATCGTACATGCGCCATGGAAGTAGAATAAAAGTCGAAAAGGGCCCCACTCCTGTCAAATTAAAGCTTTATTGAAACCCTAAAACATGTATATTGAGGGCATAGTTACTTTTTCAGCAGTTGAATTACTGCTTCTACTGAAATGTTTCATTGCATTTTTGAGAACATACATAGAGCTTGGGATATTTAAAAAAAAACTACAATGTACAGCCCAATGGGTGCACAAAGGTGACGTAGGACTACGCAGCAATCTACTTCCCATACACGTCAGGGCCATCCGCTAATTGATTTAAGTCAGTCCTGAAAAGGGCCAAGAAAATTCTATTGTACACTCTTTAGAAAGCATTTGGTAGCTCTTAATTATGATACGGCCCCGGTTGTATTTTCTACGATGGTTTAGAGGGCCACTATCTCTAACGCGTAGAAGATAGTTATGGATCTGTTGGTTCATTGGTTGTTCAATGCGCTTTGCCATTTACTCCGGTACGCGGCGTTTAAAGCAATGCCATGTTCAGCCGGGGCCAATGGAATTTTCAAACAGGACAAGAGAAAAATTCATCCAAGCGAACTCTTTAGTTGGCAAACTAATTTGGTCGTCCTGAAAAGGACGGATTTAGTTGAAGGGGAGGAACAGTTCGCGATTGAACTTGGACTTTCTTTCTTAGTTCATCTCCTCTTCATTGCGGGTGGCCATCTGCAGATGACGTGGGGTGATTGATTCTTGTCTAGTTGTCACGGGCGGCTTTTTCCCGCCAACTCGTAGACTACAGCAGCCATGTCTCGCAGTGAGATTGACGGGAGCATCGGCAATAATAGCCAACTGCACCAACGCCTCTCTGGGCAACGACTGCCCGCCAATGCTACTGCCGGCTACGATCCAACTGCAGATCCTACTTTGCACAGCTCCACGAGCGCCGGAAAACTAAATCAAAATGCGAAGGTGTACCCGTTATATAACATTCATGGCTGCCTAGGAGACGTTCCTTACTTAAATATGAAGTCTGTGCGCGGAAAGTACTGTGTATTTGGTAAATTCACTATGAAAAATCGATATTATAAGACATCACTTCATATTTGCGTTAATTTTATTAGTTGCATGTTAAAAATTAATAGTTTTAAATACTGGAATCGAAGCGTAAAAAACGTCCCAATCGATTGGTGCAAACATTTTGGAAATCAATCGTGGAATGACTTAGTTATTAACGTTCAAAACCTATACATTTTTCGTGACGCTCCAAATTTTCGCAATTCGAACGTGTACCCCAGTATTGAAAACACAGACGTAGTCCTACGTCAAAAAAACCTCGAAAATGTTCATTATTTCTAATTGAATTTAGATCTTTCATTGCTATTCTTCTTTATTTGAGATGTTATTTAATACTACTATTACTTGGCATCTTCGCGTAACATTTAAGAGATATATTTTTATTACATGTACAAATATGTTTCACCTTCCATCGGGATTTGAACCAGCATTTCTCACGACTGAACGCTGAATGCTGGTTGCTTTAACGCTCTGAGCTAAGAGAGCAATAGAATTACAAAGGACAACTGCATAATATTAAGGAAGCATACTCTATGCTCTCTTTGTCGTTCTAGAAAAACATGTATCATGCAGCTATTTTTAGATTTTTCTTGCTAAACACGTCGTAGAGACACTGATACCCGAACTTTTTATCAGTGCAAACCTCAACCCGATACGAGCTACAAATGAAAGCATACACACCGACGATCATTGCATAACAAGCCGACACATTTTGGTACCCGGACCAGATTTAAATTGGATAAAAAAATAATACGATATGTGAATGAAGATTCCTCGTTGGAAAAAAAAGCTCAGCCTTCTGAAAATCATCAAAAGTAAAAAATAAACCGTGGCTCTCGATAATGTAACGTTTTCATTAAAAAAATGGACTTTTTTTCGGATGGTGATGAACAAAGCTAAGACAGATAATTGCTTTTGATGTATTTCCCATAGAAGGTAATTATTTAAGCTTACTTGCAAAAAAATTCTACGCCCTTACGAGCGGCCTTCTGGCAGTTAACCGAAACTCTCGCGATGGTGGACGAAAACATGCGCGTAGGCATGTTTTTGAGTTCTTTCATTGTTTTATTTATCAATTCCTCCTCAGTTTTCGGGACAAAATTGTTGGAGTAGATCTTACGCTTCAGGTTAGCCCAGAAATTCTCGATGGGACGCAGGCGGGGAAAGTTGGGCGGGTTCGCTGACTTGGGTACCACATCGATATTCAGCCGCTCCATCTCCTCCAACGATCGCTTCGAGTAGTGGGCCGACACCAGATCCGGCCAGAACACCGCATCTTCGCCCTTATGGTATTTCTTGATGAACGACGCAACTTCCGGCAGGCATTTCGTACTATAAATTTCCCCGTTCACGGCCAGTCCGGAGCGAAAGAAGAGCGGCTTTGACATCCCCTTCTCGCTGAATGTCAGCCACAGCAGCACCTCCTGGCCAAGCGCTCGCAGCGATGTAGACTCTTTTCCCTCGGTCTTATTCTTCAGCATACTTTGGAGCTTCTTGTCGCGCAGGGTCGTCGGCCGTCCGGAACCGGGCTTTCTTTCGATGCTCTGATTGTTGTCTTATAGTGCCAAAATGTACATGCTGGAACGGGTGTATCCGGCGTCCACAAAGTGCCGCACGACGTCCGTTTTCGACGCGGCGGGGTGCCGTTCTTTGAACGCGCACACTTCTGAACGGAGTTGCTTCACTGTTTTTGCCATCACGGTTAGAGTTCGACTGATAGAGCTGCCAAATTTTGTCTGCAGTCTCATGGGTTACTATGATTGATGCTGCATGGGTAGTTTCGTCAGTGCGGGTGAAGGTAAACCCAAGAAAAATCGGCAGTTTTGGCCATTTTTTTAATGCAAACGTTAGCTATATATTTTCTCGTAATTTTAAGAACCAAACCTGCTGCTGCAAATTCCAAAGTTTAGAAGAATGAAGATGACAATTCTGGATCTGAGAGGCAGCCAGCTTATTTGTTTTTCATTTTCAACGTCAAGTTTGAAAATGGCATTCAGATGATACTGCACCAATGCTACTTTTTAACTGGCAATGAAGCATTTATTGAGATTATGCAATAATGCATAATTGAATGCGTATTTAATGTTATGTTGTTTTAGATGTATAGTAATGCATCATCACATTTTTAATGTAAACGTAATGCTACATAACATGAGAGTTGTTGAAAAAATGTAAGATGGCATTACTTTTGCTGATAGTCGGTCGAATTAGTGTTATGATTCAATGCTTCTGGTTACTTGGGATTCCAGGTAAATCCAAACATAAACTTAGTTTATTCTCGCCGCAAAAATAAACTTGTTTTATTTGAAATATATTCTATGTTTAAAATCAAGTGACATCGATGTTTATTTTAAACATATTAAATATAAGGACAAACGTACAAATTTTGGATTTTAATGGTTGCGTTCTAAATTTAGTTTATTCTTTGAATCTTGGTTAACTTAATTCTGGATTTGGCTTGAATGCTAACAGATTCCAGGTTCAAGGAGTTTGCTCAGAGTTCCACTACTGAAATCGAGCAAATAACCTACCAATTAACTTGACGATCGGCTCATGTTGTTCAAGCGTCGTAACTTTGCCTCGGCCTCAAGTTCTGGAAAGGGAAGTACACGCTCAAATTCACCTACTCAATGAATGTATTTTTGAAATTACAATGCCTCTAATTTGATTCAAAAACTGTTATTTTTCTTCGAAACAGCCTTTCTATTTACTTTTAAAAATTCTGATGTTTCAAGTTGAGCATCGATATTTTTAATTAAAATGGACGAAATTTTGAAATGTTTGGATTTACCTGGAATATGTTTGTTATTACGGTATTTTTTTGTGCGTGAAGAAGCTATTTTGGGTATATTTCCAAAACATTGATTATTTCCAAATAAACACATGTGTTCGATGGGAAATTATGATATTTGGGCCATTTTTAATGAAAAAATCTGCACGAAATTAAATACCCTAGCATTAGAGATTTTTAAACTTAATTTTTTTAAACTTAAAAAAACATTTGTGGTTTTTGTGATTCTCCATCAGAAACATGTTGTGTTTTTAATTGTACATGTAGTGATTTACTCAATTTACTCTTTTACTCTTTTTACTCTTCTTACTCTTTACTCTTGAACATCAGGACAACCGTATAAATTGGTATAATGAATTTTGGGAACGCAGTATTGAAACATTTATGAATACCCGTTAGAATGTATATCTGAAAAGCATACATACTTGAGTTAAAGAACCATCGTTTGGGTATTTAAATGCGTTGTCATATTACAAAGAGGATCAGTTGATAATCATTTGTGATTTAAAGTACTATTAGAATGTCTGTAAGATTTCCATAGTGTTGTAAACCATTTCCTGGCACACAGTGCTCAAAAAACGTCTCTAAACTTACCGAAAAAAAGATCGATGATCGAACTGAACTCAATGGGGTGCAAAGCTAGTTTAGACACGTCTATGTCAATTTGTGATTTGTGTCGATTATTCAACAATGTCAACATTAACATCTATAACGATGCACAACTAGTTGAAGAACCACAACCATCTGGATCAAGGAAATATCTGGAAGAGGTACTGTCAGTTACATCAATAGGATCAGCCGCGTCTCAGGAAAGCGTTACACCATATTTCTCCAGTCTACATAACGTTGAATTATTTAACGCTGGAATAGCTGGTATTAACGTTTCAACAGTTTCTATAAGGAAGTTGAAAAGTTCAGCTTACCCCGAAAGAAATACATGGCAATTATAGAAGGATTACGTAAACATATTTTTGGTTTCGCTTCATACGGGGATCAGAATCAACTGAAGCAAAACGCTTCAGATTTCAACGATTTGATCTCAAGATTTCAGGAAAAAATTAACGATTCAGAGTGTACGAGAGATGACAAATTATGGATTTTGTCACTGTTGCCAAAATCATGGAGCATTCAGAATGTATTGAAGTATTTTGACGTACCTTTATATCTGGTGAAGCAAGCCCGGGACTTCACTGTAGAGAACGGAATTCTTCCAACTCTGAATGATAGGATTGGTCACGGTTTGGACTTGGAGGTAAAGAACGAAATTCAACAGTTCATTGACAGTGATTTTGTAAGCAGAGCCATGCCAGGGCAAAATGATATTGTTTCTGTCAAGAAAAATGGTAAGTGACAACACGTTCAAAAACTATTACTTCTTTGTTCATTACGAGAAGCATACATAAGTTTCAATGAGAATAGTAGAAATATTGTGGGCTTCAGCTCCTTCGCCGCATTACGCCCACATCATTGTAAATTACTTCAAAGTTCTGGTTCACATAACATTTGCGTTTGTGCCATTCATGAGAACATTGGATACATGCCCTGAAAATTCGTTCAATACTGACTCAAACCTATACATGGATAAAACATTTTCAATGATTTACGGACCATTTAGGTTATATTCTGAGGATCAATATTGCAAGTTTAAGGAACTCCATTGAACCATTTATAGATCATTTATAATATGTTTATGGGTAATAACGGTACATTTTTGACTTTTTATTTCTAAATTTTGTATGAATAATTGATCCCACCGATAAATTTTAATATTTTTTCCATTTTTTTTATGGATATTGGCAAGAGTTTTATGGGTCATGAATGCGGAACTATTTTAATTGTTGAACGGATCGTTTAATAATTTTTATATGCAAAAGTATGTTTGCCTTTTATATACACTTTTAATGAAATTTTCTGTTGCTTTTCTTATAGGAATTTTTTTCTCAGATGCAACTATTCCAAACATTGTTCGATTGTTGGATAGCATCGATCAGTTTATAAAAGGGGACATTATGCACCCTATTCCCCTGCATCGAAAGGCTTTGAAACAAATTTTTATTTTTATAACTCGTTTGAAAGCAAAAATGGTAACTGCTTCGAATCAGTTAAACTTTTGGGAAAAGGACCTAATTTAAAATTGTTTAAGCATAGTTGTTAAAAAGTTGCCTCGCTGTAATGGATACATTTATTATTTAAAAACTCAAAATAAGTGTGTTTTCTAGTTGTATGGTAATTTATGTTACTTCGGCTGGAGGAATATTTGAATACAAATAAGACAGTAAGAATTATTGGAAAATATTACTGGAAGCACTGCCGACCATGCACCCGAACATGTTACTATCTGTACGGCCAGATGATTTCGATGAGTAGAAGCACTTGTTTAGTTTATCTTCAGATTTCCTTCCGACTGGTCGTGCGCGGTGAAATGCTAAGGATATTTTCGGTGTAGTTCATTATCCTAACCGTTGGAATGAAGAAAGCGAAGAACTCGATATCAAACTCGAGTGTTTTGTTGGATTACGATGAGTACGAGTTGAAAGGCTATAGTCAAACATAGACTCGGTGTGAATACTTCTAGGAAGGCCCTTACGCGGTCGATAGAATAGAGCTTCGGCGACATCGATAAGTGCGTTCAAGTGTGTACACACGGAAAATTCGACCGGCGGGTTTTTGTTTACCAACGGTAACGGTCACTGGTGCGTGAAAAATATGTTCAATCAATAAGGGCCACCGGCACTACATAATTAATGGGCCAACGGCTTTGTTGAGAATTATTAGTCGGATGTGATGAATTTCCCAAAAATTGATGTAATGGATTAATTCCCTGTGTGCGGCTACCCGTGAGACGGAATCGATAAAGTTCAAAGAGAGTTTGTCGAAGGCAGAGTGTGACTGGTTTGGGAGGCATACTACATTGGCCTACAGTAACTGGTGAACTATAACGTTATAACGTGGTGGTTTGGTTTGGTTTCGTAGAAATATCGGAACGTGTCTGGATTAGAGAAATTTTCCTGCTGAACTCTGTGATCCATTGGATTAACAAGCGGTAAGTTATCATCTCAAAGTCACGTAAACACAGTGCGAGACGATCACATTCGAGCAAAGTTTTATGTTTGATGTGTGGCCTATATTGTACAATTTAAATTTAGTAACGCAGGACTAGTCGAAGATGCTAAACTGTTAGTAGAGTGTTTCGTAACTTTGTGTTGTGATGATGTGTTTCGTATGGCGCTGTTGACCTGTGATTTTGCTAAATACTCAACGTAACATGTGGTTTGCCTCCGGCCATAGAGACCAGACAGGGTGGAGACGTACGGGTTTCGAACATCTCTCAAGGGAAGCGCGTTTTCTTCCATGCGGTGATATATTGCGTAGCTGAACCGAAAATCTTGGCTTTTCGATATTGATAAATTGCACGCTCGTTAATCTCCCGTTGTGAATTCTTTCGAAACCACAGAGCGAGCTGCACATTTTGCTAATTGATGGACTTGAAATTAGACAATTATTATCAACAATAACTTTGTCTGGGAGACGAAATTGAAGGTGGTGGACTATGTGAAGAATAACATTCATTTTCATTTTGAAGTTTTGTTGTGGTAATTAAAATAGAGGGGTGTGACTGAGATGCTGTGTTTAATGTTCTGTAATACAGTAGTGTCGTGGACAAAAACCAACCACAGTTGTTCTTGACAGTTGACTTTGAGAATTGCTACACTTTGTTTCTATTCCTTGCTTACTTTTACGTATTGAAAGTTTATGTAAAGCTTCTCTTGTAGACTTTTAATTTATCTTCAAACTGTTTACCAATTTCAATAAATCCATTTCATGCTTTTTTTTTTGTTGGGGCGTAGAACCACTGCGTCCACTGAGTTGAACTTTTGTGGTAGTCCATCCTCCTGCTCCATCCTGAGCAGAAATATATATATATATATATATATATATATATATATATATATATATATATATATATATATATATATATATATATATATATATATATATATATATATATATATATATATATATATATATATATATATATATATATATATATATATATATATATATATATATATATATATATATATATATATATATATATATATATATATATATATTAAATTATATATATATATATATATATATATATATATATATATATATATATATATATATATATATATATATATATAAATGAAATGAAATGAGAATAGAAACATAATGAGTTCATAAACGTTCTTAGTGAGTTTTCATCATACAAACAAAAATCAAGAAATATTATTTTTTGTTTTTTAATAATCATTTATTTGTACAGGCTCAATCGCATCAACTTTACAGAGCCAAGTTTTCATATTTTTATACATCATTTATCTTAAAACTAAAGTTAGGAAGATAGAACCGATTACTCGAGGTTAATATGAATTACAAATAAAGGATGGGAAGATGGGTGGGAATTAAAGTATGGTTTACATAACACATTCATTTTAAATTCTAAATTGTCTTAACACTTATAACTATACAATGTATGGATTTCTTTTGACTTGAACATTTTTTGAAAAAGAAAAAAAAACACACACATACACCGATAAAAAAACTTATAGTATACATACAGGTTAAACTAACTACAATCTAAGGCTAATGTTAGTCAAAAACACATAAATTAATTTCATGTACTCCAAATCACGCAAAGCCAAAATATCTCGAATTGGCACATTGGGTTGTCTCCGCGCAAGCTCCGATCTGACTCCACGATGCTCAACAAAAGACCAAATACCGTGATCTGCATCCTGATAGCCTTGTCCACACTCACAGAGATTGCTGTCGCTCAGCCCAACCCGGTATATATGAGCGTTCAAAGAATAATGATTGGACATGAGGCGAGACATGACACGAATGAAGTCTCGACCCACATCCATCCCCCAAAACCAAGATTTCTTCGACACCTTTGGGATGATAGAATGTTGCCATTGCCCCAAATCTCCTTTACTCCATTTATACTGCCAGCTGACGAGTGACTGTTGACGAAAAATAGTAAAAAATTCTTTGAAGGCGATTAGTCGATCATATATATCGCCTACCCCGCAGTGGGATGGCAATGGTAACGTCCCTATTCAATTTTCAACCTACCGTACACTGACGGAACTTTCAACACTTAGTCTTCATATCTTTCATTCTAGCAAACATTACTGTCCACTCTTGGTGCTTCATGGCGATGGTTCATGGCAATGGTTCAAATTTATATATCTTTGAAAAATATATATTTTGTAATATTTAGTTTTTTTGACCACCCTATCTTAAAAATGGGTCACCCAAATGATAAAATGCAAAATTCGAATAAATGTTTTTCGAAAAGGAACAAACCTACCAAATATTGTGAAATTTTAAAATCCACTTTATCTTTTTGGTATGAAATTGCTGAATTATCAAATTTTACGGATGTTCCGGAAATTTCGGAAGACCATGCAATGGTCACTCGGAGCAATTAATTTATCACCACACCACTCCTCTTATTTGATGCACAAATGGTTTTGAGAAAAATCGTATTGCTTTAGGAAGATGAATTTACCATTTTATCGGATGTTTCAGATATTTCAGGGGACCATAAAGAGGCCATATCTCGCTAGTGTGACCTAATACGACAATTTAAATAGCATATTTGCAATCAGCGGCCCAAAATTACTAGGAAACACGTAACTTGGCAATACAATCCATTCGAACGAGTCATTTGTAGTTCCTTATCCCGCTCCGTAATCAAGTGGCACTCTAGCTGGCGCAAGTCTTCTTTGATGATTCTTCGCATGGATTATTCAGAAATGTTGACATCCTTGGGAAGTTTCCTGATAGAATGTAGCGGGTTGCGAGAAATCTTTAATCACGTTTGACGTACGTATAAACAGCGGATTTCCACTTCGCGGTTTTCGCTACTTAGGATCATTATGTAGAGACTTTTTGATGCGATACACTGTGGCCTAATGACATTCTAATACCTTGGCAATCTCCTTTGGCGTCTTCTGGGCGAGCAACAAACTACTTATCATTTCTTTGGCGTCCATTTTCACAAAATTGCAATAAAACAATTCCAATGTTCTGATGCTGATCTAGAAAGTAAACATAAAAAAATACACTATCACAAATAAGTTAGTAGTTACACAAATTGACCCAATATTAAAGTTTAAACATTTTCGCGTTTAGGGAAAAGTAATTAAATGAAAAAATAAACAACCAAGGTGGATTCGAACCATGAATGTTTCGGTCGCTATGATTGTGTCTTTACTCCCTGAAGGCTAAGAGCATATAAGAACCACTCATTATACAGAAACGTGTTTTCTGCCATTCTTCTTGTTAGATGGGGTCATAGGGACGTCATGATCAATGGATGAAATAAAAAGCTGGCCAGTAGAGGTGCTGGATGAAATAGAACACGTGAAAAAAAGGCAAAAAACTCAGAACATCGTAGCTTGGATCATCTGTCTAACAATCTCTGCTTTGTTTACTATTGGACCATGATAAATATCCGTCTTACATTCGATGTTATGATTTTGAGTATGCTTGTACGTCTTGTAAATTATTTTAGCTTTTTCATCCAGCAAGCATCGTAGTGCCTACAAATGCATTTTTTTACGATTCTACAATTATTGCTATCTTTTGTTTTTATAAACACATAATCATAAAAAAATTTAAAAAAAGTTTAAAAAAATCTTGAAAAGTTCTGCAAATTATAATCATCCTTTCCTTGTAGATCCATCCTCTTTAATTACTTATCTTTTCAAGAGCAATAAGATGTAGTGAGCTGTGTTGTCAAGCTTTGATAGCGTTATCAGTTGTTTTGCAGAAGCCTTGACAAAAGCACCGTATGCATTCGCCATTGTGGCCCACTCCGTAAAAAAGGAATACAGCAGATCTGGAATCTACAAGATCACCGTCTTGCCGAACGAAGGAAAGAGTATCGAGATAAAGCTTTGTTCCGACCGTCTGATGGTTGCGCGACCGGAAAGTCCAGCAGAATCTGGAGCGCAAAATCAAGAAAAAAGTGTCGAACCAGACAAACCGCCAAAAAGTACATCCAGTTCATTGACATCGTCATGCGGAAGCGCAGGTCTATGCTAGCCGTCTCGGAGTAGCACGCTACAGCTACCGCCAGTAGCCGTGGCTGAAGACAATGGTTAAGGAGATTTTCGGAATGAACGATGCACGATGAGATATATTCACGTTACCTACTAAACCCCAACTAAAACTAAACTAACCAACCAAACCATAAAACCAATCAGCTTCACCAGCAAGTAGCAGCAGCGTCGAAGAAGGTTGGCAAAGCTCAGAAGGAATTGCCAAAGATAACCACAAAAAGCAGAAGCGTTCAGGAGATGTAAACGTGGAAACGGGTGTTGAAACAAATCAATCGGCGGACGACCTACATGTCGCGGTAAATTCAAACAACCGCAAAACTGCTGTTGCCGGAAGAGCTAACCAAACAAGCCGTTCCCGAGCAAACCAATACCGTGACCAAGTAAATTAAAATGTGCTGTGCTTTGGGGTGGTTTGTCCCAAAAATTTCGTTCTTGTGCCGAAGCCGTGATGTTTTCGACAATTCCGGGTAAATTTGCGATGTGGGCGAATTTGCTTTTAAGGCTTCAACTGATAATTGCTTGTACCAATCGATAAATGTCACCTCTTTTCTAATACTGGCCTTTAATAATACTAACATACTTTACACATTGCTACGTAGTACTACGTCACCTTTGCGTACAACCCCGTTGGGCTGCCCGTTGTAGTTTTTTAACATGGTCAATTACGAGAAGCAGCTTATCTGCAAAGCAAAGAAGGAATTGAAGGATATCCCAACATTGTTCTTTTCTACGGCTATGACCAAGGTCCAGGCTAACTGTCGTTAGGCTGCTAGTCAAGATGTCGAAGCAATTTTGTAATATGATGAAGAGATATATGTAAGATGTTTGAAAACTTAGGTCATGGATTCAGTTTCCACAGGTTTTATTTTGAGCTTTTTGAAAACTGTTTTCTATTTTATGCAGATGTTAAATATTAAGTTCATATAAACAGATTCTTAAGAAAGATTTTATGTCCCTCGATACAAATATACAGATTTTTTAAGGAACCGATACAGAAGTAAATGTGGCAATCATGTCCTCTCGGCCTTACGGCAGTCTTTTGCTTTACAGATTACTTTTCCTTCTCGTCATTATGTCATCAACGGATCGACGCATAAAGTCACTAATGTACCAGGCAAAAAAGCTGTCCAAAGCTTCCGAAAACGTCAACAAGGAGCGCTGTAATAAGCAAAAGAGTTTGTTCCATCACTGGGTGGGCCATTCCTCTGCATGCCTTGGAGCTGGGATAAGAAACTTATATTTTCACTCAAGCAACCTTTTAGTGAAACACCCAACTGTTTCTTCTTAACGAGCTACGTATTGGTCGCCTGGTCGATTCTACGACCATACTCAGTTGGCTCAAATGCAGTACCTGGATAACGTTTTTGGTGAACCATGCCTCTGAGATACAGCTGACCACTAAAAACTGCACATGGAATCATGTCACAAGACAAGAAAATGCTACAGACATACTATTTCAGGTAATGGCTGTAGACTCTTTTCTACGTATTACTCTCTGGCGGAACGCATCAACTTGGCTTCATCTAGAACTTTTTCCGTGGCCCATACAACGACAAGACGAGCTTTAAAGTCATACAACTATTCGAGAAGCCCATAAAACACATTTATCGATACATTTGTTATGAAATTTTCCAACTACTACAATTTCATGTCCTACTGTAAGCGTTTTCTCAGAAACTGTAGTATTAACACACACATATGGTTGTGCAGAGATGAAACATTCTTTCGTTAAGCAGAAATGAAGGCATCAGAATCACCTCATCTAACTCAAACAGCAGCAAACTTTCACCGTTGAATTGATTCGACTTAATGAAAGACGACCGTTTTCTTCTAGATCCAAATTCCGATGATTCTATCCGTTTCTACCAAAAGATCAAGAGATACCAAATGATACTTGCATCGGTGGTCGTTTGTCCAAAGCACAACAGTCATTCGACAGCAAATATAGAATTCTCAGTATTTTAATTTATTTTTTTTTTTCAATTCAGCTGTATGAAAAATATCAGTTGTTAAATTTGAGCGTAGGAATGCCTGGTATTTCAGTGAACTGAAAACGAAATATTTCGTTCTGATGTTATGGTAAACTAATATAGGTTTTCCTCTCTGCTTCCGCATTTGCTGAAATCTCAATAACTGCACCAAAAACCCGGCGTAAATAAATCAATAAAACCGGGTCTATTTATAACGTCAGATAATTTAATTACAAATTAATCCTGTTTCGTTATTCCATCAAGACATTAAACTTTTATTAACGTTCAAATCAATTAAACGCACCCCATGCGTCCGGCTGCCTAAATATCATCCACTTGGCACTCGTGAACGGATCTGAGCTGGATAAATGACTGACTGACTGACTGACTGACTGACTGGCTTACCAGTTTCAGTGGATGGGTAGTAATGTGAGAAAAATATACCAGAACCAGACATGCCACTCAAACTCGAGCACAATCCAGACGCATTAGTAATAGATGACAGAAGATGAACGACCGGTAGCCGAGACCGTTTAGTTTTGGCGATTCGTATCAATGACACTATCAACGGTAAACATCAATAATACCCATTTGTAAGTAAAAACGTTTCCTGCACGTGGTCATTGTTTGTACATGTAACTTGTGTTCAATGGATGTTGAATTCCTGTAGTATAAAAGGTCTCCATATAACTAACCAGGTTCAATGGAAACGCATGGTATTTCTGTTTTTCACTTTGGAATCATCCATTAATTATGTCACGCAAAAAAGTTACTTTTTATACCCCTTTGTCACGTTTTTTGTATGGACCTTCAAGTTTTTTTTTTATGGAATGTCACGTTTTCCCAAACCCCACCTTCCTCCTTACTGCGTAACACAATTAATGGACTTTCCCTCATTACAATTTTGTTTGATTATGGACGCACTGATCAGTTTTCCATCGCGTGCGTAAGCTGATTTTCGGTAGGTAACTAGTTTATCATAAACCCTGACCTTATATACACAAAATCAGCACAATAGGTTACAGGCAAGTCGAAAAATTGGATGATATGTGGATGGATGAGACCTCCTATCTTTCTATCGTTCTGACTGTAATAAGAGTGCCAAAAAATGTCACTCTCCTTATACTTAGGCACATTAGTTAGGCATAACGGATGTGTCCTTGTCAATAACAAATAACAACAAATGTATAACGAACTAGGAGCATGTCAGTCATGGATTCATAAAAAAAGCTAAGTTAAAAATGTGATGGAAAAGTGAGTTGGCATCGTAGTTAATTGTGGATTATTTAACCTCATATGTGCCATTGTATTTTTTTTCGGTTTTATTATATATTTTTGCAAGTGTTTTTTGAAACATTTAAATTTTTTTTTGCAAGTGTTCTTTAATACAGAAAAATGAGTTGAAAAAGACGAGAAACTTAATTCAATCACACACACTTATCGTAGATTATCGAATGTTTAGGTTTCGGGCGACATAATTTTACATGAGATCTTTGTTTGCGTTCCTAGATTTTCCTGAAACACGACACTATAATTTAAATAATAATAATAATGATCATATTTTCGACTCAGTATCAGACAAGAATGAAAACTGCAAGTAATTTTATGTCACATATGTCAGATTGGTACAAAAGAAAGTTTAAAAATACTGGAACATGATTGTGTAATAAAATTTTATCAAACACTGAACAAACATAGGGGAGGATATACTTTTTTTTACATACTTTATGAAATGTAAGGATGCATGTAGAATGAGAATCAATCGAAATTCGTGTTGCATGTTCCTCTTTGCGTTATTTTTCTATTATGAATTCTGACTTATAACACTGGGCTTCAAATGGTGAGTTGACAACTTTGAAGGAGGGTGCAACCGACCTCTGGTCCTCACAAGTTCCTACCTCACGCCTCCACGAGTCATATGAGTGAGTGGCATCCTTACTGTTGGTTTAAATCGGTGCCAAAATTTGAATAACTGTAATGTGCATATGAGTACAGAGAATAAATCGGGAACATAGTTAAATATCTTATTCGCTGCCGGCGTCAATTGAATTCAGCACACCGTTTACCAAAACGTATACCGCTGCAAACTCAACCATTTTATCCAACATCCCAGTGATTTCTCGTGGGAGTGCAGAGGTGTTCTCGACTTCCAATAAAGTGACTATCACGTCAACATATTCCTACCCATTCCCTACTTGACCTGTATTCGGGCGAGGCCGGCGCTGGTATGACCTTGGTTTGGGATCACCAGTTTTTACACATTGAGGATGTATGCTGGTCCCAAGCATCATCTTTTGGTTCTCTGTGTAATAACAGCTGATCTGGCAATAACGGAGTAGCAACCTCGGGTGGTAAATCATGCTCATGCTCATGCTATAAATTCTGAATTATAACACTCAATTGATTTCAAATCAGGTTCGGTCCCATCTTGCAATATTTGAATTCGTGATACCTGATTACTACTTTGCTCAATAGTATATTGTTGGTACTCTTACATGTATGGCGTGAAAGCACAAGTAACACCGAGGCATACTATGTAAATGACCAAATCTCTCAGTCATTTAGTATGCATTAATAAAACTATTTCTCTCGCCATATACCAATTAGAGTTTGAGCATTACATTCTCTAACACATTTTTGAACAACAGCAGTCCGGTTGTTCGCTTGTACATTTATCAGATTCTTGTTTGCTTTGTTACATCGATATGTTGACGCCGGGTTTTGCATCTTTTTTATCCTTTTCGTTCATTTCAAGACATTTACGGAGCCGATAGTATATTAATTTATTGTTTAGTCGTAACGTGTCACAATAACAACTTTTCCAGCTCCTATTGAAATAAGCAAGCAAAACAGGTTTTTGTTACCTGGACAGGTATAGGCATTCTTTCATTTCAAAGAATAAATAAACGCCTGTTTGTTGTTTGTATTTTCAAAGCTCATTCATTTATAATCTGGGTGCACTGCATTTTTTTTACAGCGCTAATGGTCGGTTCTTAAGTGTTTTGACAGCAGGTTGCTAAGCAAGCTCTCTTTTTTAGTGGTGAAAGAGTTTTGCGATTCATTAGGACTTTAAAATTCTGTGACAGATGGAGGCTGAAAAAAAAAAGGTTCTAATGGTGTCAGCAAGCAGTCAGACCAGACACTGAAACATAAACGAATGGCCACAACACGTGCTTGGAAGTTATATATGGACGACAAACCGTATGTAAAGATGAACTCTTTGGGCAGTTTCCCGGCAGCTGAACTGGAAAAGTGACTTGGGGAGCTGCAGTGATGATGAGATGGTGGAATAAAATGACCGCTCAAGTTGACAAAAGTCAAGAAGAAAAAGAGAAGTAAAGATTGGACTCGGAAAAATGCGACACTTTGTTTTGGGTGTAACTTTTTATCTCGTGGGTAAACATTAATGAAATTTTGGGTAATACTACTTCAGAGTGTTATGTTTATGTGTGCAAAATCGCGATTTGTCAAGTAGTTTTCAAGATGCATTCGAAACAAGAAGAGCTACGCCAGCAAATCTTGGGCGCGGTGATCGATAATCCTGGTCAGTCGCACAGGTGGATCGGCAAAAGCCTTGGAATCCACGGAATATCCAGAGAAGGCGCGGAAGATAAGGCAGTACTTTAAGAATAACCCGAACCTTTCCACTCGGGACGTGGCCAAAAAGGTCAATTCGTCGAAGTGGTTCGTCCAGCAGACCATGAAGCGGGCTGGGCTACGGTCAGGAAGGCGCCAAACTGGACTGACAAGCAAAACACGCCAAATTGCGTGCGCGAAAGCTGTACCGTGAGTGGCTGGTCAAGCCAGGCTGTCTCGTCATGGACGACGAGACATATATCAAGGCGGACACCAAACAAATCCCCGGCCTCGAGTTTTTGGTCGGTACATCCCACATGGAGGCTCCGAAAATGTTCCGGAAGAGAAAGATGGATAAATTCTCGAAGAAGTACCTGTTGTGGCAGGCGATCTGCGAGTGCGGACGGTACAGCAAGCCGTTCGTTACAACCGGCACCATAAACGGGCAGATTTATCGAGAGAAATGCTTGCAGAAGCGTTTGCTGCCCTTCCTCCGCTCTCACCTTGGTCCCACGCTGTTCTGGCCGGATCTCGCTTCGTGCCATTACGCCAAGTCTGTAATGGATTGGTACGAAGCGAAGGACGTTAATGTGGTCCCGAAAGGAGGCGAACCCGCCAAGTACACCAGAACTTCGTCCGATCGAAAAGTTTTGGGCGATTATGAAGAAGAAGTTGAAGAAAAGCGGAAAAAAATTCAAAACCGATGAAGCTTTGAAGAAAAACTGGAAGAAATTGTGTAAGGAAGATGGACAAAGCCTCGCCCAAGATCTCATGAGCAGTGTTAAGAGAAATGTACGAGCATTCAGCTTGGGAGAGGAAATTCAATAAATAAATTATGCCAAAATATAGTTAATATATAGTAATTTAATCCCTGAAAATTTGAGAATTATCCGATTTAAAATGAATTTTTGGTGATCATTTTTGTGTGTCTCATTTTTTCCGAGTCCAGTCTTTAGATGTTTCGATAACAACCTTAACTTGTTTGTCTGAAACATGTGTAGCTTGTCCTGCCAAGGAGGAGGCAACTAATTTAGTATCAGTATGACACGTTTGCCTATAACGTATTTCACAACCAAAGTTTGAAAATATGATGCATGATGAACTTGTTGCGCTTAAATTGTTCTGAAATTTTGTCAGAGTGGCTTTTTTTAACAAGTTTATACTTTTTTTTAACAAGTTGTTCAGGCTCAATCAAATCAACTTTACATCTAAGAGTGTGATATTTGAACTCTTATATCCACAGTTTGAGTGGTTGAATTCCTTGATCATACTTTTCCGTGTCAGTAATCTTGTTTAATTTTTTTTCGTTTTATTTGTGTATGTTTTTTATTGACATTACAATGTCAAAACTTCGTCTACAACATTTCGCCAATGTACTCGGTTAACGGCTACTTGCCTCCAACCATGTTGACGACCTACACTCATCAGATCTTCCTACTCCTGACCCGCCCACCTTGCTTACTTCTCTACACGTCTTTTTGTACCGCCCGAATTGTCTTAAATCCATCTCTGCACGGTTAATGTGCATTTTTGTGACATGCGCTGCCCATGCGCTGCCTATATGCTTCCAGCTTTCGCCACTCCTAAGCATGCGACGTTTGAAAACAACAAGCGCTTGCTGATCCTCATCGAGCATTGTTTACGTCTTTAGCATGACTGTGCATCTTTTATGACCGCAAGTTCTTCTTGGGTAAACGAATTTTTCGGCCATCCGAAGGTATCTCCGTCTATTGTATCGCTGCTTCCTAGGCGGGCCCTGTCACGTTCTGTCGCTCCTACTAGCATGTACTTTTATACTGACACATTCTTCGGCCACCGTTTTAAAGTTTCTTCCGACAACATTCATATCATCCGCAAAACAAACAAATTGACAGGAGCGTGTGAGAACGGCTCTTCGCATGACACGATCCAGCGCAATGTTGAGCAACAAACATAAAAGTCGTTGACCTTGTCGTAGTCCGCAACGTGATTCAAACGAGCTAGAATGTTCACCCGAAATCTATATATAGTTTTCCATACCGTCGATTGTAGCTTTAATAAGTCTTGTGAGCTTTCCAGGAAAGCCGTTCTCGTCCATTATTCTTTATATGTAGCTGCGGTCAATATTGTCGTACGCTGCCTAAAAATCGATGAACAGGTGAAGCGTCTGAATCTTGTATATACGACATTTTTGGATGTTTCTCCGTACAATGAAGGTCTGGTCCGTTGTCAAATACCCATCGGTGAAAGTGGCCTGATAATTTCCCCATTTACTGCTGCTGATAGACGACGGAAGATCAGGGATAGCACTCTGCAGGCGGAATTTAGGTTTGTGATCGCTCGATAGTTCTCACATTCCAACTTGTCCTTCTTGTAGATGGGTCATATTACTCCTTATTTACACTTCTTCGGTAGCTGTTTGGTTTCCCAGATTCGGACTATTAGCCGATGCAGACAGATTTTCCGGGCTCATCTTGATGAGTACAGTTCCGAAACCATACTTGCCAGCCACCTTGTTCTTCTTGAGCTGGATTTTTGGATAGCATCTTTAACGTCTTCCAGCAAGAGAGCTGTTTCGTTGCCATCGTCCACCGATCTGATGTAGTCAGGCAATTTTTTCCTAGAATATGTGGGTCTGCTGTTGCTACTTCCGTCTATATGGACGTGCCGTTCATGAATCAAAACGTGGTCGTTTGGCGATTCTGTCTGCTGCGGTGATCTCCAGGTGTACTTACACTGGAAGGTGCCCATGTTCTTGTCCACTGGTCCTCTGAACTTTCCAATAGTCGGTCTAAACTCCTTCTCCTGTTTTACACTGACCATTTAAGTCTCTTGTGGGCAGCGGTTTGCATGTATGTCTTTTTATCTGGTCCTCGGATAGAAAGTCGTGTTTCCTAGCGATCTTTCACCCTTCTTTTGGGAGTAAAAAGCATTTATTACAAAAAATTCACTGCTTGTTAAATTATTAAAAAAAAAAACTTCGGATACCAGTAATATATATATATATACGATTGAAACGTACCTATTCTAATTTGGCTAGCATTTTACTAATGGTTTCTGTCGTTTTACACATCAACTCACACAAAATTCACTACCAAAACCGTTTTAGCAAAATAGGGTTCCTTGGATGGGTAGCATACTGATTCTGTTGAACCAACTTAGCTTGAACCATGCATGTACAAGCATAACAGCGTTACTTTTCGCAAAGCTGTAAGGTTTTTATCCTTGGTGCCCAAATATTTGACTTTCTTTTTATTCCAGTATAGCGACACATTCAGAAGCTGGCACTTTTTTTTCGTTTGCAGGATGTTAACAATGCAGATGTTTTCTGCAAACTTTCCTTCCCGTCTTCGCTGTCACATTCTACAAAATGCAAAACATTGATGGTAGTTGATCGGGTCCATGTACCACCACACGCATCATCATGGAAAGAGAATGTTCATACTCAATTTCCCTTAGCATATGAATTGCGAAAATATGACAATATAAACGTAAAATATTTCCACACTCGTGAAGACAAATATGTACGTTGAGGAAGGCCATTATTCGTCGTATATGGTGCTGCCTTTGTTCATCTGTTTTTCCGACCTCAAGAGGAAAATCCATCGCTTGTGAAAAATGTTTAATACATGTATAGTATTACAATTTCTCTGAGCCTATAGGGGAGTAAAGGGTGTTTGGAATATATATTTAAAGCAAAAAAAAAAGTTAATGATCTATCCACAGAAGTGGTGCATGGTTTAACTTTGATCTAACTTATTGATGCTGACGCTGAGCTTGAACGTTGTGTACTTAAAAGATAATGGAGCTGCACTATCTATGCTCCTTTGCACGAAGCAACGCTTAGCTAAACCAACGCAAACTTTAATTGGATTTATTTAAATATCAGTAGGAAGGCATATAGCCTTCTTAACTTTTGCTGCTCATGTCAGTCTCAAGTGTCTCTGGAATGGCAAAGCTGTTTGTTTTGTCGTTGTAACTTCTGCTCTTTACACTGGACTGTCGCCGTGGCTACTCACCCCCGTTTTATGCAAACCAGTAAGTGTCTGTTGAGATCACTTTTTTACTCATCAGCGTTTTAAAACGCATCTGAATTGAGGGGTTGGGGTTTTTTTTTTACTAAATCTGACGTAAATAGGATCAGCCATAAACGTTCGAAATGAAGTTCCATTTGGGATGTTATTATCAAACGGCAAAGAAAGAAGCATTGTCTGGTATCTTACTGGATGGTTTAACAGTTTAACTTGGATCGTTACGCCCCATTCAAGATAGCGGTTTTAAACACTCAGGTCTGTTTTACGCGACTTTATTGCCCGATTTCATTGCGTGTTTTCCCAACTGCTGTTAGATTTTACGCAATATAAAAAACCTAATTTGAATATATAAAGAGCAGATTATCTAGGATCGGATTCATCCCTGAGACGCTAGTTCAAAATAATCAGAACTCCAATCGAAATGTTGAAGCAAGGCATCATACTGCAAATGAGCGTTGTAACTTATTGATTGAGCTTGTAGTGAGGACTATTTTTTTTTCTACTATTAGTCAGTTCTAACCGTACTAACATAAACTTACATCGCGGATGAAAGGAGTTGAGTGTAATTGCAATTACAACTCGTACAGCTTGGTACACTGGATTATATCAAAAGAGCCAGTTTAGTTATCAAGACGTATCAATCTACATGTTAATGCCAAGCGGTTTTGTTTCATTATTTTGTGGTACGCTTTGCTTTTTGTCCAACGTTGTAGCTTGAGAAGTTCTTACCTATGTTTTTAAGTAGTTATTAGGAGACAACTAAAAAGTTTTTGTCTTTATTCTTTTTGATTCATGGTTTGAATGTTTAAAATTTTAAGAATGTTCTAGCAATGTCATTTGAATAACTTCGCGATGTGTTACAGCTGTCTTTACTTCCATTCAGTTCAATTATATATAAAGCCTCTAAAATCAAGTTACTGACACATGTATTTTTGATGTCTCAACAGTTCATTTTTTTCGTCGAAGAAATGTTGGTCGTATGATCATCTACAACTTCTTCTTAAATGGAATACATTACAGCTGAGGACATAGCATCAGCATCTTTTCTTATTTCAAACATCGATGGAATTTAAATATTAATTCAATAGTCACACTCTCTTTCCTGTGAGTTTTTTTTTGGATCATGAATAAATTTTGATTTGCAATTCATGTCCTGAATGTCATTTGACTGTGTAGACAAGTGGATAACGCGTTTTATTCAACCTTCTGCTATGGACTGAGCGTGCTTACATTTGCGTAATGAAATAATATCACTTGACCAGGATGATGCGCTATAAAATTCGTCTGTCTCGTAAATCTGGATTATGGAGCAGATAAAGATGCATGAAATAAATTAAAATGATACAAATTGAAGGATAATGGGTTGGAACATCGACAATGCTATTTTTCTATACAGTAGTAGAATGTATTCTTCGTTCGTTTGTTCATTTCACAGGTGGTTGATTTCTCTCGTGAATATATAATTGTGATGGGAAGCACAGAAGGAATGCTATATCTGGTTGGTTACGAGTGTGATAGTTGATATTAATTAATTCATAGTAGAGATGTTGTGACCCACAACAACTGTTTATTCGATTAGAATAAATTTTCAGCATTCAGAATCGGCTCGTATTTACCAATCATAGAAAGTGACACCCCTTTTTCATTGTATAATGCAATCAGAGGATGTTAAGGTATTGTCAAGGCAAAGGATCATGAAATCTCTATACTTTGCGTTTATACTGGTATCAAGTATGAGAATGAGGACTCAGGTGGCAAACTTCACTTTGCAGATGGGATATTTGTGAACGCATCAAGGACGGAAAGTCCAGGGATTTGACCCACCACTTTTTTTTTCCTCTGTTTGGGACAGAAAGCACTGCGATCAGTAATTTGATGTATTGTAGTATATCCCGTATCTTTTGTTTAGTGCATGTTGAGTTACTTCATCACTATTGAGAAATGATGAAGTATACGGTGTTTTTTTTACAGTTGTCTTTGTTTGTTTGTTGGCTATGAATCGATTTTTTTTTTGAAAGTTTCCGCTATTTAAATCCTTTGTGAGTGACAACGCTCTTCAAAGACGCTTCCCTTTATCAGTCAAAACCGGATTCATTGCAAACAAAACAAACAATGACTCCGATACTGACCATGCATCAGAATCCTAGTTCTTACCACTTTAAACTATAGAACATCAAATAGAAAATGAGAATTCATAAAAATGAAGACTAATCATGTTTTCCTTATTCCAAGCTCATGCTCTGTGGGTCAATCCGAGTATTGTCGCTTTTCACAAGACATAAAATGTAATAAGGACTAATATACGTTCCTTTGACTACAAAAACAAATATGTTCCCTAGTTTGAATTAATTCGGACTAAGGTTCGCCACGTAAAGGTGATCTACTAGCGTCACGGGTCAGCGTTACCCGCCACTTTACTTCTGCGAGTCAAGCTAGGGAGTCTGTTTGTCGTTAAATTACTAAAAAAAACCTAAGTATCCGACAACAACTCTGCCAAAGCGATTTCGGACCGCTTTAAACAGTTCAGCTCAATAACCGTCGGAGTGATGACCGTATATTATTATCGATATTAGTTATATCCTGATTAAGGCATACTGGTCACTGTGTTAAGGACACGATATAGTTAAATGAATATGATTTAGTACTACAGGGTGCGGCAGAAAATAATGCGAAAAAGTTCAAACTCGAGTATTGGGTTAATTCGTGTAGCTAGTGACTAATTTCTGTCGAAAGTGTATTTTTTATGTTTACTTTCAAGTGCTGCATCCAAACATTCTATTTGTTTTATTGCAAATTCGTCAAAATGTTCGCGAAAGAAGTGACCACCAGTTTGTTGCTCACCCAGAAGAATTGCCAAGGTGGTAGGGTGCCATTTGGCAACAGTTTACCGCATAAAAAAGTTCCTGCAGGATGGTTCTAAGCAGCGGAAGCCGGGAAGTGCAAGCACGCCGAACGTGATCAAATCGGTCCGTGCAAAAATTGCTCGCAACCCGGTGCGTTCCATAAGAAAACTTGCAAAGGAAGCCAATATTTCGGAGAAATCCATGCGGAGAATCATCAAAGAAGACCTGCATGGATCTTCCAGAGCTAGAGTGAAACGCCACTTGATTACGGAGCGGGTCAAGGAACTACGAGTGACTCGTTCCAAGAGATTGCTTTCCTTGTTGAAGAAGGAAAAAATGATAATCCTGTTCTCCGACGAAAAGCTTTTCAGCATCGATACTGTGGCCAACAGACGCACGGATCGGTTCATTTCACGGCAGAAAATGGAGAACGTTCCGGAAAAAGTGAAATTCAAATTTCAAACTAAACATCCAGCTGGTGTCATGATGTTTGGCTTGGTGGCGTCCAACGGTTTGAAAATGCCGCCTGTTTTCATTGATGCTGGAGTTAAAATCAATACCGAAGTGTATATCGGTATTTTAAAGGACCAAGTGCTTCCCTGGGTGAAGGTCAACTTCTCCGAGGACCAAAACGTTGTCTTACAGCAGGATGGAGCGCCGTGTCACACGTCCAATCGAACCCAACAATGGTTGAACGATAACATGAAGTTTTGGCCGAAGGATTTGTGGCCCCCTAGCAGTCCAGATATCTATCCGTTGGATTATTCGATTTGGGCATATGTTGAAGCACGAGCCTGCAAAACATCACACTCTAGTGTGAAAACCCTGAAGTCAACCATAACACGCACATGGCAGTCAATGTCGGAGGACTACGTCCGAAAGGCATGCTATTAATTAAAGGATGTTATTAATAAAAATGGAAGACACATTAAATAAATTTGATTATAAGGACTTTATAAAGATAACTGCACTCGAAAATTTTGATATTATTACTTAAATTAGTTGAAAATGGGATTTGAAAGATATAGAACAAATTTTTGCATTATTTTCTGCCGCACCCTGTATCCCGTATGCGTAATAATTTTTGCACCATTGAGCAGTTTTTTTCTATTTCAGTGTAGAAGTCTCTCTACACATATTAATACCATCTGTTGCCTGGTCTCTGAAACATATATTTGTGTACAATGTTTGCTGATGCTGTAAAAGTTTGACATCAATAAGTAATTGAAAAACTAGGAAAATTTAAATTAACACTTCACTTGATCGCTTTTTCTAAAAAAAATAAAAAATTGAACCACTTATTTAAACTATGACTAGTAAACGCGAGCAAATTCTTTTAAATTCCACTACAGATGGCTTATCTTTTGACAGATAGTCCTATTTCGTCTGCGACTTACAGATTTCTTCAGTTTTGAGTGCTCGACTTGAAGGGAACATCACAATAGGTCTAGTATTTATAGTAGGTTTGTTGGTACCTTAATTAAATTTGGTAACTTAATTAAGTTTTCGGAGCAACGGAGAGCAACAGGAGAAGCTTTCGTACAATATGTTTCGGTAGCGGGCGGCAGCAACCGACAACGGACAAACTAATCACCTGCTTAAGGTCTTAAATATTTAAATATGAACTTGCAAACATCGCTTGCTGAGTGTATCCTATAGCTTACCCTCTTTAATAAAACAGTTCCACCTTTTCCGTGACACTTATGAGGGGTTGTGGAGCTCTTCGCATATCTATTAAGTAAGTGTCGGACTAACATTCCTTTCTTGTCGCCACCAGTTGAAAGGACGTGGTCAGGACAGCTCTGGTCTATTGGAAGGAGACACATCCCTTATCTAAGAGGTAGGGATTGTTCACAAATCACTATCTAACAGCAACCGATAAAGGCGCGTCTCCATCTTAACAACATTTCAGAGCTTGTACCACCTACGCTATTGTGCGACCTGGTTTATGCTATGCTATGCTATCTTGAAAGCAAAACACGTTTAACCGCATATTTCTAGTACTAAAAGTATCACCTAGTGTATCAGACATGCCATTGATGAAATCGCATTACAATCTATAACACCATTGTTAGTACTACCACAAAGGGTTCGTTTATTCAATGTTTTAATCAATCAAATAAAAAAAAAATGATTTGAAAAAGGCAAAAACTGACAAACAAAACTGAAGGAAACTAGTTCCCAGAGGCCAAAACAGCCTTTCAATTCACTCTTTTCTTACGCATGCTTTCAAATTACTGGCATCAGATTTTCCGCCGATGTCCACTCAACAACAACATAACCACTAGCAACGACAAGAGCACTGAAAATTGAAGGCCAGTAGTCTATTGAAAAGCATGCCAAACACAAATGTTGGGTCCGACAGATCAAGAGACGTTTCAAATCAAAGCTATCTTCAAGTGCTGATGGCAGCCGTAGTGACGACGACAACGATGGTGCTGATATTGATGACGACAATGCCATCCTAGTCCAAAGTATCAAGCATGTTTAACGAACACACCAGACCGGCCACACGGCAACGAATTCCGATTATCGTCGTCCTGGATAACAACACCAAAACAGATTCATCATCCTCGTGTTACACATCATTTACAAATGAAATACATAATGAAATGGCATCTACTCCTGAGCAAGATAAGTACACATGAGGCTATCCAGTATGCTAAAATACACACACAGCCATTTTGTTCTGTTTACGAATGTTACTGTGCGGATTGAACTGTCCTTTCAAAATTGCATACATGCTTCTGTCCACATACAACGCTTTTCATTGAACATGACAAGAGAAAATCTTGTGCATTATTTAGAATTAAAACATATTAAGTTTATTTTATCATCACAGTTTCCCGCCAGACAAATGAAATTTCACATAGGTGACTGTTACCAGCAGTGCCACTTTGGTTCTAATAACTTCCGTACTCGAAAACTGAGCAGGACTGTATCACTTGTTCATAATATTTACACCGGTTTAGATCGAAAATTGCACTCCATAACTTTGCCTAAGCAAACATGCACACAAGCTTTTGTCACACGTTACACGATCCATTAAACATGGACCATTAATCCAACTGACAGGATCCAGGGCATTCGGTAGCATGTACGCAGACATACTCACCACAGGGATGAGTGATTGATGATAAGTTTCAACCATAGGACGCACGAAGAGAGAATGTGCAAGTCAACGTTTTTGGTCGCATGCATAGATTGGCTGTTGTGATGCGAATTTTTCTTTCTGTCACTCTGGTTTCGAATCAGGAAGAGGCGACCGCAAATGTAGGTCACCCTTAAGGGAATTATGGTAATCATTGTTAGTACCCACCGACGACCCACAACAGCATCACGCGTTCACTCTAGTCATCATGAGTTATCATTCATCACTCAGTTCCCAACCAAGATGAGAACTCTTTGTTCTTTTTGAACTGTATATTCGCAGTTTTTCTTTCACACGCAAAAACAAGGCGACAATTATCCTCTCAGCTATCCTATCAGCCATAACGCACTGATTGAAGGGCATAAATACTGACAGGATCTCGAAGCAATAAAAAGGCAAGGCACGTTTTTATTGGTTCCGCAGATAAAATTGCAGACGCCTGGCATTTCCTGTGGTCATTCCTACTTTTTGCGATGGGAGAACTGAGATATCCACTTCATTGTGTCCGTTATTTATTTACGTGCTTTTTGCGTCGTGCTCGGTTCGGTATAGGCATCCGATATTGAACCACATATGAGGTAAAATAATCCCAAAGCTATCGCTGCATCCGCGTTCCCTAAGTAAGCAGATTTTCATTGAAACGGTTGTGGCTATTGAATAAATATATAATTAGCTTAACGAGCTGATAACCAGTACTCCAAATTGATTTAAGACTGGTCAGAGGTCAATGATGATGCACACATGGATGTGATGTGCCGGATTATTGTTCATTATGTACCAAAATAGGCATGGATAGGATAAGAGATTCTGGATCACCCAAGTAACATTGCCAAAACCATCCAGCTTTATTAAGTTTTATTAAAGTTTTATGAAAGCCACTAGAAATCAATTCGGCTTTATTATGGCAGCAAGAGATGCCAATAGGTTTCAAATTTTAGTCAGGTTTATAAGAACCTACACAGCTTCTTTACAACGATCTTAAACCTTTGACTTCTAAAATTCCTTTTACTCCTATCAAAGGTTTTATTTTGACTTTATTAACTCATAAAATGCTGTTTTGAAATGCCGTTTTAGGACTCATTCATATTATCTTATTATGGTCAGTTGAAAAAGCATTTTAAAACCATTTTGTCTCCAGTAAATGCATCAAACGGCTAACTGGCATTGAGGAAAGCTACCAAGCGACCAGATAGTTCTATAGTAGCCATTGCTAAGATAAATTGGCTTTTTTGGCAAAACTGTGATTTCTTACAATCGCCATATTGAAATATATGAAATAATTGAAATGTGAAAAAATAAATACACCAAATTTTAAATGTAATACAATTGAACTGTAGATCTGAGACAAACTTCGGTATTCGTTTAGATAACCTTATTGAATTCTATCAATTTTCAGGAGTTTCATGATTAATTTACCGAATATATTTCTTTCAATTTTGTTTTTGTTGTTGTAAACTCGCATAATTTCCAAGGCGCATTAATTTTCAGCTCTTATCGTGCCAATATTCACCATAAAATTTAATGCGCATATGATTTGGAGCATGATACGCTATAAAAAAAACTCAATTTCTTTTGTATATTTTGCTATCAATCATAATTTCCCGCAACAGTAGAACTTTTTTCTTAGCCATTATTTACTGTTGAATGAATCAGAAGAGCAACAAAGCAAAACAACAAAAACCAACCACGATATCGCCGTGAAGTTTGACAGCTGTGGCCATTCAGCCCTATGCTGGTTTTGATGGCGGCCAATAGGTTTTATGATGGTTCTCAAGTGGTCATAACAGCTTTCACTAGAACATTTTCAAAATCTTTATGGTCTTAGAAAGGTTTTATTAATTTGTTTTCACAACCGTCTATAGAGTGGGCCACTTTGTACACATTTCGGCTTTAAAGATGCATAGAGGAGGTGTTGGTGGATAAAACAGTTTTGAATGTAGTGTCATCAACAAAGCCGGGAGGAGTGCTATACGGCTGGAATAGAACTGAAATTGTTACTTGGATCGAAACTTAACGAAACTCAGGGAATTCAGAAACACCAAGGATAAATGGAAGCAAATGCTGTACAAACTCTTATGGATGGCGTGAAACGAAAGTGGCGAGAATTTTACCATACAACCTACAATAATTGATCCAACACATGTATTAAACTGCCCTGCATATTTCGTTTCTGTCCGATAAATACAATAGATTTTATAGTAAAATAACTGTGTAGCAATGATTTCGTGTTCGCCCTTTCGTTAAACGTATTATAAGGAAATTCAAATCAACCGACGCATTTCTTTTAATCGTGTATTTCAACAACTCTATGATCCCTGTTTTGAAGCTGGAAGAGTCGTCTACAACCGTGCGTCGAGCTGAAAAACTGTCGACTTATAAGAAAGTAATGACTCCAAATCATGATGATAAAAAATACAAGACGGTAAACACACGATTCCTTACACGGTAAAAACACGAGGCTTTCACGATAATGTTGACGAAGTTCGATTGCGTGCTAATGGAAAATGAAACCTACTTCAAGGCAGACTTCAAAGAGCTTCTTAAGAATGACATTTTGACAACCGGGAGGAGAAAGGAGGCAAACATTTTCCAACATATTAAAATGTCGAGGTTTACTAAGAAATATCTTGTTTGGTAGGGTATCTGCATCTGTGGCTGAAAAAGCGAACTTTTCATTGCAACCGGCAACGTCAATCAGGATAGTTACGTGAACGATTGACTGTTTAGTCAAGTTAAGCCTATGTTTTGTATATAATATATGTGTGATTGAAAACTGCCATGGTGGGCGAGTTTAGCAACAATTAATGTGAAACTAGCGATTTGAAATTGGTTCACTGTCGTAGAACTCTTTGTTCCGAAGTACACCTTACAGCCTGCACCTTGCAATACAGGTTGTACGGAATCAAATTGCACCACTTTTAAATGGCTGTAACTATTTTCCTGTTGGGTATTTTCTATTGGAATTTAGGAATTAGTTCAATATGTATTTGTTTACGCTGTGTAAGTTTCACTAGCAGATGTGCAATCGTTGCAAAGATGGAATCGGAAGGACAGTAGCGGTGCAAATAAATTTTGTGCACGTACCTCGAAAATCCGGACCTTTCTCATCGTGCCATCAGCTGGAAGCTGGGAATGGTACATTCTACGGTGTCTCGTGTTTTAAATCGGTACCATGAACGTTTGACCATCGATCGGAAAGAAAAAAGTGGCAAAAATGGATCCGTATAGTGTTAACGATCACGAGCAGTTCAACCGGGATCCCAACAGTTCAGCTCGAGCTGTGGTTCGAAGACTGGATCTAGCCAAAACTTTCGTGCTAGAGCAAGATGCGAAAAAACGTGAAGGACTACACACGTACAAAGCCCAAAAGGCGGCTAATCGCGATGAACGGCAGAATACGGTAGGTAAAACACGTGCACTGAAGCTCTACACCCAGATGTTGTCGAAACCACATTGCCTCGTTATGGATGAAGAGACATATGTAAAAGCACCCATTTTTCACTCTTATCATAAATTCCATGTCCCCGAGGACTTAGAAAGCAGAAGATGTCACCTCGGCTCCAGTTTTCCTCTCACAACACCCGTTAGAACAAAGTTGTATGTATGTATGTATGTATGTATGTATGGTAGCCACCATCCCTTCTAAGACCTTGTCATGTATGCAGTTCCACTTATTAGCAAGATCAAATTGAGTTACCGGTTTGCATTCACAGTAACGCTGTATCAAGGGCCAAAAACGGTGGGCGGACCCGTAAGCAGAGACACCTACGCGAAACGTGCGGGAACATAAGAATCTCCTTCCAACGATACGATCCAACAAATTGAATAACCAAGTCGCAATACTTATTAAGCTTTCTACGGGATGGCTTGTTAAGAAGGGCGCGTCACTCTCGCTGAAACTGTTGGAGTAGAATTCACAGCATCACAATCGAATCGGTAGGATAAAGAAAATGATACTATTTGTTCCCTCCTAGACGCCGGTCATACCACTCCATTGTCCAATTCCAGCTTGAAAGATACCCTGATGCTCCCTCCCTTCCCAATATATATTCAGTGTCATATAGTAATATATAAAATACAGTGAATGAATATTATAATGATAAATAATATATTGAATGCATATAAGAATGATAATAACAATTCCATTTTTGTACCTGAAAGTTTAGACAATGTAACTACGAAAAAAAAATTAATTCAAATTATTTTATAAAACTTGGAATATCCATGGATGATCTGAAATGATATAGCATATAAAGAATAGTAAACCCAAAATCTCATGCTGTTCCGTATCCTTGCATCGCAATAATTTTTTGTAGTCACTCTCATAAGTACTATAGTAATTTTAATGAAATGTATTTAAATGCTATAATATCACATCATTTAATATCATAAAATAAAATAATAAACTAACGTTATAAAGTAAAATAATAATAGGAGCGAGCCAGTAAACTATAGAAGAATATACATCCGTAACTAAGTTGATCATCCACTCATCGAAAGACTTCCGCTGTTGCCGCTTCTATGGAATTAAGATCTACTAAGAATAGAATTTTTCTTACAATAATAGACAAATGATAAAAATAATACGATGTTATAATTAAATACTAGATAATATACATCTAATAAAAAAATATGCTGGTATTTTCCCCTTCAGCTTATGTGGTGTAAGATGATGGTTACAATGAGATGGCAAAAATTTCCAATGTCTGCTATTGATTGATGGACCAAAACATTTATAAATATAATATGATAGAAGAAAATTGATCCATAGCAAAGAAAATTTGATGATAGCAACGAAAATTTAAGCTAACAATAATAAATATCATATCATTTATGTGAAATAACTATCATATAATAAACAATAACCATTAAAAAACGATAATTCAAATGCGACAAATTTTCCACAGATGGTTTGAATGATACCTGAAATATGACTTTTAGCAAAATAACGAAAAAAAAATAGGTTATTGGATAATCTATTGACTTCTGACTCCCAACGGTTGATGCTTCCAGCAATTGATCCACACAACATTTGGGGAATCCAAGATTTAATACCAGAATGTAGAAGACATTTTAAAATTATATCATGAAACAATCCAATTTCCATATTAAAACCGCATAAACTAATAATATATTTTTATATTTGAATCTTAGCTGTAATAAAAATAATTCTGAGGTCACACGATGGTCCTACGATTTTCTGGCTGGATTTAGCCTCGTGCCATTACTCGAAAGAGGTTTTGGAGTGGTACAAGGCTAAGGAGGTCAATTTCGTGCCGAAGCATCTCAACCCCCCGAACGCACCGGAGCTGCGGCCAATTTAAAAGAAACGGACCATCATGATACACGCACTTTGGAAGCATCCTAAGGAAGTGAAATCGGAGGAAGATATGAAGAAAAAATGGATTGCCACGCAAAAAAAGTTGGTCCAAATGTTGTACAGGACCTTATGAGTAGTGTAAAGAAGAAGGTTCGTGCATTTGGATATGGAATTGAAATTGAATTAAACAAACATGGGAAAATATTCATAACATGTTTTATTTTACTCCCTGAAAGTTTGAAGATGATTGGTTGAACGGCGAATTTTGCCGAATATTTCTGCGTGTCGCAAATTGATTCCGTACACCCTTTACATTCTTGTGCTTTTCGGTACAAGAATCTTTGTTTTTGTTTTAATTCCCTGGGTTATTTTGACAGAATATTTGAGGGTGTGTTCGTGTGAGTAACGTTATTAGAGGCGAATCATTAAGCTTGGGACCGAACTTGAGACTGATGTTCTGGTACTTCCTGAGCCAAAAACGATGTCCGTTTTCTTCTTAACTTTTCAGCCGCTGAGTGTTGAGTGTAAATTGCAGCTCGTGATCTGGAAATCGAAAGTGTTTTCACCAAAGCAAGTTTGGCGCCTGAGATCTTGGAGAAGCGGTTGATTGGCCCGTTCAATAACTCTCCGCTTACCCCAGTACACATACTGGATGTGAAAAAACTAGGCACATCATCGCACAGCGATCGAACAACAAACTTACTCCTCCATCTACAGATTCGTTTGGGGTGAGCTATTCTAGTTCAGTGCTTCCTTAGAACACCAAATTGGGAGAAAATCTGTTACCTGTAGTTTTGTTCGTACTTCGGATCATGATCTACTAAAACTACAAGTTGATGGTACATACAGCCTCCCACAGCTGCAATATGGCAAGCTGCGAAACTTGCGGGTAGAAGCATGAGGCAGGCGCCTGTTGTTAATACAGCAATATGCACTTACTGTAAACTCCTCATCATGGTTTTTTGTCGTGCCCAACGTACGAACAACGCGTGAAAAAATTAGAACGTTTTCTCAAACAACGTTCAACGCAGTCTTTCGCAAAAACGATTAAACACACCTCTCAATCACCCAGTAATATAAATCCCTCCGCATCTTCGTCAGAATACCAGTTTGGCTCTGACTTGGCTGAGAAGGAAACTTATGTCAAGTTTCCGAAAGGTGAGTCGAGAAAGCGAAAATGAAACGCGTTTTAGGTTGAATTTTAAATGACTGTGTGTATGTGTGTGTGTTTTCTATAGTTAAGTTTAGCCAGCTTCAAAAACCTGACCTGTGGTGTTTTAGTTGCCGTGTGGAACTCACTCAAGCGATAGTGGGACTCACCATCGTGCTTTACCACTAAAAACAATCCTTACTCTCCCTTTACCTACCCAGAGACCAAGGTGAAGCGACTACTTCGGGTGGTGGCTGTGCTCATGCACTTGTCTTCAGATCTCAGCTTTGATAACAAGCATCCTTCTGCTGCTAGAAGCCGTTATGGCGTGTACTGCTATGGAGTAGCCGACGGTCATGAGTTTCGGTCACTCTCTTTTGCTCTCCTCCTGTTTCGGATTGCTGGACCACTGGTCTTCTCTCCATATGCGCTGCAGCTCTGATAACTTAGAGTTGGCTTGCTGCTGTCAACTTCTTTATGATACCCTTAGCTCCTAATCGTTTCTTAAACCATTTCGTCTCAAGTAGTCCCCGACGGTGAATCTAACCTATGCCGACGAAGAGTTCCCCGTTAGTGGCGGAACTTCCCTACACCGTCGGAGAGTTCCTTGGTATCGATTGTCTGTTACTTCATTCCACAGCTCGCTTGATCTTTGCGCCATTTTCGCTGCATAGCCGACATATTTTGCGTAATGGCTCCGTTCATCATGTTCCACATATGTTAATCACGATACATTCTGAAGACGACGTTGTCTGGGCTGGTGTTGCCCCACTGGTGATAATCATCGCGCTTGGCATTGAGCCAAACCGTGAGCAGGCAAGAACCACGTGCTCCGGTGTCTCTTCGACGTCTGCGTATTCCGGAAAGAGAGGGGACGCCGCATGTCAGAATCAGTACAGATACTTCCTGTAGCAGCTTTGACCTGATAGGAACTGCGTTAAGTGAAAATTAAACTCGTCATGTTTTCTGTTCACCCAGTACCACAGAACCGGTCTCAACGGGTATTCAAAACTTCATTAAGACTTCTAGTCAGATGAAAAAAGTGAAACAAATAAACAATTAATTATAAAGCCTTTGTCTCTACCGTGTTCAACTCCTGCCATCGACACCCCTCGCCCGATTTCAAACTTCTCTGATAGGAATCATTCCGGCGATATCGAACTTTGCTTCCGATGAGATTTTCCTGTAAGCCCTCACGACATGCATTGTCATGAGGCGATACCTCCGGTTCGGGTTCAACTCCGCTCAGCTCTGCATGGTTTCCAGCGCTGAAACCCAGGCTGGACACCATACCTCAGTATCGGTGAGAAAACACTATTCAGAAAAGGCCTCTTGCTGCTTCTTGCCCACTGTTATGCTGCATGATTTTAGCAACTGCGTTAATGGCCTTCGTCGCCATCTCAGAGGCAAAGTCAACGTGGGTGTTGAAACTCAGCCGGTCGTCGATCATTACTTCCAGGTAATTCAACTGCGCCGCTTTTCAGTTACTGACCAATAGCAGTTCCATCTGCAGCTTTGCTCCATGCATCCCGTCTTAAATTGTGTCGATTGCTTCGGTCGTCAACATTTCTACCTCTTCCAGCGTCTCACCTGAAACTGAAGGACGGCGTTGTCTGCAAAGTTAACGATCGCGCCTCCAATGTACGGACGAAAACGGTAACCGATTAAAAACTTGGAACATGGAACTGTAAGCCTCTCAATTTCTTGGGCAGTAACTTCATTCTTTTCGGCCTATTGAGGGACCGTTAAAACGACATTGTTCTTTGTTGACCATCAGGTTTTGTTGTGGATTCTTCAGCAAATTTCATTTATATATTATGTGCAACATATCATGTAGAAACTTGTGGTGCCGAATAAGACCAAGTGCCTAAAATGTTATCTAAATAAGTGTAATGATCAGCTGATTTCGACTACACCATAAATTTCTGAACAAAGCAATTAAAAAAATCCTGCATACCTTTTCACGGCATGAGCGTCGCATAGAATTTTAAACGGAGAACGTTGCACCGGTTATTTGGTCTATAGAGGAAGTTATGTTTGAACATTTTTCACTTTCTCCCATTCGTCAACCGGGTGAACTGAAAGGCGAGATTAGTTGGAAACGATAGTGCATTATTAACACTTATAATTGCCATCGCGCTAGAGCATAACGACAATGATTTGCTGTTGAACCGGAGAGTAAATGCCGGTGCAGAAAAGAGACTTTTCACATCATTAGTTCTGTAGTTTTCCGGATGGTATGGTTGATTTACAGCTGTGAACAAAGTTCTACTTCTGTTGATGGTGGCCTTAGGGTGCTCACAACGTTATGCTGCTTTCCTATGTGCTTTGTTTCTGCAAAACACGAGAACAATATGTATACGACATCCCTAGGCGAATATGATTCTTCAACTGCCTTACAGAGGCCTAATAGTTTCACTCGAGTTGAAATTTAGCTGGTAGGCATAGAGACGTTCATTGATATGCACATCTGTATCATCGTGGTAATTGCAGTTTCCCAAAGTAAAGGGCAAAATAGCTCCTAAAGCAATACGATGATGCTGTTTGAAATAAGGACCTCTTAGTTTCAGGAAGGAACAACTGTGACATTTAAAATTTATGTGCACCGCGGTTGGCACACGATGCATAAGACAAACTCAGTGGCATTCTGAAGAGATTCTTATCCGGTAGATTGTAGTGCAAATTTCAGCGTAGTGAATTGTTGCGGCAATTTCTATCATCTATCTACAAACCGGAGCGACAGGAACTGCGGTCAAAGCATATACATAGTAGGTGTAGTTGCAGTAAATGTAACGATTGCGTTGCTCGGGAGTTGGTCAATTTTTTTTTGTGTGTGACAAGAGTCATTTGAGTGGAAATTGCCTTTTGTAGTGTTGGTTACTTCATAGAAGGATACGAAAAAATATGTTTCAGTGCTACAGTGAGGTGAATCTAACGATTAACGTTTCAAACACATACATATTGACAATCAACCCAATTAACATGAGCAAATCTTTCATATACAGCTCGACTTTCGGAAACTAAAATTAGGGGTTGGTTTTTAAAAATTTCCCTTTTTTCCCCATTTCCCCCCAAAAAAAAACACAAAAGGAGGAAAAAAACCCCAATTTTTTATATTGAGGGTTCCCTTTTTAACTTAAAAAAAAAAAAAAAAAAAAAACACAGTTCTTCAATATTTAACCACAAGATTTTTATAGAGCCTAATACCAGAAGGAAGCGGTTTGTAGTTAGCCGCGATTTAGCCTCAGAAACTTGTATGCTGTTGTAAGGTTCGACTGAGGCTAACTACAAATCGATCAAGGCTAAGGTTTTGGTGAACTTTAGAGAAAAACTAACAGTTTCAATCGAAAGAAAATCAAATTTCCCTTCGGAAAATGTATCAAAACTATTGACTTTGTCACATTTTCATAGTTTATTAAGATAATTACTTTTCCTCCATACAGCTTGCATAAAACTACTCACGGTACAAGTTCTGAGGCTAACTACAGAAATCTGCCCCGGGGGGGAAATCGCCTCAAATCGTAATTTGGTGATATTTAGAAGCCCGAATGCCCGTAATCAATGAAAAACCGACATGAAAATAAGAAATGAAAGGAAATAGTCCTTCTACATTTTCCAAATTAATTTTAATAACCCAATTAATCAAATTTAGCATACCTATCTTTTGTAAAACATCGAGGCTTAGATTTATATAGCAGATAAAAGCAAACTTAGCTCACAGATTGATAGTCTGAACTTTAATGGAGAGATTTGTGCACATATTCTGAAAATTGGATCATATTTACTAAAAATATTCACAAAATAGTGAAAATTCAAATTTCGACATATTTTTCATACCTAGCCTTAGTAAATCATTGAGGCTTAGATTTCAATAGATGGTACAAGCAAACTTAGCTCACAAATTGATAGCTGGAGTGCTAGTGGAAAGATTTGTGCACATGTTTTGAAAATCGGATCATATTTACTAAAAATATTCACAAAATTGTGAAAATTTTAATTTCAACATATTTTTCTTACCTAGCCTTAGAAAATCATCGAGGCTTAGACTTCTGAAGAAGTTCCAAGCAAACTTAGCTCTCCAGTTGATAGCCTGAACTCTAATGGAAAGAATATGGTACATATTTTGAAAATCCGATCATATTTATTTCCATAAACGTGATCAAAGCAGTTATTGATCTTCAATAACTAGAACTTTCAAAGAAAACTAACATCTTGCATACTGATGCTTGCATACAACTGCTCTCGGTACAAGTTCTGAGGCTAACTACAGAAATCTGCCCCGGGGGGAAAATCGCCTCAAATCGTTAATTTGATGAAATATGCAAGCACGCATGCCCGTAATCAATGAAAACCCGACATGAAAATAAGAAATTAAGAGAAATAGTCCTTCTGCACTTTCCAAATTAACTTTAATAACCCAATTAAACAAATTTAGCATACCTAGCCTTAGTAAATCATCGAGGCTTAGATTTCTATAGATGGTACAAGCAAACTAAGCTCCCTGATTGATAGCTGGAGTGCTAGTGGAGAGATTTGTGCACATGTTTTGAAAATCGGATCATATTTACTAAAAATGTTCACAAAATTGTGAAAATTTTAATTTCAACATATTTTTTATACCTAGCCTTAGTAAAACATCGAGGCTTAGATTTCAATAGATGGTACAAGCAAACTTAGCTCACCGATTGATAGCTGGAGCGCTAGTGGAGAGATTTGTGCACATGTTTTGAAAATCGGATCATATTTACTAAAAATATTCACAAAATTGTGAAAATTTTAATTTCAACATATTTTTCATACCTAGCCTTAGTAAATCATCGAGGCTTAGACTTCTGAAGAAGTTCTAAGCAAACTTAGCTCTCCAGTTGATAGCCTGAACTCTAATGGAAAGAATATGGTACATATTTTGAAAATCCGATCATATTTATTTGCATAAACGTGATCAAAGCAGTTATTGATCTTCAATAACTAGAACTTTCAAAGAAAACTAACATCTTGCATACTGATGCTTGCATACAACTGCTCTCGGTACAAGTTCTGAGGCTAACTACAGAAATCTGCCCCGGGGGGAAAATCGCCTCAAATCGTTAATTTGATGAAATATGCAAGCACGCATGTCCGTAATCAATGAAAACCCGACATGAAAATAAGAAATTAAGAGAAATAGTCCTTCTGCACTTTCCAAATTAACTTTAATAACCCAATTAAACAAATTTAGCATACCTAGCCTTAGTAAATCATCGAGGCTTAGATTTCTATAGATGGTACAAGCAAACTAAGCTCACAGATTGATAGTCTGAACTCTAGTGGAGAGATTTGTGCATAGTTTTTGAGAATCGAATCATATTTACTAAAAATATTCACAAAATAGTGAAAATTCAAATTTCGACAGATTTTTCATACCTAGCCTTAGTAAAACATCGAGGCTTAGATTTCTATAGAAGGTACAACCATATTTAGCTAACCAACTGGTAGCCTGAACTCTAATAGAGAAATTTGTGCACATATTCTGAAAATTGGATCATATTTACTAAAAATATTCACAAAATTGTGAAAATTTTAATTTCAACATATTTTTCATACCTAGCCTTAGTAAATCATCGAGGCTTAGACTTCTGAAGAAGTTCCAAGCAAACTTAGCTCTCCAGTTGATAGCCTGAACTCTAATGGAAAGAATATGGTACATATTTTGGAAAACCGATCATATTTATTTGCATAAACGTGATCAAAGCAGTTATTGATCTTCAATAACTAGAACTTTCAAAGAAAACTAACATCTTGCATACTGATGCTTGCATACAACTGCTCTCGGTACAAGTTCTGAGGCTAACTACAGAAATCTGCCCCGGGGGGAAATCGCCTCAAATGTGTATGTAAGCACGCATGCCCGTAATCAATGAAAAACCGACATGAAAACACGAAGTGAAGAGAAATATTGCTCGTATTTCCTAAACTAATTTTAATATCCTAATTAATCAAATTAAGCACACCTAGCCTAAGTAAAACATCGAGGCTTAGATTTCTGTAGTAGTTTTCGGCAAACTTAGCTTTCCGTTTGAAAGCTTGTTTTCTCATGGAGAGATTTCAGTAAATAATTTGCAAATTGAATCATACTTACTAAAATTATTCACAAAATATCGAAAATTTAATTTTCAACAAATTTATCATACAGGCCTGAAAGTTGGGACGACTCATTTGGTATGAGTTTGAATCATTTGACAATAGCATATTTCAGAAAGTGAATATCAAAACATGGCGTATGATGGAAATTTTGTGAAACGTTATAATGTTTGAAATCGTATATGCATGGAGTGAAAGCGCTAGTATCTACACGGTGTTCAATAAGTTCGAATACAAGTTTTCATCATTGCGTAGGTATGCGCCATGTACATATTCTGCATTGGTATTGGTGTCAGCTTTAGCTTCATTCATACGCTACCGAATGTGCGCGGTGTTGACATTCTGTTAGTTGTTGTTTGTTTGTTACGCGCGATGAAAGAGTATCGGGACTTCGTAATTAAGCGTTTTTTGAACGGTGAGCGACCCGGCGATATATTCCGGCTGCTGAAATCGCATGGGGTCAAGCGGAACTTTGTCTACACGACCATCAGGCGATACCGGGAGACGTCCTCGACCAATGACCGTGCGAGATCCGGTCGGCCGCGTTCAGCGAGGACGCCACGGGTCATCAAGATCGTGAGGGAGCGAATTCGGCGCAAAAAGAACCGCTCAATCCGGAAAACGGCTGCAGATCTCAACGTTTCCATTGGAACCGCTCACACCATACTCACCAAGGACCTTGGTTTCAGGCCTTACAAAAAACGTAAGGTCCATGGCGTTTCGGAGGCTACCAGCAAAAAGCGGTTGGATCGAGCTAAGAGGATCCTCTCTCGGCACGCTGGTCAGGAGTTTGTTTTTTTCGGACGAGAAACTGTTCGTGCTGCAGCAGCCGCACAATGTGCAAAATGACCGGGTGTGGGCGCCATCGAGGGACAGCATTCCTGAATCCAATACAAACATCCCTCGGTTCCAAAGTGCCGCGTCGGTGATGGTTTGGGGGGCAGTATGCAAACGTGGTAAGCTACCCTTGGTGTTTATTGAAAAAAACGTCAAAATCAACGCGGCGTACTACAAAACTGAGGTTTTGGAAAAGGTTGTTGCCCCCAGTCTCCGAAGCCTCTACGGCGATGAGCACTACGTGTTCCAGCAGGACGGTGCACCAGCCCATACGGCAAATGTGGTTCAAGCCTGGTGTCGGGACAATTTAACCGACTTTCTGGACAAAACTTTGTGGCCTCCCAGCTCCCCGGACTTGAATCCTCTCGACTTTTTTGTTTGGTCCTATATGATGGCGAAGCTGAACGAATACAAGGTCAGCACTTTGGATCATTTCAAGACGGTAATTCTCAAAATCTGGGACGAAATGCCCATGCAGTCCGTGCGTGCCGCCTGCGACGCGTTCGAGAAACGTTTGACGCTCGTTAAGGAGTACAAAGGGGGGTCATTCCAAGAGAAATGTTGTAAACGTTCCTTGTAAACATAGCTTTCAATAACATAAATCCAAAAAATAAAAAAACATGTTTTCATTTTTTTAACAAATTTTGAAAGTGTATCCGAACTTATTGAACACCGTGTAAATGATTGTTTGCTCCATTATTTTAGTAAGCATTACATTAACTGCTGTCACACGCCATAAATGTTAGAGTTTCAACATTGCAATGTGAGACAAAATTGTAGGAAAATACTTGTTTAACAGGTTAATCGTACATCATATTTTGAAATTTAGCTTATGATTTGAGTTAACGACATACGAGTCAAACTTATATTGCATGAGCCATCCCATGCCTGACATGCTTTTGTAAAACAACGAGGCTTAGGTTCGTGTAGTAGATTTCTGCAAACTTAGCTCAGTTCTTTATAGCTTGATTTCTCATGGAGAGATCGGGGTACTTGTTTTGAGAATTGTATCATTTTTATGCAAAAACGTGACTTTTGCCGTTATTGATCTTATATATTTAAGGATCTTATATCATAATACAACTTGCAAACAACTGCTTGTATAAATGCTCTGGTACAAGTTCTGAGGTTAACTATAGAAATTTGTCAAATGGCCTCAAATCGTTAGTTTGACACAACATTTTAGTATAAATACAGGTAAATAATTTAAAAAAACAAACGAACATGAAATAGTATGAACAAAAACTAACTTAGAATACAATACATCGATGTCCTGTGGGCCCTCCCTTAGCATAGTCGGTAAGGGCGCAGCTACAAAGCAATACCATGCTGGAGGTGGTTGGGTTCGATTTCCGGTCTGGTCTTAGAATTTTTCGTTAAGAAAAAAAATTCTCGATTCCCTGTGCAAAGGGTATGATTGTACTGCAAAGGGCATTGAAAGCTTTCAATTAATAAATATGGAAGTGCTTATAAAACACTACGTTGAGAGCAAGCAATAAGCGAATTGTGAAAGCAGCAAGCTTGAAATGCTAAATAAGAAGATATCGATGCCTCAAATTCCATCAAATAATTTATCTAAAAAAAAAAACAAAAGGTTTAATTTTTGAAGTAGGTTTCAGCAAACTTAGCTCACTTGTTGATAGTTTATCTCTCATGAAGAGATTTGTGTGCATAATTTGAAATCATACTTACTAAAATTGTATGTATGTGTATGTATGGTAGCCACCATCCCTTCATGCCCTTGGCTTGGATGCAGCTCCACTTAATAGCAAGATCAAATTGAGCCACCGATCTGAATTCACAATATCGCTGTATGAAGGGCCAAAAACGGAGGGGTGGACCCGTAAGCAGAGACACTCACGCGAAATCCACGGGAAATTAAGAATCTCCTTCCAACGATACGATCCAACAATTCGAATAACCCAATTCGCAATACTTATTAAGCTTTCTACAGGATGGCTTGTTAAGAAGGGCGCGTCACTCTCACTGAAACTGTTGGAGTAGAATTCGCAGCATCACAATCGAATCGGTAGGATAAAGAAAATGATAATGCTCGTTCCCTCCTAGACTCAGGCAGTCAATCAAACCATCGTCCAATTTCAGCTTGAATGATACCCTGATGCTCCTTCCCAACCCAGTATTTATTATATATAATGTACATAATATGTCATAATATGCAATAAATGTAGTATGTAATAGAGCAATGAAATATACTATAATATTTAATTAAAATATGCCATGGTTGGAATTCGTCATCCTGTAATTTAAATATGGTTATAAATAAAATAATATGATGAAATAGTTAAAATTGTAATAATAGGCATATGATAATCATATGCAGCTTGGTGCATCTTTACAGCTCAATCAGTGGCAGATGAATATAACTCTGGAATGTGAAGGTCTTATTGCAACTAAATAAAATATAAACCATTTAATTATACATGAATCAAAAAAATATGTATTTATTCATGACATATAGATATACATAATCAGCAGAATTGAAGAGCATTTATTAATTTTAATAATATTCAATGATTTAAATTCATAGAAAAACACCTTTACATACAATGAAATAAAATATCTGTACATACTATCTGGAATCAATTTCCTTGTAAACTTGAAGCAAATGAAATTTAATTATTATTATTAATCTTTTAGTAAATATTTTCAATATGATATACTAATATATATAATGATGATATGATGAAAACAATACGATGTTGTAATAGTATACACATAAAAATTAAATGCACCTATTTGTCTTTTCTGCTGTGATGTTAGATGATTGAAACTCTGAAATGGCGAAAATTTCCAAAGTGATATAATGAAAGAAAGTTGATCACCGGGCAGCCAAGCAGAATAGCAAAGAAAATTTAAGCAAACAATTAGCCGAAATAACTTTCATATGATTATGATTACTGCCCAAAAACGGAAGCTTAATAAATCCACAAAAAAGAAAAAAAAACAGAGAGAAAAAGAAAAATGAAATTTGAATTCTCCGATAACTCTTGCTTTCTACTGGGCCCATAAATAATTCTTTATATCTGTGCAATAGAAAATGAGAGATCATAAACAATTTTAGTTTTTGAATTATTAAACTTTTCTTGAAATTTTATTTAGTAGAATTTGTCGTATGATCCTTTCTAAACAAAAACGTCAAAAACCATCCTATCTTTTCAAATACATATCGTGGGTTAGGTCGGCTAAAACTTACGACGATGCATAAATGCGAACCTGAAAATAGCTTTAAAAATATTGTGAAGGGATGTTATAATATAAAATGATAGTAACAATTATATTTGTACTGTCTGCATGTCTGTAGACTGATGTCCAGCTGCAATTGTAGACGTACTTGCATTATCATTGCCACGAAGGAAACAAAAAAATTAAAATTATTAAACAACACTTGGGAATTCCATAGATGATCTGAAATTATACACCGTATAAAGAATACTTCCATTTTTTGTGGTAGGGTAAGATTTCAGCATGCCACCTTCCTACATCGCGTTGGTGGAACTGCTTCCTAAGGTATAGCTGACGCGATACAGCGTTTATTACTCAACCGCTGGATGCCAGGAGCTGTTTGAGCTGCACCTCCTTGGTGGACAGACGCTCGGAACGCACCTCCTCAATCTAGCTGAAGTCAGAAGGACAACAGTGCCCAGGCTGCACTACCAGCTAAGTACGCAACCCTTAGCTGGCGGTCTTTGTCATCTCTTGACCCGTGGAAGCATGAGGTAGGAACTTGTGAGGACCAGTGCTATGTTGCGGGGACGTACGCTCCATCCCAGTTGTCTACTCACCATTTTGCAGCCCACTCCAGTATAATCAAGGGAAGAAACCGCGCAAAATGATAACGACAACTGGATCTATCACTCCAGTATAATCAAGGGAAGAAACCGCGCAAAATGATAACGACAACTGGATCTATCACTCCAGTATAAGTAAGGGAAGAAACCGCGACAAAATAACAACGAGATCTGGATCTATCACTCCAGTATAATCAAGGGAAGAAACCGCGCAAAATGATAACGACAACTGGATCTATCACTCCAGTATAATCAAGGGAAGAAACCGCGCAAAATGATAACGACAACTGGATCTATCACTCCAGTATAAGTAAGGGAAGAAACCGCGACAAAATAACAACGAGATCTGGATCTATCACTCCAGTATAATCAAGGGAAGAAACCCCGCAAAATGATAACGACAACTGGATCTATCACTCCAGTATAATCAAGGAAAGAAACCGCGACAACATGATAACGACAGCTGGATCTATCACTCCAGTATAATCAAGGGAAGAAACCGCGCAAAATGATAACGACAACTGGATCTATCACTCCAGTATAAGCAAGGGAAGAAACCGCGACAAAATAACAACGAGATCTGGATCTATCACTCCAGTAGAATCATGGGAAGAAACCGCGCAAAATGATAACGACAACTGGATCTATCACTCCAGTATAATCAAGGGAAGAAACCGCGCAAAATGATAACGACAACTGGATCTATCACTCCAGTATAATCAAGGGAAGAAACCGCGCAAAATGATAACGACAACTGGATCTATCACTCCAGTATAAGTCAAGGGAAGAAACCGCGACAAAATAATAACGAGATCTGGATCTATCACTCCAGTATAATCAGGGAAGAAACCCCGCAAAATGATAACGACAACTGGATCTATCACTCCAGTATAATCAAGGGAAGAAACCGCGCAAAATGATAACGACAACTGGATCTATCACTCCAGTATAATCAAGGGAAGAAACCGCGCAAAATGATAACGAGATCTGGATCTATCACTCCAGTATAATCAAGGGAAGAAACCGCGCAAAATACAGACTGTAACACAACTGGATCTATCACTCCAGTATAATCAAGGGAAGAAACCGCGCAAAATGATAACGACAACTGGATCTATCACTCCAGTATAATCAAGGAAAGAAACCGCGACAACATGATAACGACAGCTGGATCTATCACTCCAGTATAATCAAGGGAAGAAACCGCGCAAAATGATAACGACAACTGGATCTATCACTCCAGTATAATCAAGGGAAGAAACCGCGCAAAATGATAACGACAACTGGATCTATCACTCCAGTATAATCAAGGGAAGAAACCGCGCAAAATGATAACGACAACTGGATCTATCACTCCAGTATAAGTAAGGGAAGAAACCGCGACAAAATAATAACGAGATCTGGATCTATCACTCCAGTATAATCAAGGGAAGAAACCGCGCAAAATGATAACGACAACTGGATCTATCACTCCAGTATAAGTAAGGGAAGAAACCGCGACAAAATAATAACGAGATCTGGATCTATCACTCCAGTAGAATCATGGGAAGAAACCGCGCAAAATAATAACGAGATCTGGATCTATCACTCCAGTATAATCAAGGGAAGAAACCGCGCAAAATGATAACGACAACTGGATCTATCACTCCAGTATAATCAAGGGAAGAAACCGCGCAAAATGATAACGACAACTGGATCTATCACTCCAGTATAAGTAAGGGAAGAAACCGCGACAAAATAACAACGAGATCTGGATCTATCACTCCAGTATAATCAAGGGAAGAAACCGCGCAAAATGATAACGACAACTGGATCTATCACTCCAGTATAATCAAGGGAAGAAACCGCGACAAAATAATAACGACATCTGGATCTATCACTCCAGTATAATCAAGGGAAGAAACCGCGCAAAATGATAACGACAACTGGATCTATCACTCCAGTATAATCAAGGGAAGAAACCGCGCAAAATGATAACGACAACTGGATCTATCACTCCAGTATAATCAAGGGAAGAAACCGCGCAAAATGATAACGACAACTGGATCTATCACTCCAGTATAAGTAAGGGAAGAAACCGCGACAAAATAATAACGAGATCTGGATCTATCACTCCAGTAGAATCAAGGGAAGAAACCGCGCAAAATGATAACGACAACTGGATCTATCACTCCAGTATAAGTAAGGGAAGAAACCGCGACAAAATAATAACGAGATCTGGATCTATCACTCCAGTATAATCAAGGGAAGAAACCGCGCAAAATGATAACGACAACTGGATCTATCACTCCAGTATAATCAAGGGAAGAAACCGCGCAAAATGATAACGACAACTGGATCTATCACTCCAGTATAAGTAAGGGAAGAAACCGCGACAAAATAATAACGAGATCTGGATCTATCACTCCAGTATAATCAAGGGAAGAAACCGCGCAAAATGATAACGACAACTGGATCTATCACTCCAGTATAAGTAAGGGAAGAAACCGCGACAAAATAATAACGAGATCTGGATCTATCACTCCAGTAGAATCATGGGAAGAAACCGAGCAAAATGATAACGACAACTGGATCTATCACTCCAGTATAATCAAGGGAAGAAACCGCGCAAAATGATAACGACAACTGGATCTATCACTCCAGTATAATCAAGGGAAGAAACCGCGCAAAATGATAACGACAACTGGATCTATCACTCCAGTATAATCAAGGAAAGAAACCGCGACAACATGATAACGACAGCTGGATCTATCACTCCAGTATAATCAAGGGAAGAAACCGCGCAAAATGATAACGACAACTGGATCTATCACTCCAGTATAAGTAAGGGAAGAAACCGCGACAAAATAACAACGAGATCTGGATCTATCACTCCAGTATAATCATGGGAAGAAACCGAGCAAAATGATAACGACAACTGGATCTATCACTCCAGTATAATCTAAGGAGAAGAAACCAGCGACAAAATAATAACGAGATCTGGATCTATCACTCCAGTAAAATAAAAAAAAAAAATAAAATATACACTTTTTTTTTGATACAAGCTTTATGAATAATAATTATTCAGAATGCTAACATATTCATAGTGAGTTACCACGATGATTGTTCAAAAGAGGAGTTCCTCTTTAAAATAGAAGTGGATTTACTCACTCCAGTATGCATTTTCAAAAAAAAATTCCTGATTTATTGCGCTCTATAAAAATTAAATTTCCATTTACATCTTTACCTAATAATCTATTGCCCGTTCCCTTTTTTCCTTTCCCCCCCTCTCCTCTCCACTATAATTAAAGTATCATACCCCCTCACATTTTTTTTCATGCTGCACCGAGAGATAGACCACTAAAAACCGCAGCAACCCAAAGAGCTTTATTGTATTTTATATAAAAAAAAAAAAAAAAAGAGCTTACCATGTAGCAATTAAGTGGATTCTACATTCCGGACAGGTTTCTTATTCCACTTCTTGTTAAACATTGCGCTACGTGTCAGGAAACTTCTCACAATGCGGGCGAGATTTTCAATAATTCCACTTAGTTCACCTCTATTTAACTGGATTTTCTCGGAAGCTTTAAAATGAAACAGAAAAGTTTGGATTGTAGGTTAATATGTCGAAAACAGATTACTTGTTGGCAGGAGGAACCGAGCGTTATAGTTTTGGAATAAACAAAACTATTATAACAGCATACCTATCATAGGGATATGCAGAAAATATAATCCGGGTCAGCACAACGCCAAGGCTGATATCTAGGCTAGTTGATTGAACCAACAGTAGAAATATGCGTGTACCTGGTAACCGAAAAAGACAGATAATTTATTATGCAAAATATACAACATCAAAAACACAAACAAAAAACATTTTAACTTACCTTTTCGTGTAAACCATGGAAACAAACATTAAATTAAATTTTAATTATCTTTAACTGCACGCTTACACTAACAAGCGTTCCTGATTTTTCATGATAGACGTTTAATGCACTGCACGTTCATTCGAAAAACCTCAAAACTTTTTGTAACTCAACTCTATCCACGGTAAAAATATTACAACAGCTAAGTTTGTTTTACTAAAATCAGGCTATGAAAAAAGACCAAAAATTAAGTAAAAAAAAAAAGTTGAGTACTGTTAAACTTATGACAGACATACAACGCTGACCGTTGTACGAACTGTCAAATACTTTAATCCAGTACAGAAAAACACATACTAGACTAAAAGAGTACAACGCTGTACGTTGTATGTCTGTCCCAGGCATTATATCCCGTTCGCACTACAACCTAGAGAAGGTAGAAAGGAAAAAAACAAAAAAGAAAAAAATTTCAAATTAAATAAAAAAAACAAAAGACATTTGTTAAAAAGACCCACTAAATCGAAAAAAATTTTCTCAGAGTATATTACGTGATATAGAATATATTGATATCATTGGCCATGCACATTATTTTCAGTGGAAACTAAATGTATAGATGCTGATATCAAGATACTCTATATCACGTAATATAGGCTGTAGTGCGAACGGGGTATTATCAACAATCAATGTGCAACTAGCGATTTGAAATTGGTTCACTGTTGTAGAACCCCTAGGTCCGAAGTATACCTTGCAGTCTGCACCTTGCAATAATTCTTGCGCTCTTCGGTACCTTCCGGTACTAGTATCTTGGTTGTTGTTTTGATTCACTATGTTATTTTGACACAACATTTGAGAATGTGTTGGTGTGAGCTAAGTTGTTAGGGGCGAATCATTGAGCTTGGGACCGAGCTTGGGACCGATGTGCTAGTACTGACTGAGCCAAGAAAAATATCGTATTTGTTCGGGACCTACTGGTCTTAGAGTTAGTCTATGGTATTATGCTAGCTGTTATGTGAGGTTACTATTGGGCTATCACGTCTCGGTGTGGTAGTGTGCCACAATGAAAACTTTTAGGTTATCTATGGCAAAACAAAGATTTTTTTCACGATTATAAACACGAAAGTGTGCGTGCGTTAAACGTCACTAAGCTTAATTTGGGTGAATAAAAATAAATGATTTAGAATCAGCGAAATAAACTTTCGATATTCATAAGATTGCATTATGATTATTTGCTATAAGAAATCAGTATGAACCGCTCACAAACCATTCCTGGACCATTTCCCTTGTTATTGGTATTACCGGTTCAGTTATTGCTCTGACATTTACCCTTATAGTTGACAACTATAAACTAACTATAAATTATCAATGTCTGCAAAAATTAATGATGGACAAATATTATTAATAACTGTTTTAACTAAACCTAACTCGTTTACATTCTAATTTGAAGTCCGAAACAACTCAATTTAAAGTAGCAGTTAATCAAACATCCCGTTCTCTTCGTGGGAGCGACCCCAGCGTAGTGGTTTACATCCATACTTCTCACGCCAAAGTCACGAGTTCAAATCTCACCCCCGGACAAGTTACGAAAAACTCCCAAAGAGGTGTTTGAGTTACTACGACGGGAGATGAACCAGCCCGAGGCTGAAAATCTCGATAATACAGAAAACAACAAAACAACAAACCGTTCTCTTCGCGCAATGAACAGTTGAGTAAAAAATTTTAAACAAATTTAGGTTGAAATTCATAGCACCCGTCGACCCTGTTTTTTTTTTTTTTTTTTTTTGTTCGTCTGATCGACTGCGAACGCATCATTTGCTCGTCATGGTTCTCAACAGGTATTCATAAGCTAGTAATATGCTTTGTATTTCTAATCATATTTCTTCCATACAGATCTTGAGGACAAAGCATGGGAAGCAACACGGGCCTCATTATGACCAGAGTTGGGAATATGCAAATTAATGTTCTCTCAAAAGAACAATTGTTCCGACGGAAAATTATCAAAGTCTTGAAGATCGAATCGATGAAACGGCAGCATCATTAGCAACGCTGTCACGCTGTCAATGTATTTCTGAAGGAATGATGAGCTGTTTTTTTTTAATTTTCTGAGATTCACTAATGAAAATGATCGATTTAATTATGTTCGTGTATTTTAAACTTCTGTGTGAAAGAAAATGAATATAAGATTGGTCTATTAAAGAAAAATTATCCATATGGTTAGGTAAACTTCACCAAATTTATTCGATAATTCATGAGGTAAATCTTATGGCCCACACAATGATAACGGAACCTGAACGGCAACGGCAAACGGCAAAGACCGATCTGAGAAAGTCTGCTTGTCGGAAAGAAAACAGATTAGATCCAAGCCGATTCTAATTGGACATTTAGAAGTCATTTGCAGCAAATGTCAAACTTGCTTTTTGCCGTTCCAAGCTGTTATGGCCTAAACACAATGATAACGGCAACGGAAAACGGCAAAGCTCGATCAGAGTAAGCCTGCTTGTCGGAAAGAAACCAGGCTAAATCCAAACTGATTCTAATTGGACATGTCGAAGTCATTTGCAGCAACTGTCAAACTTGCGTTTTTCCGTTCCGTTTCCGTTATCATTGTGTTTGGACGGTTATCATTGTGTTTGAGCGGTTACTCATTTTACTTGAGTTATTATAATACAACAAAAGGTAAATTTTACGCATTGCTATTTGAAATGTTACTACCCAAAATTGAGTTTTCATCATTTCTAGGGGTTTTTTTTTTCATTAGGGCGAATCTATAACTGAGAGATTCTCTCCGGGCTCGCTCTCTTTCATTCATAAACCAATCACCTTTACGTTTTTCATTCTTCTATTTGTAGAGTATGCTAGCCAGCACTGTTGTGTTTCGATCTGTACTAAAGAATCCCTCGAAAGTTTTATAATGGCACTGTAATGAATGAAAGAGAGCGAGCCCGAAGAGAATCTCTCAATTGTAAATTCGCCTTGATGAAAAAAAAACCTTACACTGAAAATAAATCAATAATTTTTATTATTAAAATTGGCACTTAAATTTGTCAATTTTTTCTTGGAATTGAAATCATGTGTGCCAGTATGATTTTCATTTACCGCACATCATGTTTAACACCCGTCACTTAATACACAGGTTCGTTTCCAATGAGACTGAAATTATCTTCGCACTTAAAGCGAAATAAAAAACCGTGCGCGAAAAACAATCAGCTGCTTGATCGTTCTAGAAGGAAAAAAAAACTGCTAAAGTGAAGTTTACCGTGTGGTGGTTTAGGTACTTGGTTTGCCAGCGGAAGTCACTGAATTTTTTGAAGGTAATAAATTACTATAGATGTTCTTCTTTGCCATGTTAACGGTGTTTATTGTGAATATTTCAGATCTGCCGAGCATTTTTGCCATTCCCGCAGAAGAGCTGCTGGACGCGACAGCTTCAAAAAGTGATGAAGTTTTTATGATGGTACAAATAAAACCTCTTTTATTCACACATTTCGTTTTATTACCTGAAAAGTACAAAAAGTCCAGAACTAAACTTTTTATGAAAAAATAAAATCCATGCACCTTTTCACATAAAACGTATTAAAAAACTCATTTGATTTTTGCTAGGACAAGTTAATGCAATCGATGTACACTATAATTAATATCTATTCAGCTCTTGCACTTAAAGACTATAAATTTATTGCACATATGGTTAACCACATTTAATAAAAAATAAGTGCCGCACCAATACAGAGCAATAACTTTGCACTTTGCCCAAATCTATAGGTGATTGCACTTAAATATAAGGTGCATTGTTTTTTGAGTGTAGACCCGTATAATCACAAACCGTTCCTGGACCATTTCCCTTATTATTGACGACCGTTTCCGTTATTGTTACGACATTTACCCTTATAGTTGACAAGTATAAACTCACAATCTCCTATATAGTTTTAACAATATGTCAATAGGCCAAATAACAATATGCTGAATAGGCGGTTAAGTTAGGTTACCATAAAAAATGGCAATTTTCACGAACAAAATGTTTGCTGTACTCTATGCCAAAAAGTTGGTATATAATCCAGACCGAGTGCAGACAGTAAAAAACCTTTCAATGACAATATGGCATACATTAACAGTATGTGTTAATGTAGAGGTTGTATGGTGAAAATAAGATTAAACTGTTTGCTAACAATAACATAAATTGTGATAATATAACTTACATTCGAAATCTAGTTTTGACTATATAGCAAATTGTTTTTCGCTATGCGGGGATTAACCTAATTTTAACTAAATGCACAAAAAATGCGAGATTGGTGAATGAACTTAATTTTTGGTACTTTGTTCTTAGCGTTAACAACAAGGGTAAGTTGCTTAGAACAGTATGACAGCCACGATGTCTTACACACTAGACGAATATATTTCACATCTGCGGCACTTCGATCTTCCAACCATTCCACATGTGTGGCACACTGAGGCACACTTTTGACAGTTGAGCTTATAGAAATAGGAATCCAGCAACCTTGCCAATATGCATTGCCTGGCTGCCAGGTTCAGTAGAAAATAACAATTAGGGGTGTCAACACATCGGCAGCTTCGGCACATTACGGGAACATTGCAACGCTTATAGACACACTAAAAAAATAGCACAGGGGAAAAGTGAGCTGAGCGATCCACCCCTTGGTAAACACACTGACCGAAAATAATTTGCTATATACACTGTAACCGGCCAGTAATGGGTAAAATTGTAACCATTTTTTTGATAGTATAAGAAGCTGACTAAAAATGGGTACTTTTAAAATCAAAATAATGCATACTTACTACCCTGTTTCTAATTTTCAATGTGAGACCAAAAGATGGGTAATTTTTAACTCAATAATGGGTAAAAATATCTTAGCATTATTAATGCATTATGGATTATGCATTATGGATTGAAAATCATAGTTCCGCAGTTATGTAACAAATTTGTCAAGTGTGTAAGACATCGTGGCTGGCACACTGTTCAAAGCGATTTATCCTTGGAGTTAACCCACTTAAGTTCGAAAGGGGTGATATTTTAAGTTAGTTTCAAAAGGGGTGATATTTTAAGTTAGTTTTCAAAACTACCATAAAATTTCAGTAAAATTTACTACGTTTATGGTTCAGCCTTCAATATTTGTGGTATGTTTGACAGACCTCATGTTGATATCAACCCCACCATGGTTGATTTAATCGCAGGCATGGTAAAAACAAACGCATTTATAGGCAGGTGATTCGAATGTTAGATATCTAGAGCAAATTTTCATTCGGTCATAAGTAACATATTTTTATCAACAAGAAAATCAATGTAAAAGCTTTGGAAATAAGTTTCAATTCCTATTTCTGAACCAAGCCATAATATTTTGATGCAAATATGTGGAACCAACAAAGTTAAGCAAGGCTTAGCTTGACATCAACAAAGATTTCCATTTAGATGAATTCCAAGTCGATTAATTCAATAAATTAAATTTAAAGTCTTTTAACTTCAGCTAGGAATAATACGACCACATTATAAGTTGTTCGGAAAGTTATCATGTTACATCCACCAGGTGCGTTACGTCGTGTTGCTAACGCCAAAATTAATCGGTTGGATAGGTCGGTGCGGAGCATAGAAAAGCACTTAAGTCAAACTGACAATGTGACGAATGCGACAAAAGTTCGTTATGGGGTAGTTTGTGACTTATACCAATTTTGTTAATTAATATATAGCAGCAAATCGGTGCAATTCATATGATGTTGTGTATAATTTATATTGAGGAATATCCAAGCTATCATTTCGTGAAAAAACATCATTTTTGATTACATTTTTACCTATGACTAAAACCTCTACATACACACATATTGTGAATGTATGCCATATTGTCATTGAAAGGTTTTTTATTATCTGCACTCGGTCTGTATTATATGCCAACTTTATGGCATAGAGTACAGTGAACATTTTGTTCGTGAATATTGCCATTTTTTATGGTACCTCAAATTAACCGCCTATTCGACATATTGTAATTTGGCTTCTTCCATCTGACATTTAGTTAAAACTATAAAGGAGATTGTTAGTTTATAGTTGGCAAGGGTAAATATCATAACAATAATGGAAACGGAATAATAAGGAAAATGGTCAAGGAATGGTTTGTGATTTTGCGGGTGTACACATTCCGTTATTCACCTAGAAAAAATAAGTACCGATTGAAAACTAATGCACACATATTTATTGGCAAAAACCCATGTAAAATTCAACAAAAAAATGATTCATTCACTCATAAACAGAACCTTCTGAGAAAACAAAAAAAAAATGTAGCAAATGAATAGTATGTGTTGCCATACATAGTGGTTATATGTAGGCATTGAGAGTTGGTTGCAAAGAGATATAATTTTCTTGGTTGTGTTGCAAAATATGTGTGTGCTACATATATACTCAGGTAACCACTAAGCAGTTCCAAAGCGCCTTTACGGTAGCCTATCAAGCAATTGAGTCGCCATAAATGCAACATAAATGCCACTTGTGCCACTTGTCGCCATAAATGCAACATAAATGCCACAATATACGGCTGCTTTACTGCAATGCTTCATTAATGCTATCTTGCATTCGAAATGCTTATTACAGGCTACAAGCATTTAAATAAAATCTGAAATGCAACTTTACAAAAGATAGCATTCAAGATGCTGATATAATGCTAATATTGAAATTCCGATTTAGGGTTGATTTACTGCATATGCTAATGATTATTGATTACCAGGGAATTATTACAGCCAATGAGCTTGAATCTTAGCGTGTGTAAACATGAAGGAAAAATTCCATAACCGTCATGCGCGATTAAATTTATTCATTTTCTTCGTGCCCCTCTAACCCCCTACTCTGGGAAAAATTCTATCTTTATACCAAAACTTAAATCATGTTCAGGATGGCTATCGCATATAATGGTTACAATAAATATGAAAATGGTCCAATTCACCATGTTCATGGCATTCTTGACTATGACCATGGTAACAAGGACTATTCCGACAATATGGCAAATGCTGGATCAACTATTTTTAATGGTCGTTTTTACCATGATCATAGTCGGTTCAAAATCACTATACTGCAAAGGTCATCCTTACCCCCAATAATGTTAAAATTGACTATCAAATTTGTCTCTGTGTAGAATGATATTTTATATCTTTTTGAGTCATTTATATTTAATTTTGAATGTTTTGAAAATAGCGTGCACCTCCATTTTATATACAACACTCCCGCTCCATTTTACTAAATTTTTGAGTAAAATTGTATACTAACTCTTTTTCTCAAGAAAATGTGACTCAATTTACGTAAAATATGGATCTACTCAATTTTATGAGTGGATCCACTTTTTATGAAAATTGATTAACATTTCCGTGAGAGAAAAAGAGATCAGTTTACCCAATCAGTTTACGCTAAGATCAGTTTACCCAAATATGGGTGAAGAATACCCATAATCGCGATAAGTGCACATACCCATTTATGCACAGAAGAAAAAAAGTACCCATTTGAGCAGTTGCGTGTGGGAAGCCAATTTTGGGTATAGTTATGTTAACCGACCCGTTGGGTATAAATAACTTTCGTTTGGGTAGAATTTCACCCAAAAGTAAGTTAATTATACACAACGGGTACGTTAACACAACTATACCCAAAATTGGCTTCCCTCACGCAACTGCTCAAATGGGTACTTTTTTTCTTCCGTGTGGAAACATTACTACTTACCCATATTTGAGTATTTTATCCCATACAAATTTACTCAAATATGGGTAAAGTCTACTTAACACATAAATGAGTGTGTGCACTTTTTTGCAATTATTGGTAAACTGAGCTTAGCGTGTAGTATACAATTATACTCAAAAATTGAGTAAAATTAATCGGGAGTGATGCTTTTACTCAATTTTGAGTCTCAAAGATCGAGCGGGTTTCAAACATAAAACAAAATGAATCCTCTTGATTTTGCTTGGCGAATTTCAAAATTCGACACAACTTTTTCATTAGGGTCTAACTGACAAACGTAAACAATGGCTTATTCCGCAAATTTCTTGGTATTGAAAACTCGCCTAATCAATCCACCACGGTAATTTCGAAGAGGAAAAGTTCACCTATCCGATAGAATAGGAGGATTACGTTATAGACACTCAAGTAATTGCTTGAGTGTCTATAGATTACATGGGTATTCTTTGTACCACGAGAAATTTGCTGAAGAAGCCATTTGTTTACGTTTATCAGTTAGGCTCTAATGGAACAGTTTTGTCGAATTGAAGTATGAATCAACATTTCAGCGCCATTATTTAATATAACTTGTTGAAGCACCATTAAAAATCTCACATGATATGCATTATTTAAAAAAAAAAAAAAAGTGATAAAATCATATTTTGTGAATAACTTGTAAAAACTTTTTCGAACCAACGATTTTTTTGTATCAACATGATCTTCTTTGAACTCCCACATATTAAATCTCTACATTGGTTTGATAATTAGAATATGAAAAGGTTTTTCCTCCAGCTTTATGTAGTTTAGTTGTGCTATTTCCATGACAATTCAAGCTATCAAAGAATGCGATTAGTTTGCTTATACATTTAACCAAAATCAAAGCATCGATATTTTATTAAGACTAGTTATAAACAAAAACTCATAGATTTCAAAATTCGCTGTTTGGTTTTATAAGAAATTTCAATTTTCACTATTTTGTGAATATTTTTAGTAAATATTATCCGATTTTCAAATCATGTGCACAAATATCTCTCGATTAGAGTTAAGGCTATCAATTGGTGAGCTAAGTTTGCTCGAACCTGCTATAGACATATATGCCTCGATGTTCAACTGAGACTAGGTATGCTAAATTTGATTAATTAGGATAATTAAATTAACTTGGAAAATGAAGGATTATTTCTCTTCATTTCTTATTTTCATGTCAGATTTTTTTTTATTGATTACGGGCATTCATGCTTACATATTTCATCAAATTAACGATTTGAGGCGATTTCCCCCCCGGGGCAGATTTCTGTAGTTAGCCTCAGAACTTGTACCGAGAGCAGTTGTATGCAAGCATCAGTATGCAAGATGTTAGTTTTCTTTGAAAGTTCTAGTTATTGAAGATCAATAACTGCTTTGATCACGTTTATGCAAATAAATATGATCGGATTTTCAAAATATGTAACATATTCTTTCCATTAGAGTTCAGGCTATTAACTGGAGAGCTAAGTTTTCTTGGAACTTCTTCAGAAGTCTAAGCCTCGATGATTTACTAAGGCTAGGTATGAAAAATATGTTGAAATTAAAATTTTCACAATTTTGTGAATATTTTTAGTAAATATGATCCGATTTTCAAAACATGTGCACAAATCTCTCCACTAGCGCTCCAGCTATCAATCGGTGAGATAAATTTGCTTGTACCATCTATAGAAATCTAAGCCTCGATGATTTACTAAGGCTAGGTATGCTAAATTTGATTAATTGGGTTATTAAAGTTAATTTGGAAAGTGCAGAAGGACTATTTCTCTTAATTTCTTATTTTCATGTCGGGTTTTCATTGATTACGGGCATGCGTGCTTGCATATTTCATCAAATTAACGATTTTAGGCGATTTCCCCCCCGGGGCAGATTTCTGTAGTTAGCCTCAGAACTTGTACCGAGAGCAGTTGTATGCAAGCATCAGTATGCAAGATGTTAGTTTTCTATGAAAGTTCTAGTTATTGAAGATCAATAACTGCTTTGATCACGTTTATGCAAATAAATATGATCGGATTTTCAAAATATGTACCATATTCTTTCCATTAGAGTTCAGGCTACCAGTTGGTTAGCTAAATATGGTTGTACCTTCTATAGAAATCTAAGCCTCGATGATTTACTAAGGCTAGGTATAAAAAATATGTTGAAATTAAAATTTTCACAATTTTGTGAATATTTTTAGTAAATATGATCCGATTTTCAAAACATGTGCACAAATCTCTCCACTAGCGCTCCAGCTATCAATCGGTGAGATAAATTTGCTTGTACCATCTATTGAAATCTAAGCCTCGATGTTTTACTAAGGCTAGGTATGAAAAATATGTCGAAATTTGAATTTTCACAATTTTGTGAACATTTTTAGTAAATATGATCCGATTTTCAAAACATGTGCTTAAATCTCTCCACTAGCGCTCCAGCTATCAATCCGGGAGCTTAGTTTGCTTGTACCATCTATAGAAATCTAAGCCTCGATGATTTACTAAGGCTAGGTATGCTAAATTTGATTAATTGGGTTATTAAAGTTAATTTGGAAAGTGCAGAAGGACTATTTCTCTTAATTTCTTATTTTCATGTCGGGTTTTCATTGATTACGGGCATGCGTGCTTGCATATTTCATCAAATTAACGATTTGAGGCGATTTCCCCCCCGGGGCAGATTTCTGTAGTTAGCCTCAGAACTTGTACCGAGAGCAGTTGTATGCAAGCATCAGTATGCAAGATGTTAGTTTTCTTTGAAAGTTCTAGTTATTGAAGATCAATAACTGCTTTGATCACGTTTATGCAAATAAATATGATCGGATTTTCAAAATATGTACCATATTCTTTCCATTAGAGTTCAGGCTATCAACTGGAGAGCTAAGTTTGCTTGGAACTTCTTCAGAAGTCTAAGCCTCGATGATTTACTAAGGCTAGGTATGAAAAATATGTTGAAATTAAAATTTTCACAATTTTGTGAATATTTTTAGTAAATATGATCCGATTTTCAAAACATGTGCTTAGATCTCTCCACTAGCGCTCCAGCTATCAATCGGTGAGATAAATTTGCTTGTACCATCTATTGAAATCTAAGCCTCGATGTTTTACTAAGGCTAGGTATGAAAAATATGTCGAAATTTGAATTTTCACTATTTTGTGAATATTTTTAGTAAATATGATCCAATTTTCAGAATATGTGCACAAATCTATCTATTAGAGTTCAGGCTACCAGTTGGTTAGCTAAATATGGTTGTACCTTCTTCAGAAGTCTAAGCCTCGATGATTTACTAAGGCTAGGTATAAAAAATATGTCGAAATTAGAATTTTCACAATTTTGTGAACATTTTTAGTAAATATGATCCGATTTTCAAAACATGTGCTTAAATCTCTCCACTAGCGCTCCAGCTATCAATCCGGGAGCTTAGTTTGCTTGTACCATCTATAGAAATCTAAGCCTCGATGATTTACTAAGGCTAGGTATGCTAAATTTGATTAATTGGGTTATTAAAGTTAATTTGGAAAGTGCAGAAGGACTATTTCTCTTAATTTCTTATTTTCATGTCGGGTTTTCATTGATTACATCATTTCATTGATATTTCATCAAATTAACGATTTGAGGCGATTTTCCCCCGGGGCAGATTTCTGTAGTTAGCCTCAGAACTTGTACCGAGAGCAGTTGTATGCAAGCATCAGTATGCAAGATGTTAGTTTTCTTTGAAAGTTCTAGTTATTGAAGATCAATAACTGCTTTGATCACGTTTATGCAAATAAATATGATCGGATTTTCAAAATATGTACCATATTCTTTCCATTAGAGTTCAGGCTATCAACTGGAGAGCTAAGTTTGCTTGGAACTTCTTCAGAAGTCTAAGCCTCGATGATTTACTAAGGCTAGGTATGAAAAATATGTTGAAATTAAAATTTTCACAATTTTGTGAATATTTTTAGTAAATATGATCCGATTTTCAAAACATGTGCACAAATCTCTCCACTAGCGCTCCAACTATCAATCGGTGAGCTAAATTTGCTTGTACCATCTATTGAAATCTAAGCCTCGATGTTTTACTAAGGATAGGTATGAAAAATATGTCGAAATTTGAATTTTCACTATTTTGTGAATATTTTTAGTAAATATGATCAAATTTTCAGAATATGTGCACAAATCTCTCTATTAGAGTTCAGGCTATCAGTTGGTTAGCTAAATATGGTTGTACCTTCTATAGAAGTCTAAGCCTCGATGTTTTACTAAGGCTAGGTATGAAAAATATGTTGAAATTTGAATTTTCACAATTTTGTGAATATTTTTAGTAAATATGATTCGATTCTCAAAAACTGTACACAAATCTCTCCATTAAAGTTCAGACTATCAATCTGTGAGCTAAGTTTGCTTTTATCTGCTATATAAATCTAAGCCTCGATGTTTTACTAAGGATAGATATGCTAATTGTGTTTAATTGGGTTATTAAAATTAATTTGGAAAATGTAGAAGGACTATTTCCTTTCATTTCTTATTTTCATGTCGGTTTTTCATTGATTACGGGCATTCGGGCTTCTAAATATCACCAAATTACGATTTGAGGCGATTTTCCCCCCGGGGCAGATTTCTGTAGTTAGCCTCAGAACTTGTACCGGGAGTAGTTGTATGCAAGCTGTATGGAGGAAAAGTAATTATCTTAATAAACTATGAAAATGTGACAAAGTCAATAGTTTTCATACATTTTCCGAAGGGAAATTTGATTTTCTTTCGATTGAAACTGTTAGTTTTTCTCTAAAGTTCACCAAAACCTTAGCCTTGATCGATTTGTAGTTAGCCTCAGTCGAACCTTACAACAGCATACAAGTTTCTGAGGCTAAATCGCGGCTAACTACAAACCGCTCTTTGCCCCCCCCCCCCCGAGTTTAAAAAAAAAAAGATACAAAGTCGGGAGGGAAAAAAAAAAAAAGAAGATTAGTTTCAAGAATAAAACTCATACAAAATTCCAAATAAAAAAAAATAGCTAGGGAACACGAAGTTTTTTTTATGCGCAAAATTAGGAACCCAGAGCGCAGAATATGGAACATTTCAAAAAATGATGCGCAGAAGTAGGAACAATATAACAAATCCCAAAAACGCTTTTCTTCGTGTGTTCATTTTATATTCTAGAAACGTTTATATTTATTATTCATACTTACTTACTTGAACTACACATTTGCCAAAAAACAATATTAACAAAAGCTTATTCGATTTTTGTTATGCTATGTTTGCGTCGAAAATGTCTTAAGTGCGCAGAATATGGTACCTTCACGGTACCCAAATCGAATGACTATACCTAAATCGAAAGGTAAATTAATGCTCTTAAAATCCTACAAAGCATCTTAACATTTACTTCACACATAATATGTTTACTGAACTTTGGTAAGTCGAAAACTTTGAACTATGGGAGGAATGAATATAGCATGAAAATTATTAGCACATTACATCCGTTGAGAAGTTTTTGAAAAATATACGTCTAGTGAAAATTTTACTGAAAACCGTGCCTTAATATATTGTGTTTAACTCAAGATATATATAGAACATGTCCTATTCATAAGACGCTGAGACTTTGGAATACCTGTCCTATTTTTAGGACGCTGAAATAATATGAGTCAAGGAAAGTTTACAAAACATCTACACGCACAATTTATTCTGTAGCCTTAGGTATCATAAATAAATATGGATTTATATAAAACATATTTGAATACGTTTATGGATTATTTTTTTTAAATCCTATGCAAGACGAAACCAGTTAGGATTCAGTTTTGATGGAATTCAGTTGCCGTTCAACATCCTTTATGAATCGATCAGGAACCTTGCTCTCCTTCATCATTTTAATTTTGTTGGAAATCGTTGCTTTGACAACCCTTGAAAAAGAAAAACTATTGTATAAGGAACTCGATTTATGCATTTTACTTACATTTCACGTTTTTTAATTGCTTCTTGCATTGCTGTATGTTCCTTTTTCGAACAACGTTCCAGTTCACGGCGATCTTGCTCTTTCTGTATCATTTGTTTGATAATTTCTGTGAATGATAAAACTAGATTTACTTTCTCATATCACACTTTATTATTATGGATATCAACTATTTTTTATTGTTCCTATTCGAGCAAGTTTAATTTAACATACTCTCCATCGACGCAATAAATTTGATACGCTCAAAGCATTATTTTTTCTGATTGATATGTGGCCATTACCTTCCCGATAATTATCACGTAGGCGTAACTGCTTTTGTCTGGTCTCTAAGGCTTTCTGCTCTTCTTGTTTGAATTTTTCAATGGCTTTCTTGTGATCCAATTCATCTCGAGCTATCTGCATTGCCCGTTCCGTTTTCTAACAAAATAATGGATAGAATTTTACTGTTAGTTACTTAGTTTTACCACAGGCAAACAGACATATCACCATGAGCAATTCACGTTTAAATCTTTGATTACAAAATCAGATACGTCGTTTTGAATAAGGTGTCGAAAATTTGTGTTTCCTTAGCGAGCTCTCTGCGTCCTATTAGTCTTAGTGACATTTAACGCACGAAGACTACAGCGCCATTTTGATCAAAGGAGTACAAGTAAAAAGGAAAATCATTTGGAGGAAAACAAACCATGGTTCCTCTGCATGTGCCAGAAAGGGAAAGGTGATGAAACGTCAAAATGCCTTATTTCTTTTATACATGCTTGTCATCGTCTGAAGTAACACTTTTCTGTAACTTCGTGCTTCATTTTAAACAATTGCCATTACATACATTTGTTTTACCATGAGCAAATCAGGTATTTTTATTAATTAATAAATGAATAAATAACAATATAAGTGGTCACAAAATTAAAAAACGTACGTTGAGTCGTTTTCCTCAGACTGAATGCAGGAAGTGCAAAATAGAATCGCGACATATCCCGCCAGTAATTACTCCTGATGTTTGTGCTTTGATATAAACGTCCTATGTGGCAGCATAATAATTGAACAGAATATGAGTTACTTTGACTACTGGTCAAATTCTTGGTCTCACATGTTGGTCTAAAGCATGAGATAAGCCCTCTCACCATCTGCAAGGTGAACAATTTGACATATGAGAGAGACATTGTTTGTTTCTAGCATTTAAGGCTTATTGCTTTCACAATAAGGTAACAGTGTTGGTAACAGCTAACTCTCACCTAAGAATTTTAACTGCCATCTCGCAAGTATTAACTGAGAACTTTCAATGACAACTTCGACAACTTCAATGCATGAAATTATATATTTCATGGCAAGAATAATAATACTCTTTGCCCAGGAAACCACCGCTAAAACTAATTTCCGATCTTCTATGGACATAATTTTCAAGATTTTTCATTTGAATGTCACACCCTAAGGACTTTGTTGTACAGTTAATCGAACGGTATCAAAAAAACAACATTACAAAAATATTGTTATTTTTCAGTTTGAAGCCGATTGGTTTTATAAGTATTATAAGTTTTTATCGAGTTCATCGTGTATTATGTTATGATATCAATGAAAAAGAAACTTCAAAATATTTTTGATTGATCCGAACGCAGATTCATACATTAAGGTGTTTAGTAACCCAGCCTCTTTCTACTCAATTCCCAAATATTCCCAGATTTTTAAATGCAAAGCTTTACTTTATGCATGGAATACACTGCACAAAACAATATGTGAACTGAACAATTTTTTCGTTGGTCCTATGAGGCCAATACAAACAATATTTAAAATCAATATCACTGCTTTAAACTTAATATTGGAGGTTCATGGAAACTAATGATATTGCCAACATTCGGGCATATGGTATTATAAAAAGAAATTATAAACTTTCTTATTCCACTGCACGTGTAATAACATCAGTTAAAGTCTACATGTTGCTTATTGAGAAGATTTAAAGTAATTTAATATTTAGTTAGAATTGTGGAGATGCATTTACTATAAAAATATAAAACTTATAATTTTCGCTGGAAGTTTGAATTCAAAAGACTTGTAGGTAGAGTAAAATATTTCTTAAGGCACTAATTTATTATAAATCCTGTCTCTGTTGTAGATAAATAATGTAAGATATGGTATTCCAAAGAGGTAGAAAACGATGTAAAATAAAATACGAAAGGCTTTTCTAAAATAGTTTAAAAGGCCGTGCACGTGCAGTTGCTCCTCCGTTACTGATCAGAACTAATTTAATTGCACAGAGAACCATAAAGATGGAGCATGGGAGTCAATTCCATCTTCAATGTACGAGCTTACTAATTCATTTTCTTTATATCAGTACCGGCGCCGATCACGTCCTCGCGGTATTCGGGGAACAGAAGACTGATTAGTATACGGAAAAAATCGAAAATGCTTAAAAGCATTTTATCATATTCCTTTTTACGCATTATTACGTATGGATTTAATCAATATATTTTATGCATTGCAATACATTTTAGGTAATTATTATTTTCCGTAAATATTGCGTTACATACTTTAGGAGCTTTGACGACCGAGTGGACGACTTGTGCAAATTTAATTTTCTTTTGTCTTCAACCAAGGACCTGACGGACAGCCGTTGTCCTGTAGCCAACATCTCTAACATCCAAACGTCAAAAGATTCATTGTTTGTAAACAATACTGAGGTTCGTACCGGTAGTAACAAACGTCAGACGGGCCTTATTCAAATAAGGCCCGCGATATGTTGCATACTGTCAAATGCAAGTAAATGGGATAGGGTTGCCAGGCCCCTGTCTTCAACAGATGACAGAGTATCTAAAACTCGATCCGAAGTGGTGTTGGAATGCATATATTTATACAAATATGCATTGAAATGCATATATTTACAGTATGCTTTGGAATGCATAGAATTGATAAATGCATTGGAATGCATATATTTGATTTATTCTTATCAATGGATAAACCTGGTTTATTCATTCCAATGACTGGATAGATCGAATAAGGTTCTGTGGAGCATAGAATTTATGCTTTTTAGTATATTTGTTTTTCTCCGTATACGGCAATCGTTTTTAAAGACCGTATTGTATTTACCTCTGCATCTACTCAATAGTCAAAGGAAGGACAGATGTGTTAGTGAGGGTGGGTCATTTTGTAGATCAGGGATTCACTGTGTTAAGTGATGCGCTCTCAGAAAGAGCAGTAGACTGCTGTTTAGCTTAGCATCTTGTGGGGATAGAAAAAGGCAAGTAACAAATGGCAAGGAAAGGAACGGACCTGTGATTGAACTATCGACCTTCTGCTCAGTAAGTAGAACAGGTAACAACTGAGCTACGCAGTTGCCCGTATCTTGCAGGGTTTTTTTATATTCGTTATAGCTAAATGAAAATCAAATTTACGAGATAAAGTGATAAAACTAAATGTCAAAAACCTCAGTATAAGTTCCCATTGAAACTAGTCGTCTTTTCCTTTAGAATATTTTAAATGACATTTATTCTTAACGGAGAAGATTCTAATATTATTTTCGTATTCTGAATAAGTCGTTTTTATGCCGGAAAAAGATTGTTTTTCCTAGTCCCAAAAACCACTTGTTCAAATGTGGGAGAAGGGTAACGCAAAAATCCACGACGAGCCACAAATGAAGAAGGGGGTTAAAAATAGAGAAGAAATCTCGGGTACTTTTTAAAACAGACGTATGTCATTTTGTAAACAAAGAGGGGAAGTAAGATTCAAACGTAAATTTCTCGAAACCCTTAGCACTTTCATGCAAATTTGGGCCACCAACACAAGGAATAACATTGCTTTACATGATTGTGATGCTACTTTATGTGAGGGTACTGAGAATTTCGAGAAATTTACTTTTGAATCTTACTTCCCCTCTTTGTTTACAAAACTACATACGTCTGTTTGAAAAAGTTTCCGAGAAATAGTGATTATAGACATCGTTGAAACTCATGGAATATAACCATGTTTTATAATGTCACGTTTTATATGTTTTATTGGTGCAGATCGTTATTTCTTAGTAAATATCTCATATTTTTCAACGGAACATTTGGTATATTCTGTTGGGCATATTTGTCAGTGGATAATATTCATGAATTCAACGATTTAATATGAACCAATAACAGTATCTTCTATTTTTAATAAGAAAAAAATACAAAGAACTTCTGCTTATTAACTATGCGTTGGATTTGAAAATCTTACTGCCTGTATACCCTTCCCTGTAAGCAAATACGGTAAAAAGTATTAACTTACCACGGCTTCGAGTTGAGCTGATCTAGCGACTGCAATCTGCTGTTCTAATTCACGTTTTCTTATAACTGCTTCTTTTTCTCGTCTTCGAAACTCACGCTCGACATGTTCCTGACCCCTACGAAGATCCATATCATTTTTAGCTGATTTTGTGATGAACAGTTTTTGTTGAATTTTTAGCATCCGATCCTGTTCACGATCCTTGGCCTCTGCTGCAATTTTCTTCTCGAATTCAACTTTTGCTTTTCGTTCATTCCGCAGTCTTGTGTATTCTTGTACCTTCAGTTCAGCTATACGTTGCTCCTCAAATTCTAACTGTTTGTAGTATGCGGAAAGTTCGTAAGCCTTTTTCAAATCTTTTCGTACGGCATTAATTCTGTTTATTTTCTCCAACTCCTTGCGTTTCTCATCAGCAACAATAGCTTGTTGTGCTTGCTAAAAATAAAAATCAAAATTCAAACCGAGTTTTGCATAAGACCCAAAATAGAGCAATGAACAAAAACCATTGTTAAAAATAATTCCATGAGTTATTATAGTTTATAGACATATATTATGGTTTCAGTTTCAGATGACATGAGGTATAACGTACAGAACGAGAGTAAAATCGGTTGTCGCTAGTCGATAAATTTGGGTTTCAACTAAACCCATAATATCATGGAGTTATTTATAATCTACATTTCAATCAGCATAAAAGTCATAAATGTTTCATATGCTTTTCTGATTAGTTACACTCTTAAATTGAATACAAAACCACTTATTACAGTCACTGAACTGTGAATGCTGATGTAAAGGTGTCTAATGGACATGGTTCCTAAATGGAATTCTAGGCAAGGATACTTTTTTGTCTTACAATTGGTACCCTAAACTTTCCCTTGTTTTAGGCTGACCTTCTCAGCGACGAAAACGTACTAGATTTTCCAAGACATCGAGACGCACACATGCCACCAGCACCTTGGAAGCCATTGATCGCTCAATCACAGTGGAGCCCGTCCAGCCAACGACCGGTTCCTGTGTTTAAAATCGATTAATGGGTCTTAATGTTTATTCAAGCATTTCGTACACGGAAATCTCTGCCGTTTTCAGACATTTTTTTTAAACTACTACCAGACACCAGGACGCACATCCAAGTCCAGCTCTATGGAAGAATCTACTCTTTTCATACCTAGATGTTCTTCGTCAATCAAGGCCAAGTGGAGTGGTCCATCATATTCATAAAGCAGAACTTTACATTTATTATCAAAATGTCGGTGGTATGAACTTATCTGCCAGGCAATATTTGATAGCTACCTACGACTGTTCATATGAATACGTTGTCTTAACTAATACGTGGTGTAGTTTAAAGCTCCATTAATAGGAAATAGCAGGTGGGCGTGTGTTTAGCAAACTGGGATAGCACTGAATATAACAAATCACATGTCAAACTTCTTTTCAAACTTTGTCGAATCATTATTCTGAGTTAACGCACAATTTTCTACCAGTGTATAGTTTTGCTGTCAGAGCCATTCATCTTTGTAAAGGTGCAAATATTGATTTCTTTGAACTTACAGTCTTCAAAATGGCGTCGCGACAACAGGAAGTGCGAAATCTGCTAGAAAAGCCAAAACGTTCTTAAAAAACTGACGCGAATTTTGTCGGTGTTTCTCAGCAAACAGTTTCAAATGTAATAAACAAGCCAAGAATTTAAGAATGTAAATTAATGTAAACCTATGTAAGCACAAGTTTAAGGACCAGAAAATGAAGAAAAAAAAATGCAAAAAACTATCTAGTGTGGCAGCCATCCGTACATGCGGAAAAGTCAGTCAATCATTTATCACTCTGGAATATAAACAGTGACATTTACATCCAAGAGTATGTATCTTAAAAAGCGTATGTTTCCTCTTCTCAAGCAATCCTGTTTTGGTCAGATTTTGGGTTTTGCCACTAACTACTCAAAACCGACTAAGAAATTTTACAAGGATAATAAGATCGTTGTGGTGCCATGTGACATAAATCCTCCAAATTGTGAAGAACTTCAACGAATTTGGGCAATTGTGAAAGCTGACTGTGGAAAATGGAAATGGAATCAAAATCAGTTCAAAAGATCAAAAAGAGTGGACAAAGGCTTACTAGGCTAGGGAAGAAAAGCTTATCCAAACAATTGCAGGAATTATATTCGAAAGTCCGTACGTTGAGAAGTGAAGGTAAAATTGAAATACATATTTGAGAGCAGAGATGTCAAGGAATTTTCTTGAGGCAAATAAATGTTGAGAAATAATTGTGTTGGTATTAATTTTATGAAATCTAATGATAGAAAATTTTAGTCTGGACATAATTAAGCGTCACAAGTTTTATCTGGAAAAGTTCAAACAACATTGCTAAGTCGGCACAAAACGAAGGAAAAGGCTCAATCATTACCTTAAACGATTACATAGTTCGTAGATGCTTTTCCAAGTACCAGGCGAATATTCAACAAATGGAAGCGAAATCCGAAGGCGTTATGGAAGTTCATTGTGACCAACGTAAGGAAACCGAAACTCCCAACACGGTTACCATTAATGATAACGTTGCTCTTTCAGTTCCTGACATCTGTTAAATATTCTCCGAAAAGTTTTGCATCATGTTTTCTAGGGATGTTGTCCAGCGAGAGCTTCAACATGCTGCCTCTAGGAAAGTGTCGTATTTTTGTTGTAGAAGCACCTATATCAACAGTGGTCAGAAGGTGTCAGTTGCGTTTCCATCTTATTCCGATATACCATAGGGCAGCCACCTAGGTCCTTTATTATTCTTATTAGTTTTTAACGATCTTACTGTTTACGATCTTACTATTTTATAAGGAATTCATCGTGTATCCTTCACCGACCATCTGAAAATCTATCTACACATCTAATGTACCGGTTCACCAAAAAGACCTAGAAATCGTCCAAACAAAGTATGAGATGAACTGCATGATCTATCTATGGCTTTTCCTACCAATCCGATTTATTCTCTGTCGAATACAGCAAGAAGATGCAAGTAAATTCGCTCAAAGAATATTATAGAATGGTTTATCAACTCGGTCTGCAGCGCGATAGAAAAACAAACACAGAAAAATATACCGTCGAATGTAACTCGATGGCTCCATGTTTTCTACGAGAAATAAGTACTAGTTGACTTATTTCTCGCAGAACTAGCTCAAAATTATTGCCCTTATGACTCAAGTGAAAAAATAGCAAGATTCGAATTTCGAACGTTGAAAATCAAAAAAAAATCAAACTGAAAGCACAAAGAACAGTCATTGATGTCCATATACCGTTTCTTGAAAAACGTGTGTAAAGTTAGTATGGGCAGCTGGTATAAAAGCAAGTGCCGAGAAAAACAAACAAAACTTTTCAGGTTATGTGCTAGGCTTTTTATTGATAAACATTGGCTTGACAGTTATCGCACAACTGCCGCGCCGCATACCAGGAGCAGAACGAGATACATTTGAAATGTCGGTTTAAAGTTTTACACAAGTAGCAGATCCAAGATGAGCGTTTGTTCTCTGTGCTGAAAGTTGACTAATAAAATAAACCTTACTTTCTAACTCTCTGTAACTGTATACTTAGTGACTCTCAGTAACCGTATGTTGGATTTGCATGCTAAGGTCAAAAACCTTGAAAAGAGTGAAAGAATAGTAGCGAAAATCTAACCTCTCATCATGGCGGACCCACCCGACAAAGGGAAAAATACAGGACAACTTTCGAAAATCTACTCGGTGTACGAGTACAATCAACAGGATGTATCTCCTTTCAGGGTAATCGTTCAACTCGCCGATGATAACAAAGGAGAACTGAGGATTAACAAGCTATCGTTGGGAAGATTAGTCAGCAAACAAATGGATTATAAGAACAACATCTACAACATGCGGGCATTAGGACGTAACAAAATTCTCGTTTTCCTAAAGGATTACCAAACGGCAAACATGCTACAATCGGATCCTCTACTGAAGAAAAACAACTACAAGGCTTATATTCCACGCGGTTTTGTTTCAGTATCTGGAGTTGTGGCCGGAGTACCTGTCGACATGGAACCTGAAGAGATCAGAGAAAACATCAGTAGCGTATACCCTATCCTGGCGATCAACAGACTACACCGCTATGAAGCAGGAATAAAAATTCCAACGCACAGAATCAGCATTGTTTTTCGTGCCAGCAAGCTGCCGACTGAAGTACGGCTTTTCTGCTGTATCAATACTGTCAGACCATTCGTGAACAAACCAGTATTGTGCCTCAATTGTCTACGGTACAACCACAAAACGGACAACTGCCGCTCGAAAAAGAGATGTGAGAACTGTTCACTTCAGCACGATGGAATGGACACAGGAAACTGCCAAAACCCAGCGAAATGTTTTTACTGCAGAAGCAACAATGAACACAAAACTTCCGACCAAAACTGCCCTGAAAGGATTCGCCAGAAAAACATCAAGAATATCATGGCAAAAACAACGCTCACGTATCTCGAAGCAAAAGAGCAAAATCCAATATATACGCAGAACCGCTGTGACATCCTGGAAAACATCGATGAGTTCCCGACAATCCCGGAAAGTTACGCTAAAATGACTAGTGGATCATTCAAACCAGTTAACGTAAATCAGTACAAACCGCAGAAGGCCAAACGACAGATTGAGGAGGTCATCATTGCGGAACAGGTGCCAGTATTCGCTGATAAGAAGAAGAAGAAGGAGGAAAACGACGAGCAGCGCAACGGTGTGGCTCTATACAACAAATTCCGAGTCGATGATTTCGAACGATGGGCCCAAACGTTCGAGCAACAGCGTAAACAAAATCTACAACAACAAATCGTTAAGCAAATGATTAAAGATGGGGATGGCAATGAAACGACCTTCGAGGAAGCCGGGAGCACCAGCCAGCAATTAACGAGTGTTCAACGGAAGAATAGATCACGATCGCGAGACAGATCCACCCAACGATCTGGTAAATCTAATTGATCTATGAATGTAAACGATAAACAGTAAGTAAACATGTCAAAGAGTAGTCTAAATTTTTTACACTTAAACATACAGAGTCTTGAGAAGAATAGAGATGAGTTGTCAAGAACACTCATTAAAGAAAAATATGACGTAGCGTTTGTATCTGAAAGCTGGACCAAGAAAGAGTACGAGAATCTTAAATATAAAGTGCCAGGGTACCTAACATATCTGAACTCCAGGGATGATGGATATGGCGGTGCTGGATTGATCATCGACAACAAGCTGAGAACGTGCGGCATAGATGTCCCGAGTTTTGAAAAAATTCAAGTAGTAGCAAGGAAGATAGTCAACTTTGATTTGGTGATGGTGTCAATATATGTAGCCCCAAATATATTTCATCAAGATCTGAAGGAGAGCCTCAGATCAATTTTCCGTAAGTTAATGCCATTCTCTAAAGTGATAGTGGGAGGTGATTTTAACTCCCACCACATCTCTTGGGATGCTAAGCACTCAGATAATAAAGGAACAGCATTATTTGAGGTAATAAATGATGAAAACATCATCCTACTGAATGATAGACAGCCGACCTTCGTTCCGGTTGAACTAGGAAAAATACCATCTACCATTGACTTAGTATTAGTTACTCCACAGCTATTCCATAGCGTATCCATGAAGGTTCTGGATTATGGCATAGGAAGTAGGCATTTGGCAATAGAAAGCAACTATAATCTAGCAGTACCCAGTAAGCAAAGATCATTCGTAAATCAGGTCAAGGTACAGGATGCCTTCAAGAAGATCGATTCAACTACGGTAGTAAACTTTCAGGATTTGCAAAATGCTTCTAGGAAAATATACAGAAATGCTAGGCAGAAGAACAAATACGATCCAAAATTTTGGTGGACCGATGAGGTCGAAAAAGCTTGGCATGCTAAGCGTGAGGCCAGGGTCGCGTTTAACAGAACTGGAGGCATGAGGGAGTTGATAGAACTAAAGAGGACGGAAGCTGTCTTCAATAAACGGAAGAAAGAAGCGTCAAAACTACGTTTCGAGGAATTTGTGAGCAGCTTTGATCCACACACACCGTCGAAAGTGATATGGGACAAACTAAGATGCATGAACAACAGGAAGAAAAAAGTAGAAAATGTTCTAATACACGATGATCCAGTGCTGGCTCAACAATTTCTCGACAAGCACTTCCCCCAGGAGAATTTTCTTGACCTCACAACTTTTTATGTACCGACATACGATGTTGTCACGCCAAGTTTCTGGCAAGCATTTTTAGCAGAGAAAACGAATTCCGCACCAGGACCAGACGGTATCACATATAACTCCCTGAAAGTCCTAAATCCAGAAGTTAGAAATAGTATCATCGGCGATATGAACTGCATGTGGAGAACGAGTACGATACGCGAGGAAATGAGGACCATCAAAATCGTTGCCATCCCTAAACCCGGCAGAAATCTTGAGACCGTAGAAGGAACCAGACCAATATCGTTGGTAAATTGTGGACTAAAGTTACTCAACGCAGCTATACTAGGCAAACTGCAACATCATCTGGAAAAAGAAGCACTGCTTCCTAAACTATCGTTCGGATTTCAAAAAGCGTAAGACCACAGTGAGCTGCTTAGAATTTGTCACAAATAAGATTCTGCAGATTAAACCAGCAAAACAAGTCGCAGCAGTAATATTTATCGATCTATCTAATGCATTTAATTAATGAAAGAGAGGCTGAAAAAAACGTGGCAACCAAGGAATTCCCCCAGAAATTTCCAATTGGAAGAAAAACCCTTCCAACCACACAGACTAATTCAACTACGAGTTGCAAACAAAAATCTAATACGACACGTCAGCCAAGGACTACCGCAGGGAGATGCCCTCACCTACTATGTTCAACATATACACAATGATACCGCACAGTATAAAGATAGAGGGCGCCTATGGGGGAAAAACCCACAAGATCGCGGGAAAAACAGAAAAAGACGAGGGATGTATGGAAGAAGGAACGAAGAACAAAATATCACATAAAGTGCCGCGGGGATAAGAAAAAATGTAAAAATCTCAAAGTAAATGGCCCAAAGACTAAGGCTGTGATCCTCAATAACAGCAACAGGGATCTCAACATCAGTATTGAAAATAATAAGATCGAGACCGTAAGAATGCATACGTACCTAGGTTTAGAGCTGGACAAGGGTTTGAGATATGGTCCTCACATCCGTGAACTATTACACAGACTGGCAGACAGGGTTAACATGGTGAAGGTAATCAGTGGATTGAAGTATGGAAGTCATCCTCAAACTCTTGGTATGGTTTATAATGCTCTCTTCAGAGGCTTCATTGAATATGGGCAAAGCATCTACGGATCTGCCTGCGCCTCCAATCTGAGCAAACTAGAAAGGATTAATAACGCGTGCCTGAGGAAAATAACAGGCTGTACGAAAACAACTCCTCTGAAACACTCTGCAGGCTATCTCAGGACAGCCTCCATTACACTTCTGAAGAACCTGATGGTGGTCGGTCGACAAGTGGCAAAACATTGTTACGGTAGAACTCCAGTATGGGAACAACTACGACAGCTGAACACGGACGATGAAGCCAGGCTTTCCCTGACAGAAAGGATCTATCATCAGCATGAAGATGTTTTGAAGGACATGTCGTATTTAGTTCAAAGCGAATCTCAATACAAGGAAGTACAAGTGTGCACAACCTTGAACGAGGAACTCTGGCCAAAAAGGACCACAGACGTGAGAATACTGAAGCAACCCACTCCATCGTTGATTCACGGGAAGTACTGGGATCGGCAAATCATCTACACCGACGCGTCCAGTGACGGAAATGCATGCGGTATTGGAATTTACCATGAGTCCAGGAACATAAGGATGTGCTTACACTTTCAGCACTCTGAATAAATTATGTCCGCAGAAATAGAAGCAATATATGTGGCGCTGCAATATATAGGAAGAAAAATACAATATCGGGTGCTGCAAATTATGACGGACTCGAAATCCGGATGTGAACTCATCAGAAGCAACATCGATAAACGGGAGCGAGACAAAGTGATAGACCACATTTTGGATATG